>CM051392.1:18300503-18699151 GCA_028015245.1 Cardamine occulta | reverse complement strand
AAACCCTAAACCCTAAACCCTAAACCCTAAACCCTAAACCCTAAATTAGTGGTGTGAATGATAATGATCCCTTATGATCTCATTAAGCACAAGGTTTGAGCTGGTGGAGAAAACAGAGAAAACAAAGAGAGAATTTGATCGCGTAAGACTCGGTCTCCTTGGTTACTCACCTCCCTGGATTCGCGTGAGAAGTGCTTCAGTGGGTGGTTGATCGATTTCAAAATCGAAACTCCTCTATTTAAGCTAAAGACTTTCTCTTGTATAGACAAGCGATCAAACACACAAAAAGCACAAGCAATTCTTCTTTCTAAAAGTAAGCCTTTGTTGAGAGTATCGTAGAATTTATAGTTCATTTAGAACCGAGTTTCGAGTGCTAATGAAATTGGTTGTGTGGTTGTATCTTGGGACTCCTCAATCTCAAAAACTCGTGATACTACGGGTGATTCAAAAGATTAAGGAAAAAGATTTATCTCTCACCTCCACTCAAAAAGTTTTTCCTTAATGTTTATGAATTTTGGGTTTCAATCATATTTCCGTAGTGTTGCTATTGAAGCTCCTACAACTCTAAAATATAGTAGAACATTGGAGAGAAATGTTACACTATTTTAGAGTAAAAAAATAGAAGAATACATTGAAAATGGTCTTAGGCGCTCATAATTGACCAATGAAATGAACTTACATGTATTCATCTTTAACAAACAATTTTTTTTATCAATATAGTGTTTAACAGTTTTAACTTTATAAATTATTCCAGTTCTACATGTATCTCTAACAATCATGTGCATATATATTCGTGGTTTAGCGTGTATCCAACGTAATATTCCAAACCCATTCATTTATTAGTTGTCTTGGTCCTCTTCTATTCTCAATTTCTCACGAATATGCATATGGCCGAGAGAGAGGCTTGGGGTCCAGTAGTTTCCTGGTGCTTACGTTTATAGGTTCTAGATTTGAGTCATCTCGATAGGGGAAATATATGAGCGTATTTACCAGTATTTATATATAAAACACGTAAGATGACTAGATATATATTTGTCGAAGTTTCATTATTGAAAGTAACAATATAACTGGTAGCAGAATATGGTGTTGATCAATATTTAGTTCTTTACATAATATTCGTCATTTAGGTCTCTATTGGTGGATTTTTAATATGTTTTTAACACTGCGGATACTTTATTGTATAATATTCGAGAAAGGTTCAAACCCAAACAAGGAAAAGAATAAACAAATTTTTTTATTTATTTGATAATTACATCATTTACTACACTATCACAATAAAAAAAAATATACACATATTTTTATTATAAAAAAAAATTACACTTGCCCAAGTGTCATTATTTGATTGGGGGTCGGCGTTAGTTAGTGGTGGGCAAATTATTTTCCCAGGATTTTCCTATATATTCTTCATCGAGTCTCAATGATAGGTGGCCCATCACTATCTAAATGGATTAGTTAAAGGATAGGTGGCCCATCACGAAACTACATCTTCCCAAAAAAGACAATAAATGAGTGTTCCGATAATAGAGTTGAAGGTGGTCCCATTTATTGAAAATGGAATAAAGTAATTGAAGGAATCGTCAGGAGTTGGCGTTTTCATGTGATGAGAGAGATACGTATGGTCCGAAGGTGTGTGGGGCTACATTTTTAGTTTGAAAGTGGGGCAACAACAACAAAAACGTTTTTTAATTAGTTTGAAAGTGGGGTTTCCTACACATTTCGCTAGAAAACTACAAAATAACAACTTAACACATTTTACTTTTTTTTTTGTTAGACCCTCATAACTGACGAAGCCAATTGACTTATTCATTAAAAATTAAAGGGTTTATTTGCATTTGCACCGCCCTCTTAACAGGTCTCACCAACCTTCTAAATTAGCTTCTATTCTCTCCATTTCAAGCTCTTTTGTGAAAACACTTGTTCAATTATCTATGTGCTGAAATAATGGGTGCTTTCCTACACAGTTCTCTAGAAAACAACAATATAATAACGTAACACATTTTGCTTCTTCTTTTTTGTTATGACATCTCCAATAACACTCTTTTTTCCCTCTATAATAGAGTTTAGAGTAATATTTGCTCAAATTCATCTCTATATTTCACTCTAAAATAGTGTAACATTATCAATATTCTATATATAGAGTAACTCTATTTTTTCCTCTATATTTTACACTATAATTACTCTAAAATAGAGTAACTCTTGTTGGGTCAAATTTTATGTAAGTCAATTGGGCTTAATAAAAATTAGTGGTGTGAATGATAATGATCCCTTGTGATCTCATTAAGCTCAAGATTTTAGCTGGTGGAGAAAACGGAGAAAACAAAGAGAGAATTTGATCGCGTAAGACTCGGTCTCCTTGGTTACTCACCTCCCTGGATTCACGTGAGAAGTGCTTCAGTGGGTGGTTGATCGATTTCAAAATCGAAACTCCTCTATTTAAGCTAAAGACTTTTTCTTGTATAGACACGCGATCAAACACACAAAAAGCACAAGCAATTCTACTTTCTAAAAGTAAGCCTTTGTTGAGAGTATCGTAGATTTTATAGTTCGTTTAGAACCGAGTTTCGAGTGCTAATGAAATTGGTTGTGTGGTTGTATCTTGGGACTCTTGAATCTCAAAAACTCGTGATACTACGGGTGATTCAAAAGATTAAGGAAAAAGATTTATCTCTCACCTCCACTCAAAAAGTTTTTCCTTAATGTATATGAATTTTGGGTTTCAATCATATTTCCGTAGTGTTGCTATTGAAGCTCCTACAACTCTAAAATATAGTAGAACATTGGAGAGAAATGTTACACTATTTTAGAGTAAAAAAATAGAAGAATACATTGGAGATGGTCTTAGACGCTCATAATTGACCAATGAAATGAACTTACATGTATTCATCTTTAACAAACAATTTTTTTTTATCAATATAGTGTTTAACAGTTTTAACTTTAAAAATTTATCCACTTCTACATGTATCTCTAACAATCATGTGCATATATATTCGTGGTTTAGCGTGTATCCAACGTCATATTCCAAACCCATTCATTTATTAGTTGTCTTGGTCTTCTTCTATTCTCAAGTTCTCACGAATATGCATATGGTCGAGAGAGAGGCTTGGGGTCCAGTAGTTTCCTGGTGCTTACGTTTATAGGTTCTAGATTTGAGTCATCTCGATAGGGGAAATATATGAGCGTATTTACCAGCATTTATATATAAAGTAACAGTATAACTGGTAGCAGAATTTGGTGTTGATCAATATTTAGTTCTTTACATAATATCCATCATTAGGTCTCCATTGGTGGATTTTTAATATGTTTTTAACACAGCGGATACTTTATTGAATAATACTCCAAAAAGTTTCAAACCCAAACAAGGAAAGGAATAAACAAATTTTTTTTTTTATTTGATAATTAAATCATTTACTACACTATCACAATAAAAAAAAATATACACATATTTTTATTAAAAAAAAAATTACACTTGCCCAAGTATTATTTGATTGGGGGTCGGCGTTAGTTAGTGGTGGGCAAATTATTTTCCCAGGATTTTCCTATATATTCTTCATCGAGTCTCTGGTTAGCCATTCAGCTATAAATATCTATCCCCTTACAGAGAGGCTCTCCCACATCACTCATTGACCGGAGCGTATTTTCCTTACTTTTTCCGTCGTCGCTGCCCAACAGATATAAGCCATGTCTCAGTGGTTCACCCAACTCGAAGACGTCGCGTACTCCGTAGTCGAATATATCCCACTGGTCGGCACCGTGTACTCTCTAAAACGAGCCGGCATCGCGTATAGCGAGCGGCACTGGACGCGACACTGGCAGTCCGTCGGCAACTTCCTCGAGAGCTCCATCCGCGATGTCATTCTCTTTAGCGAAATCGCCGAACCCACAGAAGTCGCCCTCTTGCACACCATGGCCGAGTCGTTCACCGACAAAATGATTGAGATCTACCATCACGAGCCCAACAAGCCTCAGGTCAAAATCACCAAAAAGCTGGATAAGCAAAGCGGACATGTACTCGTCGCCGAGTCCTCAGAGGGCAAGTTCAAGAGTCAAGTATTCGGAGGCAAGGCCAAGGGTCTGCACCACTTTCACGGCGCTGTGTTCACCGGTACGCTCATTGAACCCACATATGCCCCGAACGGCGAGAAGATCCGGCTTGATGTTCCGCACGGATTGTACGACGGGGCACGAGTCACCTTCTCGTGGAAATGGTCTCAAGACTATGATGGAGTAAAGAATAGGCCTGAGGTCACGTTGGGTCGTATTCAACTGAGGGCCGGCACACCCACGAGGTTCGGATTGTCCAGCCGCAAGGGTGCTGGCGGATGGGAAGGTTATGACTTTTGGGGTCAGGTAAACTCCAAGGACCAAATCATAGCTACAACCAATGTCGATGGCAGAGAAATTCAGATTGTCTTCAGAAGGGTGTCTGGAACTTGATTCCGGCATTCGAAGTATACAAGCACCCGGACCTGGCCCTTTCAACAGCGAGACCCTCTACTAAATAATTCATCGTTGTTTTTTCATATTCAGTACTTGAAAAATGCTAATAGATAGACAACGGATTTTTCCGTCGTTTATTTGGATTTAGCTTATTATCTTTAATAATTTTGTAATATCATTAAATAAATAAAAGTCGGTCCGGATCCTCTTGTGGTGGCCCGGCCCAGCCCAGCCCAGACTCGATCGGTCCCTGGAGTTCGCTCCACTTTTTTTATTTGGTTCATATCATATAGTGTATTTTTATTTACAATTTATATATATTTAAAATATTAATTATACTAAATTTATTTTATTAATGACTTTAAATGTATATATGTTATATATTAAAAATATATATTATTCTAGGTATTCCTTTAGATATGCTTGACAAAGTTGATTTCAAAAATGATAAATTCAAAATACTTATGGGAATTGAGGTATCCTATCTCAACAAAAGTATGCCTTAGACTTACTTAGTGAGACTGTGTTTGTGTTTGGTTAAGCATGCCATGCTTAAGGTACACTAATGTCTAGTGTAGCCCAATGACAAAGATTCAACATATTGATGTTTTAGTCATCTATGTTTGATAAATTAAATAAACTTTTAACTTAAATATAATTTTAACTAATTTTACACATGAAAATATTTATTATATTATTAAAATGTCCAATTGCACCTTAAATGTCATAAAATATATGAAATATTTGAATATAATGTGGGACTAATGGGATGAGGATGAGGCGGGGTGGGGATGGGGAGAGTACAACCTAAAATATGTCCCCACTCCATCATTCATAGCGGGTACGACTTTCATCCCCATATCTGCTCCACCACCCACTAAATTTTCCCACACCCCCACCTAATTCGAGAGGATGAGGGGCGAGTCTCCACACTACAAGAAAAACAGGTATAGCCGACTATAGGGTTAAAACACGGGCGACTATATTGGCTGTAGTCGGTTATACACTTATACTTATGTATAGCCGACTACAGTTAGGCTTGTCGTTTTTTCAAGGTATAGCCGATTATACCAATTTCTGTAGTCGGTTATACTTAGATCTTGTAGTCAGATAATTTCCGTAGTCGACTATACTAAAGATGAAAAAGATGAATTAATTGCACAAAGGGTAGTTACCTGTTGGCGAGTATGTATAGATTATAGGGCTTTAAATGCAACAACACGCACAGATCATTTTTCCCTCTCCTTTATTGATCAAATGTTAGATAGGTTGGCGGGGTATGCATTTTACTATTTTCTTGATGGCTATTCGGGATATAATCAAATTTACATAGCGCCAGAAAGATCAAGAAAAATGGCTTTTACATGTTCGTATGGAATTTATGCATATCGTAGAGTGCTGGCTTGTGTAAAGAAAGCTCATGAGAGGAGAAAGACGAGCGAAACCTCTTTCCCGAAAGAAAAGAGAGATTAGAAGAAAGAGAAAGAGAAAAGTTTATTTGTTCTCTGTTTTTTGTGCGCTGTGCGTAACATTGACACATGATCTTTCCCGAACTAATCCTTTTTTCTTTTCTTTTTAACTCTCTTTTCTTTCGATTTTTTGGTTAAATTAAATAAATATGCGAAAATAAGTTTTTATTGTTTTCGTCAAATAAAATTATCTACTGTTGACAAAAATCAAAAGTACATAATCTACTTCTCGGTTTTCTTTTCCATTAAAATTATTTATATGTTAATTAAATTAGTGACTATAAAAGAATAAACTCTTTTTGTGATTTATTTGATACTATTCTCTCTATTATTAGCCTTATTTGCTTGTTTATTATATATATATAACTGTTTTGGATAACTCTGAGAGAATAAAAAAAATTGGTCCATACTACATCCACTTTTGGTTAAAAGCACATTTTTTTAAGAAAATCAACTTTTACATCTTAAAATAATAAAAAATTAAAAAGTATTAATTTTTATTTAAAATATTGTCTTGTAATTGACAAAATTTATTTTAACTATGTGCTTTACAATTAAATAAAGTAAAAATTGTATTGAAATTTGGAAAACATCTTATATTTTGAAACATAAAAAGTTCTCTAAAACATCTTATATATTGAAACAGATGGAGTACTATTAAATGGTCCTTTTTAATACACTTATTACCACCAGCTCACTGCTTTAACTTTGTGTTGTTGCTTGTTTGAAACTCAAACAAACAAGTTAGTTATCTTTTTTTTTGATAAGATGTGAATAATATTACCAATAGAAAAGGATTGTAATTTACAAGAGCTTTAGGGGCATAGTGCTTCATTGACAAAAAAAAATTAAAAAGCCAAATGAAACTAAGCGGACAACTTGTTGTAGACCTAGGCGTTTAGGCCCTAGTAAACCATTGAGATAAGAGGTGGCTGCACCCTTTCATGTACCATCGAGCCAGTAGAGTATCTTTTATGCTTCTGTCTATCTGAGAGAAGACCAAATGAGAGGTGGCAGAGATCGAGTTATGCAAACGGTTGTTACGTTCTCGCCATAGAAAGAATATGGTCGCTTGAATAGCAATGTGTTTGAGAGTTGTAGAGACATCTGGTGATCTTGAAGAGAGCCAAGATATAAGAGTTCCCCAGTCAGCAAACAAACAGGTTTGAGAGAGAAGACGAGACATCACCTTCGACCAAACCTGCTCTGAGAAAGGACAATGCAGTAGGAGGTGGTCTCTTGATTCCGCGTGAGAATTGCAGAGGCAACATGATGGAGAAATTACTGTTCCCCAAACCGCTAATCGAGCCCTCACTGGCAGCCTATCAAGGTTAGCAATCCAGAACGTGAAAGCATGCTTAGGGACAGAATGTTTTGCCCAAACAACTTTAGCCCATGGCTTTTTCTCCTCTGAAGGTCTTAAATAGTTCCAAGTTACCTTCGTCGAGAAGAAACACTTTCTACTTCCCTCAAGACCCCAAGTGAATTCGTCAGCCCCAACAGAGGGGGACGGAGGTTCCGTGTATGTCAAGACCCTTCTTAACTCCACAAATTTGGGGTATCTTGTACGGGGGGACGGCAGGTACCAGCCATTCAGACCAGATGCCTCAGCCACAAAGTCATAAATAGCTATTCTCAGCCTTCCTGGTCCGATATGGCCAATATAATCCCACATGATTCCAAGAGAGCACCAGTTATCAAACCAAAAACTTGCTTTTTCACCGTTTCCCAATAAAAAACCCATCATTGTCTTAGCGGTATGCCTAAGGGAAATCATGAACTTCCATATCCCGCTAGTATTGTTTTTACTATCAACCAGCCAGAAATTTGAGTTCTTCAAATAGTGCTCTGTGATCCAAGCAACCCAAAGAGAACCATTACTGGAGAAAAGTAGCCAAATAAGCCACAAGATCAAGACCTGATTCCAAATTCTGAGGTTCCTCAAGCCCAGCCCGCCTTCCTGTTTAGGGAGACAAACTTTTGTCCCTAAACCCTAAACCCTAAACCCTAAACCCTAAAACCTAAAAGCTAAACCCTAACCCTAATACCCTAATACCCTAAACCCTAAACCCTAAACCCTAAACCCTAAAAGTTCACTTTTAAAAACCTAAGACTTTTTTGTTCTAAATTTGATATTTTCTTTTGTATTTCATTCCATCTTTAAAACAAATCTGAACTTTTATATAATTTTTTATAAGCATATCAACTTCAATAGTTTCTGTTGCTTCATACGTCACTGGTTCGCCGAAGAAAGCGAAGTTGTCGTGTGTAGCATGATGGAAGAGAACAATTCCTTTCCTTCATTGATGATTTGAAGATTGAAATTTCTCTGCAAGTTTTCAAATCAATTATTTAAGTTAATCCTGCTTTCGATTAGTTTAGTTTTGTGAAATCTATGTTTAATCTTTTTACTCTTAAGTTAGTAATTTTCAAACTTGCTCTTTAGGATTTCAATGTTTCAAAATCGTGTTTAAGTTCTTCTTCTCTTTGGTAGTGTTCATTGAATCAGCATCTTAGGGTTTCCATAATCTATGTTCGTTTTTCTTGAAAGTTATTTTCCCTTGTTTTTGTCATATTTTCATTTACTCGATTTTCAGTAAAATTAATCAGAAGTTTTATGTTTGTTTCTTCGAATTGACTTCTTAGGGTTTCAAAATTCAAGAATGGCTTTTTCTTATAAGTTATTTCTCTCATTTCTGTTTCAAATTATTTAATTTTGATTACGATTAATCAAAGGATTTATGATTTTATTAATCCTTTTTTTCTAATTGAATGTCGTATTTGGATAAGAAGACAAAGAAAACATTTTTCTCAAAGATCATAGATTTTTCCAGAGGATTCTTCCATGTCTTCTACATACTCTCTTCAGGTAAAATCTCTAAATTTCTAATAAACCCAAAAGATGAGCCAGACGCATTATTGTTGTCCCCCTTTGGTGATCTAAAGATCTGAAATTGGAAAGAGATACCAACGGGTGAAACACAGTAGCATAATCTGCTGTCTGTAGTTAGAACTATCTTGTGGGAGTTGGGAGTTGCCTTAATTGATAACACAAACCATCGGCTTAAAACCAATTTTTCCAAAGTGTTCTCTTTAGAACTGTCTTGTGGGAGTTGCCTTTATTGATAATACAAAAGGGGTATGAGAAGAGTTAAAAAATCCCCTAAAGCTCTAAAATGATAACAGTCCTATTGGTTGGTGTTGCCTAATGATATATATCACAAACACATTTGTGGCTTAAAACGGTTTTCTCGGTTTGAAAACAAAGAGGGTATGGAATTGCAGAAACCCCTAAATCTCTAAAAGCTTCTAAAGCTCTAAAATTCGAACAACCTCATTGGAGTTGTCGAATAATATCACAACCGGCGGCTTGAAAACAAAGAGGGTATGGAATTGCAGAAACCCATAAATTGTCTTGTTGGAATTGCCTAATGACATCACAAACCATTTTTGGTATGGGAATTAGAAAATCTCTAAAATTATAATAGTTCCATCGGTGTTGCCTAATGATATGAAAAACATCGGTGCAAAAACAAAGGGTATGAGAATTACAATATACCTTAAAACTCTAAAATGATAACAGTCCGATTGGTTGGTGTTGCCTAATGATATATCATTATTCCATTGGTGGCTCACTACTGTTTTTTTTGGTTTGAAAACAAAGATGATATGGATTTGCAGACAGCACTAAATCTCTAAAAACTTTTAAAGCTCTAAAATAAGAAAAGCCTCATTGGAGTTGCCACAAATCATTGGCTTGAAACCATTTTTTGGGTTCAAAGACAAAGGGGTATAAGTATTGTAAAACCCCCTAAAGCTCTAAAGTTATAACATTCCCATTGGAGTTGTCTAATGATTTCACAGTAATTTGAATTACTGTTGCGCTCTGTCCGAATCTAACTTGGGAAGATTTTCCCTTCTTTGGTGATCTAAAAGATATTTAGACCAGAAACAAGTGCCCTCATGTTGGAAAATAGTACTCACGGAAAGCTGATTGCAAAGGCTCTTTGGTGATCTAAAAGATCTGTCCGAATGGCTTACAATGATTGTTCAGCTAGTGGGCTTTGTCTACACTTTAACACAAGAAGCTTGTCCTTAGTTGATACACACTTACAAAACCTGCGACATAAACTTACTTTTAAAGAATGGAAAATAAAAATTGCAAAGGCTCAAGTTAGCTAATACGCATTGAGGTCATAAACTAAAGACTTAAATTAAAGCTCATTCTTTGGTTACAAAGAGGATATTTAAAATTTCTAAAACAATTTACCTCCTACAGGTAAACTATCTAAGAACTTAGCTTTTAACAGCTAACGTCTCTAAAATGTGGATATGTAAAATCTCTAAAAACATAACCTTTTACAGGTAAAATCTCTAAATTGTTGACATGGAAATTCTCTAACAACATAAACTTTTACATGTAAAATCTCTAAACTCTGTACGCTTATAAAGTTAAAAACAGTTCCAAATGAGTTGCCTAACGATAACACAAACGGGGGGGGGGGGGGGGAAATGAGAATAGCAAAAGCTCCTAAAGGTCCCAAGTTTCAGAGTTCATATACAAACACTAACTCGTCAGATTTTGTGTTCTCTTCAGTTAGAACTGTCCCATGGCATTTTCCTAGGTAAAAATAGACTTTTCGGTTAATGCTTTGAGTTTTAGAGCTTATACATGCTAATATGCTTGATTGTGGGAGCTCTTTAATTACAGTTGTTCCACAATAGTTTCCTAAATAAACACAAACCAATGGCGCTTACCACGAATGGAAAAGCCTCTACAACTTGACACAAACCAGTGGTTTAAACGGTCATTTGCATGATGCCAAAGACTACAATTGCTGAAACAGTTCCTGAATACCGGCCAATCTCATTGTGCAATGCTATGTACAAATTTGTGGCAAAACTGCTGTCTAGGAGGCTACAAAACCTCCTTCCAGAAATGATCCAAGTGAACCAGACTGCTTTCATTAAGGATAGGCAGATAGTGGAGAATGTCTTGTTGGCTTCCGAATTAGTCCAAGGTTATAACAAGCCATGGATTACACGAAGAGGTATGCTAAAAGTTGATTTGCAAAAGGCTTTCGATTCCATTGAGTGGAGTTTCATCATTGATATACTCAGGGCAGCAAATTTTCCCCATAAATACATTCAATGGATCAGTCAATGTATCAAGACAACAAGGTTTTCAATCTCGGTTAACGGTGAATTATGTGGATATTTCAAAGGACGAAAAGGGTTGAGACAGGGGACCCCTTATCGCCTTATTTGTTCGTCATAGGAATGGATATCTTCTCAAGACTGCTTGATGTCCGCTACCAATCAGGTCAGATAGGCTATCACCCTAAGGCAAGAAATCCCGATGTTTCTCATCTCATTTTTGCGGACGATGTTATGGTTTTCTTTGATGGAGAACCAACCTCCTAGCTTGAATGGTATAGTGAATTTGTTGGATTACTTCTCTAACATCTCAGGGCTAATCATGAACAGAAACAAAACTGAGCTCTTCCTAGCAGGCTCAACAGAGGCTGAGAAGGCCATTATTTCCTTGAGGTTTGGGTTCACAATGGGAGACTTACCGGTCAAGTACTTGGGGTTGCCTTTACTCCCTAACTCTCTTTCTAGAGCAGACTGTGAACCACTTGTGCAGAGAGTGAGGAACAGGCTTCAGTCTTGGTAGGTCAAGCATCTATCTTATCCAAGGAGACTACAACTGCTCACATCAGTTATCCAAAGCATAATTTCTTATTGGTGTGCAGCTTTCAAAGTCCCAGCAAAGTGCATCAAAGACTTAGAGAGGCTTTGCCATAAATTTATTTGGTCTGGTTCAAGTGAGGTTCCAAAGCAAGCTAAAGTTAGCTGGAGACAAGTTTGTTCCCCCAAGAAAGAAGGAGGACTTGGCTTGAGAGACATTAAAATGTGGAACAAAGTCTATGGGCTGAAGCTAATATGGTTACTCTTTTCAGCCTCAGGTTCTCTTTGGGTTGCATGGGCTAGGAAAAATTTGCTTCGAGGAAGAAGCTTCTGGTCCCTCAAAGTAAATAGTCGTGGTTCTTCAATGTGGAAACAGTTACTAAAGCTCAAGGAATCAGCTAGATCTTTTACATCTTGTGAGCTAGGTAACGGTGCATCTTGTTCTTTCTGGTACGACTCATGGACGCCTTTTGGGGAACTTTATTCCTTCCTGGGACCAAACGCACACCAGTTATTAGGTCTCCCTTTGGATGCAAAGGTCGCCCAAGCCAGAACAGAAAATGGGTGGATTTTTGGGGGAGCTCGAACCAGCAAAATCGAGCAACTTCTATGTTATTTGGCCTCAGTTGAAACAACAGACTCAGAAGAGGATAAATATATGTGGCTAGCTGCCTCGGGTGAGCCAAAAAACAGGTTTATCTTCTCAGATACTTGGAGTGTCATTAGGGATAAAAGGGAGGAGGTTTCTTGGTATAATCAGGTTTGGTTCTCTGGATCTGTCCCAAAGCATTCTTTCATCATGTGGCTAGGGTGTTTGGATTGTCTCCCAACTTTGCCTAGAATGCGGAACTGGGGAATTGTAGAGGATGATACTTGTTACCTATGTGAAATCTATGGGGAAACAAGAGATCACCTCTTCTTGAGATGCCCATACAGTTATGACATATACAGATGGTGTCTTGCCAAGCTTCAATACCATTTCACAGGGTTTGACACATGGGCTGGTCTTCTCACTTGGTTAAGATCGCCAACATCAGAGGATTCTATGAAAGTGCTAAGACTAGTCGCCGCACAATCAGTCCTATACTCAATCTGGGGTGAAAGGAATGCTCGCATCTTCAGTGCATCTCGTATTCCGGCTGAAGGTCTGCTGTCATGCATAGACAAAGGGATTCGCAACATTTTCTCCGCAAGAAGGCACATCCCAATGTTCAGCTTGGCCCTTCAATTATGGTTCCGAGACTCTATCTCTTTCTAATTCTCTTCTTCTCTTTTTTCTTATCCTCTTTACCGGCTATTTGATGTTGTAAAGACCCAAACTCTTATTCAGGTCCGAAGTTCAGTAATATAATCAGAAATTATATCAAACAAAAAAAACCAGTGGTTTAAACCGACAAAAACTGTCCTAAAACATATATCTTGTATTCTTCTCATTATAATGCAAGTTGAGATTTCTCTCTTCAACTAAGTCTCTTACTCTCTTTACTCTCTCTAATCTTACACTTGAAACCAAGTTTATATTCTCACATGGTATCAGAGCCATCTAGGTTCATTTGAGTTCTTTCTTAGTTCATGTTCTTAGTCTCAAAGTTTCAGAAATCTTCTCTTTGCTAATAACAAGCTTATTAGTCTTGTCATCTTATTCTTTTTTGCCATGGAAACCAACAAAGGATTGGTCATTACGAACACTCTCAAAGGAGTTAATTATTTGGTCTGGTCTAGAACCACCAAGTCGGCCTTGTATGGTCGTGGTCTTTGGAGCCACATTGAAAAAGGTGAATCGCCAAAAGAAGCCGCTGAGAAAGAAGGAAAGAATAAGACCTTCGATGAAGAGGAGCAAGAAAAATGGCTTCAAGAGGATCTCATGGTTCTGTACTATCTTCAAAACTCTCTTGAAGCCTCTATTCTTGAAGCTTACTCCTATTGTGAAACCGCTAAGGAGTTATGGGATACTCTCCAAAAGGTGTATGGAGACACATCAAACCTATACTGAGTTTTTGAAGTGAAGAAAGCTCTTAATGAGCTCAGCCAAAATGGAGTGGAGTTCAAACAACATTTTGGAAAATTTAGGTCTCTATGGGCTGAGCTGGAGATGCTTAGACCAAGTACTATTGATCCCAAGGTGTTAAACGAACGAAGAGAACAAGACAAAGTATTCGGCCTACTCATGACCTTGGATCCCGGTTTCAATGCTCTCATTAAACATATTTTAAGAGCTGATAAGCTCTCAAGTCTCGACGAAGTTTGTTCATAAATTCAGAAAGAAGAAGGCTCCCTTGGGTTATTTGGAGGAAAAGGAGAACTAGTCACAGCCAACAAAGGAGAAATTGCCATCCCCATCGGATATGCTAACAAAGGAAACTACAAAATGGATCACTATCGGAAGGGGACTTCCCCAAATGTTACATCTTCTTACTGTCACCGTGGAGGTCATACTCGTGAAAAATGCTACAAGCTGCACCCTCATCTCCGACCACCAAATTTCTATGGAGAAAGGAGAGAGCCAAGAGCACATCAAGCGTACCACGGTGGGGAAGAGATTGGGTGTCACGACAAAGCCGGCTCGTCTAGTCAAAACATTGATGAAAATGTCTCAACCATGGTAGCATCCTCTGAGATAGTGAGGCGTTCAGATCTGGATGCCCTCATCAAAGCTCTTAAAGTGTCCTCTAGTAACCCTTACCAAGCTCTTAATGCCTTAAACTATACTAAACCACTTATTATAGACTCGGGTGCCTCCCATCATATGATTAGTGACTCTAAGCTTATAAAGAACATAGAACCAGCTTTAGGGAATGTTATTATAGCTAATGGAACTAAAGTACCAATCAAAGGAATATGAGAATTAGAATTATTTGATCAAACCTATAAAGCCTTCTATATGCCTACCTTCACATCTAATCTTTTATCCGTAAAAAGAGCTACAAATGATCTTGATTGTTATGCTATTTTTGGGCCTAATCATGTGTATTTTCAGGATATTAAAACAAGTAAAATGCTTGGTCAAGGAGCCACAAAGGTTGATCTTTATGTACTCGAGGACACTAAGCTATCCGCCCCTTTATCTTCTTATTTTAGTACGGTTGTTGCTGGTACAAACAATGCAATTTGGCATGCTAGATTAGGTCACCCTCATTCTCGTGCCTTAGGACTATTGTTGCCTAGTATTTCTTTTAAAAATGATGATTGTGAAGCTTGTATTCTCAGTAAACATTGTAGATCTGTGTTCCCCAAGTCTCTCACCATCTATGAACAATGCTTTGATTTAATTCACTCGGATGTTTGGAGTTCGCCTTGTGAATCTAGGGAAAACCAGAAATATTTTGTTACATTTATTGATAAAAAATCTAAGTACACTTGGTTAACATTACTTTCGTCCAAAGATAGAGTTCTTGAAGCCTTGTGAATTTTAAAACGTATGTGACTAACCATTACAATGGCAAGATTAAGATTTTGAGATCAGATAATGGAGGAGAATACACAAGCCATGCGTTTAAACAATATCTCAACCAACATGGGATCATTCACCAAACAAGCTTCCCATACACTCCACAACAAAATGGTGTAGCCGAGAGAAAGAACCGTCACTTGATAGAAGTAGCTAGATCCATGATGTTCCATACCAATGTCCCCAAACGTTTTTGGAGTGATGCGGTGACTTTCGCATGTTACTTGATCAATAGACTACCGACAAAGATACTTCAAGACCTATCCCCATTCGAGGTACTCAATAAACACAAACCTAATATTGATCACTTACGAGTGTTTGGGTGTGTTTGTTATGTTTTAATTCCAGGAGAAAAATGAACTAATTAAGCTTGATGCCAAAAGTGAAAGGGCATGTTCATCGGTTATTCTAATACACAAAAGGGGTACAAGTGTTATATTCCAGAAACAAGAAGAGTTCATGTATCCCGAGATGTGAAGTTTGTCAAAACAAAAGGATATTATGAAGAAAAGGATTGGAAAAATCTTGAAAGTTTAGCTCACTCACTTTCGGATCGAGCATCAAATATCCGCATCATATTGGAAAGACTTGGTGTGAGCTCACCTCAACGCTGTGATGAACCTCCAATAGGAGAGATTAATGATCAGATAAACTCGCTAGAAGGAGAAGAGACGGATGATCAATCACCTCAAAGCTCGGAGGAAGCTCAAATGGATTCTCGCACAACGAATGAACTAATGAGTCATAATGACGAAAGAAGTATTAAAGACGGCTCCGAAACAAAAGAGATTCTTCCAACTCCTGACCATGAAGATGATCTTACAACACACGAAGCACCCATTCCACTCCGGCGAAGTCAACGGCTGGCGGGAAAGCGAGTTCAAGTTCACTACTCCAACGAAGCTATAGCTCACCCGATTCAAGCTGGTTGCACTCTTGCACATTTTCCGTTGGAACATCAAGTCTTACTTAGCCAAATAGATCAAAACTGGATCCCTCAGACATATGCTGAAGCCAAAAACCACAAAGTGTGGCGAGATGCTATTAGTGAAGAAACAAAAGCCATGGAACGCAATGACACTTGGGATGAAGCGGAATTACCTCCAGGAAAGAAAGCGGTAACCTCTTGATGGCTGTTCACTATCAAGTACAAGAGTGACGGGGAGATAGAAAGATACAAAGCTAGGCTCATTGCAAGAGGATTTACACAAACCTATGGAGAAGAATATCTAGACACATTCGCACCCGTTTTGAAACTTCACACGGTAAGGGTTGTTCTTTCATTAGTTACTAACTTGGAATGGGAACTTTGGCAGATGGATGTTAAGAATGCATTTCTCCAAGGCGAGCTCGAGGACGAAGTATATATGAAGCCTCCACCAGGCCTAGAGAACACAATGGCGCCGTAAAAAGTGTTCAAACTTAAGAAGGCGATCTATGGTTTAAAACAATCTCCAAGGGCGTGGTATCACAAGTTAAGCTCCACCTTAATTGACAAAGGGTTTAAGAAATCAGAAGCTGATCACACACTCTTCACCATTCAAAGCCAAGAAGGTATTATAGTCATCCTAGTCTATGTAGATGATATTATCATCTCTGGGAATGACAAGGTAGGAATTCAAAAGACTAAAGCTTATCTCAAATCCGTTTTCGATATTAAAGATCTTGGAGAACTGAACTACTTTCTTGGGATATAAGTTTGTCGATCTAAAAAAGAACTTTTCTTATCACAACGAAAGTATGCACTTTATTTGTTGAATGAGGCAGGCAAGCTAGGAGCAAAACCAGCAACAACACCTCTTGAAGATGCCTATAAAGATAGCCGTAAGGGGGAGCTTGTGGACAAACCATATGAGGACCCAACTCAATACCGTCGCTTGGTAGCTAAGTTGATCTATTTAACAATTACAAGACCTGACATTTGTTATGCTGTAAATCAGGCCAGCCAACATATGCAAGAACCTACACTTCACCATTGGAACATGGTGAACCGCATCCTCAAGCATCTCAAAGGAACTCCAGGACAAGGTATTTGGATGGGATGCAATGGAAATGCGGAAATAGTAGGCTATTGTGATGCTGATTATGCTGGAGACCGAGGGGATAGACGCTCTACAACAGGTTATTGTACATTCATAAGAGGCAATCTAGTTACATGGAAGAGCAAGAAGCAAAAGGTGGTCTCGCTATCAAGTGCCGAATCCGAGTATCGAGCGATGAGAAAACTTACAACAGAACTTATGTGGCTTAAGATGCTACTTCAAGATTTGGGTATTGAATCATCTAAACCCATCATCATGCACTGTGACAATCAAGTCGCCATTCATATAGCCTCAAACTCTGTGTTCCATGAAAGAACAAAACACATTGAAGTCGATTGCCATAAGGTGCGACAACAAATTCAACTATGAGTTATTCTATCGTGTTTCACAAAGAGCTCTGAACAACTAGCTGACATATTCAACAAGGCTACTAGTCCCGCTGTGTGTGAGTACATTCACTCCAAACTTGGCCTCATTGATCTCACTAGGCCAAGATCCTATAAACCATAGCTCTCATACTCTTTTTCCCTTACGTGTAGTTTTATCCCATGGGGTTTTCTACACTAAGGTTTTTTTTAATGAGGTGAGTGACTAAGGTTCCAAGCTTTACCTCCACGACCTTATGGTAAAGCTTGAGGGGGAGTATTGAACGGTAAACTATATTTACCACTTTATAGTAACTCCAAGACACTTTGAATCACTCCTCCACTACTACTACATCTCACTCCTCCACTACTTCTTGATATATTAGGATTTTAGCCATATTAACTATTCTTTTTTTAGTATTTTTGTGTCTTTAGAGTCGTTTATGAGTCATATCAAGTCATGAGGAAGGCTTTGGGCATTCATGGGAGCTGCTGGAGTCCTAAGGAGCAAAAGGAGCGAATTACAGACCAAAAAGTATATTTCACACCCGGAGCACCTGCTCCGGTCTTGGGAGCACATGCTCCATCATTAAAAAAAAAAGAAGTCACGATTAGACCTAATAAAAGAGGGGGGCCGTTCCCAGACAGAGGAATATCACGTTTTCTGCATCAGAATTCTCCTGAAAGCTTTGTTCTCTATTTTTCCTGGGAATTTTCAATTCACATTAGTTTTGGGGATTTCCATTGTTTTCTTTTTCACCTTGCTACTCTCTTTATCTTCTTTGGATTTGCTTGTGAGATCTGGAGGATCAACCACTATTTTGTTTGAGAAGAATTCTGAACCTTACTCTATTTTTATTATCATTATGAATTCCTTTTCATCCATTGTTGTGTTTTCTTCTTCCATGGTTAAGTAGTCTATTAACTAGATTAGGGTTTTCAAAGGTATCCATGAGATGATAAACTGAGCACAAATAGGATGCATATATATATTGTCTTCGCCAATTGTTGATCTTAATGCATGGATTAAACTGATCACTTAGTCTATGATTCTAGGTTAAACTTATTCACGAGAGTGCTCTAGGTTGCTAGAAAAGATATTGGTGAGCAATCAGACCATAGATAGCAAGAGTTGGTGCGGCTGAGTGTGAACATATTGAACCCATTCGCTAATGCTTATTAGCATCTCTAGGTCCAAACGAGAGTTTAGATATTTAGGTTGTTAGATAAAGTAGTCGGCGCCATGAGAGTGGTTCGGTCTTATTTTTATGTTTGAGTTCTAGACATGTGCTGAATTAGAACCTGAATAGTTGCTGAAGTTTTCATCTCTGAATCACCGGCGAATTTCCCTGATCTAGTGCTTTTCCTTATTAGTTTTACACCATTTATTTACTTGCAATTTCTTAAACAACCACATATTTTGTCTTACCTTTATTTACAAATCTCATAAAATCATAGTGTAACCTTGGGGTCTCGTGATTTCGATTCCCTTTATACTATTTATACGATTGTGTACTTCAAGTTTTTGGCGTAGTTATCGGGCGTCGGGACCAATAGCGTTACTTTTGATTTTTGATTTTAAATATAGTCTAAGAAACTACTAATTCTTTCTTTTTCATATATGTTTCAGGTGCATGATCAGTAGAAGAACAAGAAGAAAATGCACTGAGGAACTAATAAATTTTTCCAACGAAGAGCTAGCTAGGCTAGAGAGGGAGAACCGACAGCAAAGACTCACTACCGCCAACATGGGTGATCAGAACAATGGAATGGCTGCTCAGTTCAGTTGCTTCGGGATGAGATAGAACACATACGGAGATAAAGCCAAGAAATCCCGCAGCCACGACCTGGTATTGGAGACTCGGACAATCCACACACCTACTACAAAAATTGAGCCGCCATTGTGCCTCCAGCTATTCAGAGACAAGACTTCGAAATCAAACCTCAATTGATTTCTTTGGTGAAGCAGCACCTTTTTCATGGACTTCTAGCTGAGATACCGATGGACCACATCAAAAATTTTGAAGAAATCTGCAGCACCACGAGTTCTAATGGAGTGCTGAGTGAATTTCTGAAGTGCAAGTTGTTTCCGTTTTCTCTTGCGGATAAGGCTTCACGGTGGTTAAAGTCACTGCCATTAGGTTCGTTGAAGACATGGTATGAAGTTAGAGCGGCATTTTTGGATCATTTCTATACTAAGTCGAAGACCGCTTCTTTGAGGAATAAGATATCTTCATTTCAACAACATTCCGAGGAAGTTTTTTGTGAAGCTTGGGAAAGACTAAAGGAATATCGCAGAGAGTGTCCACACCACGAGTTCAAGGATGAGCAGATTTTGGGTATTTTCTATGATGGTGTTGAGTGGGATTACAAAAATGCGTTGAATGCGGCTAGTAATGGCGATTTTATGACTAAGACTAAGGAAGGCGCCTTTGAGCTGATTGAGAACTTAGCTTCAAGTTCAAACAACAAGTCTACTGAGTATGATAGATCAAGGAAAGTCAACAACATGGAAACTCAAAAGATTGATGAGTTGACGGCAAAAGTGAACAAGCTCCTTAGGGAAAGCCAAAAATTGGTTCATTTTGTGGATGAGAATGGGAGCACACCTATCTCCCAAAACTATGAAGTTGATGATGATGCTAGTATGCAAGAGGTCAATTATGTGAGTGGACAAGGGTATGTTGAGAACCATGGTTTCAACTCAAACTATAGGAGTCACCCGAACCTTTCTTACCGAAGCACCAACGTCGAGAACCCACAAGACCAGATTTACCCGCAACAAGGAGGAGGTATGAATCAGTTGCCACAGAATCAAGGGTTTCAAAAGTTTTACTCCAGCAACCAACATGGGAAACAATTCGTCCCCATTCAAAACCAGAACTCTCAAGATGAGCTGAAAAACCTTATGCAGCTGTTACTTGTTAATCAGCAAAAGGCTGCAACTGAGATAAATGCTAAGGTTGATCACGTGTATGCTGATCTGAATGTGAAGTATGAAGCTGTTACCGCACACGTAAAGAAGCTCGACACGCAAGTTGCTCAGACTGCTAAAGCCGACAACCAACAATAAAGGTTCATTCCAACGAAGGGTGAGCAGAACCCCAGAAATGGAAGCGGTTCTAGTGGCTCACATGCACATGTAAACATATGTGTGGATGAGAAGAGTGAGCTCAAGATCATGATGCAGATGTTCCTTCATGAGCAAGATAAGACTACTCAACGGATGAGTGAGAGGATTGCTACTTTGGATTGGAATGAGTGTATGAGTCACGACTTGCAGCGGGAAGTAAAAAACAAGATGAGGTATCCGTCAGGTTCAGATTAATCGACCCAAGCCTCGGATCAATCGATCCCTAGCAAAAATAGTCAATCCGCAGAATCTAAAAAATCACGTAGCCATCCACATCGATCTATTCCACCAGCGATCGATCGATCCCAATAGAGCACTCCAAGCCGTAACATCTCAGATCGATCGATTCACCTGGACGGATCAATTTGTTTGCCTCAGAACGATCTGCAACTATTCCGCCACCGTCTTTCTCTTAGGCTCCCAAACTAGCTCCTTATGTACCTAAAGTTCCTTACCCAACACCTACATACAGGACATTGCCAAAGCTTGCAGACCCAGGAAGGTTTGTGGTTCCATGCTCCATCCTTAGGTTTGATCTCACTAATTCCATGTGTGATTCTGGTTCCACAATCAACGTCATGTCAAAGGATCTTGCTAAGTCCTTAGGAATTGAAAACATACAGCCCTCAGACATGACCCTCAAGTTTGCAGACGCCTCCATCAAGACTTCCCAAGGCTGTATCAAAGACCTCCAGGTATGTATTGAAGACTGCTTGATGCCTACTGATTTTCAAGTGGTTGAGATGGGACAAGGATCCTTTATGCCCTTGATACTCGGAAGATCTTTCCTTGCTACAGCAGGAGCTGTCATTGACATACCCAATAAACGGGTTTGTCTTTCGAACATCAGCAACGAAGTGTTCTATGATGCAGTCTCAGAGGATGATAAGATGCATTATGGTTCTTTTGCCGCTATTGAGGAAAAGGTGTTGAACAAGACGGTCTTGTCTAAGTCTGGGGGAGCACCACTTCAGGCTCATGTCACCTTAACACCCCAGAGACGTGTTGGTGACGCCATTGAATATCAGATTAAATGCAAAGGTATGTCTAAACCCTTCTCTAAGATTAAAGCATTTATTACCCCAGAACTTAAAGCGCAGGGACAAGCAGTTGTGGATGCAATGATGAACAGGGTTTTGAAGCTAGACTTCAACCCTCCGCCACCCCCACCTGATCCTCCAGCGGATCCACCTTCTCATGCCTAAACGGCGAATACGTCAAGCTACTGACGTTAAACAAGCGCTTGGTGGGAGGCAACCCACCGGTAAGATTCTGTATATATTTTTGTTTTCTCAATCAGCTTTTACACTAATTTTTATCCTTCTTATCAAAAAAAAAAATTTCGCGAGCGCTCCGTAACAGTTCACGAGCACCTGCTCCACCAAGGTGCTCCAAATAGCAGCAGCGGATACACGCCAGCAGCAGCAGCAGCTCCGACACGGGCAAGCTCCGGAGACAGAAAAAGAGAAGGGCTGGCAGACATGACACGGACACCGCTACAACGCGGTGACTTCTACTCCCACCTTCTTTTTACCATTGTATTATCCACTTTTATTTTATTTTTATTTATTTTCAGCCAATCCTTTGATTCTATTTCACACCGGAGACGGTGTGATTTAAGTTCGGGGGAGCGGCTTGTTACTAACTTATTTTCTTTTCTTTGTCATTGAGTCTTATTTTTTCTTGCATTTCTTTAGTGTTTTTGTTAAGTCCGAATTGAGTCTAGTTGTTGTTTCTTTATTGAGTCAAAACTGTTAGGGAATTATGACCTTGATCTATTGGATTATATGGACTAGGGATTACTTCTAATGACTCACAGCTTGGCAAAGGTTCTGTTTTGAAAGACTATGGGCGGATTAAACATTCCCCCAAAGCTCATTTTCATTGGAAAATAGGTTGAACCAAAGTCATCTATAAATCTTATCAAAACCTAACCTGACATTCAATTTCTTTCTCAAGGGTTTGATGTTCATTGGGAAAGACCTATTCGAGCCATAGAAGACCACGCAACTCTCCACAAAGTATGCTATTCCTCTCTTACTCTCCTTCCTTACTCGAAAAAAGAAAAAAAGAAAAAGAAAAAAGGAGAAGTTCAAAGCAACAAGCCGAAGTGAACCAAGGGATGATGGGTAGACCCGTGTATCCTTTGTGACCTCATGGAAAGCTTGTTGTAAGGGAAACTAAAAGAGTTGAAGTGAACCAAGGGATGATGCGTAAACCCGTGTATCCTTTGTGACCTCATGGAGATTCGTCCTAGGGAAACTAAAGATTTGAAGTGAACCAAGGGATGATGCATAGACCCGTGTATCCTTTGTGACCTCATGGAGATTCGTCGTCCCACAAAAAAAAAAAAAAAAAAGAGAGAATAATGTGGTTTTGGAAGAAGAGGGTCTTTGGTTATAAGAAGTTGGCACCTTTGGATCTGTTCCCCCTAGTAAGATCACTGCACTTTTTGTTTCATTAATCTATGTAAAGAGATAACATTGGGGATTCCGAAAATTCCTTTGGATTTTGAGCAAGTAAGGTTTGGTTACGATTCCCATGGTTGATTACGGATCACGTTCCAGCGCCTAGTGATGAACTGTATGAAGTCCAAATATCCCCAAAAAGCTAAGTGAGTTCCCGTGATTTTCAAACTCCTTCTCTTTTCTTGATCCTAGTTTGTTTGAGGATAAACAAAGGTTTAAGTCCGGGGGAGTTGATATGTTAGGATTTTAGCCATATTAACTATTCTTTTTCTAGTCTTTTTGTGTTTTTAGAGTCGTTTATGAGTCATATCAGGTCATGAGGAAGGCTTTGGGAAACTATTCTTTTTCTAGTTTTTTGTGTCTTTAGAGTCGTTTATGAGTCATATCAGGTTATGAGGAAGGCTTTGGGCATTCATGGGAGCTGCTGGAGTCCTAAGGAGCAAAAGGAGCGAATTGCAGACCAAAAAGTATATTTCACACGCAGAGCACCTGCTCCGGTCTTGGGAGCACATGCTCCATCATTAAAAAAAAAAAGTCACGATTATACCTAATAAAAGAGGGGGGCCGTTCCCAGACAGAGGAATATCACGTTTTCTGCATCAGAATTCTCCTGAAAGCTTTGTTCTCTATTTTTCCTGGGAATTTTCGATTCACATTAGTTTTGGGGATTTCCATTGTTTTCTTTTTCACCTTGCTACTCTCTTCATCTTCTTTGGATTTGCTTGTAAGATCTGGAGGATCAACCACTACTTTGTTTGAGAAGAATTCTGAACCTTACTCTATTTTTATTATCAGTATGAATTCCTTTTCATCCATTGTTGTGTTTTCTTCTTCCATGGTTAAGTAGTCTATTAACTAGATTAGGGTTTTCAAAGGTATTCATGAGATGATAAACTGAGCACAAATAGGATGCATATATATATTGTCTTCGCCAATTGTTGATCTTAATGCATGGATTAAACTGATCACTTAGTCTATGATTCTAGGTTAAACTTATTCACGAGAGTGCTCTAGGTTGCTAGAAAAGACATTGGTGAGCAATCAGACCATAGATAGCAAGAGTTGGTGCGGCTGAGTGTGAACATATTGAACCCATTCGCTAATGCTTATTTGCATCTCTAGGTCCAAACGAGAGTTTAGATATTTAGGTTGTTAGGTAAAGTAGTCGGCGCCATGAGAGTGGGTCGGTCTTATTTTTATGTTTGAGTTCTAGACATGTGCTGAATTAGAACCTGAATAGTTGCTGAAGTTTTCATCTCTGAATCACCGGCGAATTTCCCTGATCTAGTGCTTTTCCTTATTAGTTTTACACCGTTTATTTACTTGCAATTCTGTTACTTAAACAACCACATATTTTGTCTTACCTTTATTTACAAATCTCATAAAATCATAGTGTAACCTTGGTCTCTGTGATTTCGATTCCTTTTATACTATTGCGATTGTCTGTGCACTTGCAGTATTTAATTGAGTTAAAACATTGTGGATCACTTCTACAACTCATCAACGACAAGCTCCATATTCTATTCTCCACTCAAGACAAGCTTCCTTAAATCACTCCATTTTTCCTCCACCTCTCCTTGTCTTCTCTCACACCAATCGGCTCCTCCTTTGATGTATTAGGTTAATTGTAGTTTTGTATATATATCTTGTATTCTTCTCATTATAATGCAAGTTGAGATTTCTCTCTTCAACTAAGTCTCTTACTCTCTTTACTCTCTCTAATCTTACACTTGAAACCAAGTTTATATTCTCACATCATTTACATTTACCTTGTAACATGTTTCTTAAATTGTTTCGTGATGCTGTTTCTTGCAGGCCCCCAAGCCATCTTCTGGACCCCACAAGTCGAGGGAGTGTCTTCCTCTTGTCCTGATCATCAGGAACAGGTTGAAGTATGCTTTGACCTACTGTGAAGTCATCTCCATCCCGATGCAAAGGCATATCCAAGTTGATGGAAAAGTGAAGACTGACAAGACATACCCTGCTGGTTTCATGGGTACGTTTCTTTTCCGGTTTACGCCTTTATTTTTGGTTGCATGTATTTTTGATGATCACTGGCCTAAGTTAGTTGCATTTCGATTTGAATAGATGTTGTATCTATCCCCAAGACAGATGAGATCTTCCGTCTTCTGTACGACACCAAGGGACGTTTCCGTGTCCACTCCATCAAGGATGAAACAGAGGGCCTGTGGGTGTTATTAAGAACCGTGAGAATGTTGACTTAAGCTTGAAAATAACTTAAGTCATAAGATATCCTAATCCTAATCGAGATATGATTTGCAAAGGGATTAGGATTAGTTAGAATATTTAGGAGTTATCTAAATATGTGTTTTCCTAATATGTTTAGGAATTATGTTAAATTCTCTCAATATATAAGAAGATGTCAAGTTGTGACATAGGTTATGAGATTTGAGAGATTGAGAAAAAACTTTAGTTTTTGAGTTAGTTTTCTAAAGCAATAAAATGAGAGGTTTTGTTCTTGATCTGAACTCTAAAGTGTTTGATTCAATATTTGGTATCAGAGTTGGATGATACTATGGACGAGGAAGAGGGTGAGGACATTATGGTAACCAACGAAGCCGAGGTTACAAGGATAAGTCGAAAGTTGTGTGTTATCGATGCGATAAGACTGTCCACTATGCATCTAACTGCCCTGATAGGCTACTTAAACTTCAAGAGGTACAAGAGAATGAAGATGACGATACTCATGAAGTTGATGATTTAATGATGCACGAGGTGGTGTATCTCAATGAAAAGAATGTGAAACCAGACAAGTTTGAAACACATTCGGATGTAGACAACGTGTGGTACTTAGATATTAGTGCTAGTAACCACATGACTGGAAAGCGTGCTTACTTCTATAAGATTGACGAGTCGGTCACAGGAAAAGTCAGATTTGGTGACGATTCCCGCATAGATATTAGAGGAAAGGGTTCAATTCTTTAGCAATATCGTAAGTCTTAGACATGCTACCTATCTCATAAATAGGGTTGCAACAAGAAGCTTGGTAGCTCAAACTCCATACGAGGTGTTTAACGGTAAGAAACCTAATGTTGGTCATCTACATGTGTTCAGATGTATCGGATATGCAAAAGCAGAGACCCCACACCTGAAGAAACTGGATGATAGATCTCATGCCTTTGTTCATCTAGGGATCGAAAGCCTACCGTTTGTTAGATCCAACGAGCCAAAAAGTAGTAGTGAACAGGGATGTGATCTTCGATGAAAGCAAGAGCTGGAGGTGGAACAATTCGGAAGGTGAAAATGATGATGATCATGGAATGTTTAAGTTTCACTTTGGTGAATTTGGAAACAATGGTCTAAGGGAAGATGACGAGATCAGAGTAGGAAAGGGAAACGAAGATGACGATGAGGTCATCATCAAGGAAGAAGTATTTCCCAAGTCTGAGACATAAACTATTGAGCAACAAGAACAGTTGCAACCTCCATTAAGAAGATCAACGAGGAAAAGTAACAAACCAAGTTACTTAGATGATTACCTTCTACTAGCCGAACTTGAAGGAGAATGTTTTTGCTATCAATAAACGAGGAACCATGGGATTTTAATGAGGCAATAGCTTTAAAGGTGTGGAGAGAGTCGTGTGAGGAAGAGTTGAGCTCGAGCTTGAAAATAGCCCTTTGCGCCTTGCCTTGTATTTGTTTATGCTACCATTGGAATTGAGATATAAAACAATAAAACGAGAGGTTTTGTTCTTGATCTAAAGTGTTTGATTCAACAGAGAAGCATAAGGGAAGCTTTGAGACGATCCACATCCAAGACTCAACAGGACATGAGTTTGCCACAATGTTGAGCAATGTTTTCACCCTCGGCAAAGGTACAAAGCCATGGGTGTCTCTTCCAAAGGGCAGAGGTATTAAGCTGACCGTCATTGATACAAGAACAGAGGAGTTTTAGGAATTTCTGTATATTCAGAAGATAGATCTTTACAATAACGTATATAGTGAAAACATAGAAGACAATGAATCTAGTTTCCTAAAGTACAATGATTTGAAGAATATATTTAGGAATTGCAGTGTGATTGTGATTGATGCCTAATTAGCGGGATTGACATCCCAATAGTCATTGAGGAAGCCAGCAAGAGGCTTTCTGTCCAGCAAGCTGCTTAAAGTTTAATCATCTAAGGCCATTTCGTTTTACTCTTGTGTCATAGACTCTCGCTTCTTATCTCAGTTTTGAGCTTTTTCCTTTTTCATGTTGCTTGCTTGCAAAACCCCATTAAAAACAGCTTAAAATTCCAGTAGAGTGTTTTGTAATGTATGTATGGAAATTTTTAGTAATTTACTCTTAAAATCAGTTAGTTGGACTTTTAATAAATTGAAAAGCAAAAACTTGCTGCCAAGTCTACGACGAATCAGTAAGGTAATCTGAAAGCCTTGTTTTCACTTGGAGAGGACTTAATAGATGTTGCAAAAACCTGTGATTGAAACTATTTAGTACACTTAATAGTCTGAATGTGAGACTGATTTCTACATATTTGATTTGACTTGTCGGACGGCACTACTGCCTTCTCATGGACTCAGCATAGTCAAGCTTCATTACATAAAAAAAAAAAAAACAAATCCTTTTCAGGTGGGATCCAGTTATTTTGTCAAAACACCTCTAACTTAAGTATGAACCACTCCTTTGCTTTGCGTTCTTGTGTTTGTCCATTTATAAATTATATGTTTTATTTGTTTTGACATTCATTGACTAAATTGACTTGGGTGAGGATGTTAATGTGGAGCTACAGAACAATTATGTTAGCCGCCTTATATAAAGTCCAATATCATTTGTGTGTTTTAACTAAACACGCTTCACACTTGGTCACAGGTAGTAGATAATTCTTTATAATGGCTTAGCTTTTTGTTTCTCTTCGCTCATTTAGTCATCAACATCACTCCCTTACTTTCCTAGAAACTTCCTCCTCTGCAATAAAGGAGGAAGAAGATTAGAAGAAGATAGCCGAGAAAGTCTCTGTTGAAGCTATGATAACCGAGAAAGACTCTCACTGCATAGAAAACTCTAACCAAACGATATATACACAAGTAGATAAGATATATATGCATATACATACCAGTCAAATATAATCCAAGAAATCAGCAATGCTTATCTTGTCATCACCAGGCACCCCAGCCAATTCATGGAAAATAATGTATAATTAGGAGTAAAGAGAAAAGTTGGAACTGCAAAACAAACAAAATTAATTAATCTCATGTTTACAGTTTTACATAAAACTTAAGTATCAAAACATACTTCATGATAATCTCTATCAGACTTTTCTATTCTTTAGGTATAGAGTCTCTGAGTCTCACGTATTAAATCATAGCATTCATTAATGAACGTGGAGAAAGACAAATCATAAGCTATATTTTCCAACACATGTGACTATCCTCATAATCCTAAAATTCAAATGTTAAGTCGCATGTACCTTTGTAATTGGAATGCTGTAACCCAATATACTACCTCTTTAAGCTCTTGAGCAACCATTATCCCAAAAAATATAAACTCTCTTCCTTCCGGTGCTGCTCAATGATATGACATGAAGTTCAACAGTATCATTTTGCTAGGTTACTCTTTGTCAACAATGGATTCTTCTTACAAAGCTCATCAAATTCCATTCTTTGTTCTAGTGTAAGTATTTTATCAAATGTGGAGCATCTTGAATGTATTCTTCAAATGTGTCTTCCTCTTCTCGTGGCCAATCATTGTAGTCCACGACCATCAACTACAAAAACGAAAAAATACAATGCAAAGTTAATAAAAATGTGAGTCTTAACTAAACTCTGCAATTGGTGGCAACGGCGTCAAATTTGACTCGGTAAAACATTGGACTGATCCAATAAATTATACTCCCTCTGTTCCAATATATAGTATTTTCTAGCTAAAAGAACGCTTATTAAGGAAAAAAATTTAACAAAAAAACAATTAAAATCCATGAGTGTGGAAGATGATAAGTTAATTGACAAATGAGTAATGATACAATCATATATATAATGGGAGAGTTTTCTCTCCAATGAAGCTATCCACATCATCATAATAGTTATCCAATGAAAAAAATCCATGTAATTTTTTATGAAGAATTAATTCTATTATAATTATATGATATTTTATGTGTATTAAGATAATTAATGATAAATGAAGTGAAAGTTTAAAAAATAAAAGAAATATATGAGTTAGCTTCCACACCTATACATGAACTTGATGAACAGTTAGCTGCAAGAGATGAACTTTTGCGTGATTTACAGAAGCACCTAGCAGCTGCCAACAACAGGATGAAACAGTTTGCAGATACAAGGCGATGAGATGTTTCGTTCGAAGTGGGAGATTGGGTTTTTCTTCGTTTACAGCCTTACCGCCAACACACTCTTTTCCGGCTGTCATCTCAGAAACTATCTACCAAATACTATGGACCATTTCAAGTCGAAGCCCGAGTGGGACCTGTTGCTTATCGTTTGACGTTACCGGAAGGGACTAAGGTACATTCTGTTTTTCATGTGTCTCTCTTGAAAAAACATGTGGGATCCGATGCACCTGTCTCCGGCACACTGCCACCACTACGTTCGTCGGGAGTACTTCGACTCAGACCAGAAGCAGTGTTAGAATTTCGGGACATGTTCGCAGATAGGACAACGAAGAAGGAAGTTTTGGTCAAATGGTTGGATTTACCGATCGAAGAAGCAACGTGGGAGAACCTATCACAGGTCAAGCAGAGTTTTCCGACACTGAACCTTGCGGACAAGGTTCTTTCCGATGGGAGGAGTAATGAACGTTGCAAGCTCAGTCGTCACATAACCGGCGAGTATCAAACCGGATTTGAGCTCCAAACCGGAAGTATGTCGATTGAAGACTTTGGGTTTGATTTCAGTTTTTATTTTACAATCTGTTTCAGCAAATAATTGAGAGAATGAGACTTCCCTATGTTTAGGAAGCACCTGCTCCACCTTTCCCATTGCTTCCATATCTCCAAGTTTGTAGGAGTAAAGCTCCATGTTCTTTGATTCTGCAACTCTTATTTAATCAATGAAAAAAGCCAAAAATAGGCAATCTCAATTGCCAAAACAACTTGCGTCTCTTTATCAGTTTACGTTTGCTAAGTTATTGTGTTAAGGATAGAATCTGGGACTATCAATATAGAGATGATCTCCAGACAAAATAAGTATGTTCTCAATGTTCCTATTTTTGTAGACATCAACAGCTTTTAGACCACTTGAAAGATTACAAAGGAACGGGAGAAGATGATCGTTTGCGTCGCTGTCGTCGGCCACCGTGTGACTGGCTTTACATTCAGATTTATGATTTTGATCTGATGTTCATATAGATCTTACTGTTTCTGACTTGGATCCAAAAACAAAACAATCCACTTTACATACAGAGCTTCACGGATGCTGAAGATGCCCCCAAGCTCCACCACATTGTTCATTGTTCCCTTGATGTCATCGAAGAGCGAGGTCCTAATCTATTCTCAGCATTTCTTCATCTTACAGATAAAGTGTGTAATTGAAATGTGTATGTTGTTTCTTCACTGAACAATCCGAAAAAGTCTGGTACGACTCTGAATGAGGCTTTTCTTGGCTTGCTCTATCCTACACTCAACTACAAAGTGTAATCACATTCATTCTCTCTCTTTCTCTGATTCATTTTTCTCTTATATAATGGCTTCTTCTTCTTCTTTAGGTATGGTTATTTGACTAATACCAAAGTTAAATTTATATTGGTCACAACTGATTTGGATGTTAGAGACACCGATGTGACAAGTGTAAGTTAACATTTCATCTGCTAATTACTAGTTAACATTTGCTTCTTCTAACTTGTGTTTCTTACTTCTTCTTAGCATTCTTTGTTTTCTACAGGTCTTCAGGAAGTTCCATGCTGCTTACGTGGATGCAGTTTCAAACCCTTTTCATGTCCCTGGCAAAAAGATAATCTCAAGAACCTTTGCACAAACTGTTAGCAACATCGTCGGATCATACAGTTTGAACTGACCTCTCTTTGTTAGTTTTTGTGTTTTACTAAGCATTGAGGATATGTTATTTCTTTATTATCATATGCTGTTAGTATCAACACTGGGATTCGAGGATTTTGTTTGGTCACTCTTTTTGTCTGTCTTATGAGAAATTAACTAAACTGTTGCAATTTTTGAATTTTTATTAGCTCAACTAAAAAGACTTTTTGCACTCAAATTCGCATGCTATAGAAAAGGAATTCGAATTCTTAGAAACGGCTATAAGAAAATTCCTCATTCAATTAGGGAACTTGTTTTAAATTTGGTTCCCGGAACTTGCTGATTAATGATGTAGGTTTTTGACCCGTAACAAGCACCATAATTCTCATCATCAACTGTAAAAGCTAAGATAATATCCTTGTTTTTAGTTTCACATCAACTCCTAGATACACAGTGCAAATAATTAACAACTTGATAGGCTACTTGTGTATCGGATGTTGAAGATTACTTAGGTAATTCTCTTAGTTGATTATTTCATTTTATCAATGAAAAAACAGACAAAAACTAGTAAACACAAACCAAACATCACCACAACCATCGATTATAGATTTTTGTTTCACAGCCATGATTATTATTATGTCGTTCACAGCAACAAAATAAACACAGCAAAACATCACCACAACCATAAATTATTAAGTTTTGTTCACAACATCACATAGTTAACTAAACACAAACTTTTCTTCTTTTTCATTGTTTTCATTCGCCTTTGCAATTTCCTTGAGCTTCAAAAATGAAAAAGAGTCTTGTTTATACCTCCCAAATGTTAAAAAAAAAATAGAAACAAATTCATACCAGATTCTGAGGCTTTCGTGATGCGAAGTAGATTTTCTAGTGCTGAGGTATGATTAAAAAAAAAAAAAAAGCAATCACATATTTGTATTTTCTCAATTTCTTAGAGAATAAAAAAATTACGGATAATCTCAAATCTTAACATTACCACCAATGGCGCAAACCAGAACTCCCATCTCGACGATAAAGCGAGTCTTCTTATCTCCGCCTCCCTCCGAACCTGAAACTTAAAAGAAGAATCACAAATGAATACATCGAAACCCTATGTACGCGAATTATATAAACTACGTACGGGAATCAGAAAACGTTACCGCTGGTTGAAGAAAACTTGCGGCTAGACCCAACAGATCCCCTTATGCCAGTGACCTGCGCAACGATGGATCTTAGATTCCGCGGCATGATCGCAAATTAGGGTTCGTCTCTGGTTTGTAATCTTTGTCTGAATCAATTTCTCATATATCCTTATCGATGACAATTCAACCTATTATACACCCCTAATTTGAGCGATTTAATAGAGTTATTATTAATAAAAAAAATCTAGGTCTTTTACTTTGCTACCCTAATAAAATTAGAAATATTACACCCAAAACTTGGGTATAATCCACCCACCCAAAAACCAAGTCGGGTTAGACCCGAAACTCAATTCTTCCCCCCCACAAATATCGAATCGAATCCCTAATTCCTTTTTCAAACTCCAAAATCTCGCTAACCGCTCTAATTCGAAGTGATAGTTCCTCTAAGTTCCAATTTCGTATAACTAGGATAACTACTCGAGATCAAGAAGATCATTGATCTCTCTCATTTGCAATCGAGCTTCGAAGACGATGGTTTGTAAAACGAGAGGGAGGAGAGGGGGGAGAGGGGAAAAAAGCAAAATTAGAAGGAGAGAGGAAGGGGTGAACCGATCTCGGACCCTGCGGTAAAGGAAGTAGTTGGAACAAGTGGAAATGAGCCAAGATCAGAACCGACGGTGACAGCGGTAGAGGAAGTAGTCGGAACGAATGTTTCGAGATCGGAACCGGCAGTACTCAGAGCGAGTGAAGTAAGAGAGAGAGGCTCGAGTTCGCTTTCGGAACTGGCGACGCGTGGAGAGTCAAATCCACCGGAAGTTGAATCCAAAGCACCACGGGAAGTTAAATCTGAAGCACCGCCGAAAGTGGAATCTGAAGCAACGCCGGTCGTTGATTCTGAAGCAACTGAGTCAGAGCGCTCGAAATCAACGAAGGTAAACCTCTAAACTGTGCACAAGTAGGAGAACTTGGTATAACTAGGTTGTTTATGTTATTTGTAAAATCTTGAAACGAAAAGGTAAAACTTAGTAAAACTTGGGACAACTTGATCTTGATTGCAGGATTCCGATGAGGAAACCGAAGCATTACAACCTCTTAACATGTTCTTCAGTCCCCGTGAGTATATGAAGCCATTTAAGATATCAGCGAAGTGTTATATTCATAAGGCGGTGACAACATTGGAGAAGCTTCTTAAAGAGGATAAGCTAAAATGGTTTAGAGAGCATGCATAGTTCAAACACTTCTTCCATATGCCTAGGGATTCAAATCACAAGTTGATGGGTATGTGGCTGCTTTTTCTTCGCACAGCATGTTTAGAGAAGAAACACGAATGTTGGTTCATTGTCAATGGTGTTCCGATCCGTTATTCTCTCAGAGAATTCGCACTCATGTCTAGATTAGATTGTGATAAATATCCAACCAACTATGAAGGTTTGGGCAATACCGAGTTCATTGGGAAGCAATTTGGTGCCAAGAAAACAATAACATATGCAGATGTGGAGAAAAAGCTACTGTCAATGAAGAAACCTTCTAATGATCATCTCAGAATGGCAATCTTGTACTTCTTATGCAGTGTCATCATAGGAAAGTCAAAGACAGGACAAAATGCATCATCTGTCAAAGATTTCTTTCTTCAAGCTGTGGGTGACCTAAAACTTTGTGAAACATTCCCGTGGGGGCGATTGGCATTTGATGAGAATATGAAAGACATCTTTAAGTTAATGAACAATTGTGGAGGAGTTGTGGGTCTACAAAAGGTGTTTCCTAGTTTCGTTATTCCTTTGGAGGTAAGTATGTTTGTGATCATTATTCAACTTTTATTTTTATGATATATAAACTTGGTATAACTAAGGTTTGAATGATTTTTTGTTGTGTATAGCTTCTAGCGTTTGAGGCAATTCCAGTTCTGATGAATAATTTCCGAGAAGATGTTCGAGATGCACATCCTGAGTGTCCTCGGATGTGCAAGATGAAGTTTAAAGGAAGTCATCTTAAAGGTTTTCCTATGTCGGATATGTATGACAAACTTGGTACAACTAAGGTTAGAAATTACTTTAATGTAAATTACTTTAATGTAAATTACATAACATTTTAATTATTTATATATCATGGTGGTTGTATTTACCTTGGATTTCTTTATATTCACAGGATATTCAGAATATCATGATTCCATCTCCCGATGAGAAAGTGCTTTTGGAGAAAATCATGAATGACGAGGGTGGATTGAATGATGAGGATGATGTTGTTGCTGATGGTTGGACGAAGCTTCTAGTTGAGAAAAAAAGGACGATATTTTTTGAAAAGCTTTATAACGAAGATGTTGCTAGCAAAGAAGTTGAGGTTAATGTGGATAATGTGGCTGAGCAAAATGTGGCTAGGCGAAAAGTGGCTAGTCGAAAAGTGGCTCCAAATAGAGTGAGTAAAGATGGATTAGTTGAGCTATAGAACCGGTTGATGGAAGTGATGGAGAATGGATTTAAGGAAATCCATAAGAAGATTGATGCCCAAGATACAAGTCTCAAAGCTGTGGAGGTAAATATATTGTTTACTGTTGATGAAGATGATAAAGAGATGGAGAGGGAGGATGAGGCAAGTAAGGAAGCTAGTACGGAAAAAGAAACCACCGGTGAAGATGAGGCAAGTGAGGAAAATGATGAAGAGGAGGCAAGTAAGGGAAATGATGAAGAGGAAGCTAGTAGAGAAGGAAGTAAGGAAAAAAAAATCATCGGCAAAGATAAGGCTAGTAAATAAAAAGAAACCGGTGTTGAAGATGATGCTAGTAAAGAAAAAGAAACCGGTGGAGAAGAGAAAGATGGTGAGCCAAGTAACATGATGAAGAGGACTTACCAGAGAAATGTAAACAAAAATGGGAAAAGAGGAAGAGATGGGGAAGGAGAAATGGCTCATGGCGATGTAGAGAAAAAAGGAAAGAAAGGGAAGGTGTCTAGTGGTGTGGATAGGAGTCCTATTGTGACGAGGCAAAAGAAGAACGTTTAAGCACATGACTGTTGGTTTCGAACATGCTTTGGTTTGTGTCCACATAACTGTTGGTTTTTCGAACATGATTTGGTTGTTGTTTTATTTTGGTATAACTGTGACGAATTGTTTAACTAGGTATAACTATGTTGGTTTTCGAACATGATTTGGTTGTTTTATTTTGGTATAACTTTATCGGTTTGTTTAACTAGGTATAACTATATTGTTTTGTTGTTTTATTTTCGTATAACTGTGTCGGTTTGTTTAACTAGGTATAACTATGTTGTTTTTTTGTATTTTAAATCGTAATAGATTAAAACAAACGACACAATCTCATTCAAGATATGTCTTACAACAACAAAATAAAAGATAAGTCTTACAAAATAAAAGATGAGTCATAGCAACACCAATCTAGAAGTAGAATCTAGAGGAATTCTTTTCATATCAAGGCATAGGCCCAAATAGTTTTTCGATTCGACCCACAAGAGCCGACACCAACTCTTTCAGCTTTGCAATCTCTTCAACATTATTTTCCACCTCCTTACGCAATTGCTGTATTAACAATTCATGGTACTTGAAGCTTCCCTCCCTGGACTTCTCATCAAACTCCTTCCTCAACATAGTCACCTCTTCCTCCATAGTGAGTTCCCAAGTTTTCCGAATGTGTAAGCCATCATTCTGCACATAAAGAGATATATTGATATCATCATATATTCAACTAAAATACAATTAATCTAAAATCGAATGATGGTTTGTCACCTTATACGCATTGCATCTAAGATATCTTCTTCCTATGGGCGGCGCTTCGGTTGAGATCTCCTTTCACCACATGGACATCTTCGAGGAAGGCCATAGTCACCATCAGATACTAATGTACGCATCTCGTCTTCCTTCTTGAGCATCTTCATTTCAGTGTAGTAAGGGTCCGTCTCACAGAGTTTATTCATGATTACCTTAGTCGAAAACAAATAACAACAAATCAAAGACCTAACCTTAATTGAAATATAATAATCGAGATGGAGAGTTGAAATCACTTGGAAATCTAACATTTTGTATGCACATCAAAGACCTAACAAAGCAAAGACCTAACAAAGCAAAGACCTATCAAATCAAAGACCTATCAAATCAGAGTTGTACCAAATAAGAGTAAAAAATCCTTAATCGAAATCAAATCACAACAATTACAATAAAGGAGAAGGTGCGAAACCCAATTGCGAAATCAATTGGTGCTTACCCAGTTGCGAAATCGATTGAGAAGGAGAAGCTTAAAACCCAGTTGCGAAATCGATTGAGAAGGAGAAGCTTAAAACCCAGTTGCAAAATCGATTGAGAAGGAGAAGCTTAAAACCCAGTTGCAAAATCGATTGAGAAGGAGAAGCTTAAAACCTAGTTGCGAAATCGATTGAGAAGCAAAAGCAAAAGGAAAGAGTGGGGCGTTTGGCTCGAGGGAATGAGAGTGACGAGCAGACAAAATGAACATAGTTATTCCTAATTTTCAAGTTGTACTAATTTATACAAGTTGTATTTTCAGATTTTGGCATAAAATTAGTTGTACTTGACTTTAAACTAAAAATTCTTGGTTATACCCATGATTTTAGTTATTTGATAAACGTTCCTCATGTTTTCATGCAAAAATATTTGTAAAAAAATTATTCTTGTGTGTTTTGCAATATAATGAGGATAACAATAACAAACTCATCTTAAAAGTATATGGTCTTTCTTGTACAAAATTTAATTTGATGAAGACAATCCTATAAATTTTGTTTAACTAATGTAATCTAAGATAATTAGTTAAATTGGTTAAATTTATTAAGGGCAAGATTTATAAAAAACGTTTTTATAAATTTGAGATTTATTAAATTGTCTAATTTGTTTAATTTATTAAATTTGAGAATTTTGTGAATGATTAATTCTACTTGAATTTAAACTAAAAACGTTTGGTATTAGTTATTTGACTTATTTTTCCAATATTTAAACCAAAATCGTCGAATTAATTTCAATTTATTAAATTGCATATGAAAATTTGTGTTTTTATTAATAGAAATAGAGCTTAGTTGTACTTCCAACAAGACAGTAATACCAATTTGTACCGAAACAGGTAGTTACACTTTCATTTAGTTGTACTTTTCTGAAATCCAGTAATACGTAGTTGTACCAAAGCATTCAATCACAAAACGTTCGTTGTTAAGAAACAAATACAAACCATGATACAAGTACAAATACAAATGTTCATACACTATGCCCAGAACACTCAAACCAACTACCCCAACCTTGGGTACCACTTCTACCTTGAGTACCTCCATCTTGCATAGCACCTTGAGTACCACTTTGTCTACCACTCTCAAACCACCTATCCCAACCTCCAGTGCTACTTTGACCTTCAGTACCGCCTTGACTACCATTTTGACCTCCTCCCAAATTTTTCTTCGTCCTTGGTCGACGTTCTCCAACCGATGGGTACCTTTTTCTTGTTTTCTTCCTTTCTTTTTCTCATAATAGGGAGGTAAGACCGTTAATTGTAGTACCTCATCTGGAACTTCCCACACTGACTGATGCGGCACCGGATAAATCGTTCTGCAATACGCCAATGCCCATTGTTCCATCCAATAATATTTTGAGCATAACTCATGCATTTGGATATCCCTTGTCCTATCTTCCTTCTTCATGTAAAACATGTTTGCGGCTGCTGCATGAACACAAGGATACTTGTCTATATCAAAACGATTACAACTGCAAGTTTTCACTAACAAGTCCACGAAATAAGACCTCCCATCGTGTCCAATCACACTATATTCAAGTAAGAAGCTATTTAGCTCAGCCACGTTTAAGAAAATTGCCTCAGCACATGTTACATGCAATGCATTCTCCACAAAAGGCACAAGTTTCTGCGAGCTCAATCCACCAACAGAGGCCTTCCTATGCTTGTTAAACCATTCACCAATTTTCCCAAGAATCGTATCAATCAGTGGTAATAAGGAGAACTTCCTTGCTTCCTTAAAAACACTATTCATAGATTCTACAACATTGCTGGTGTCTATATTGTATCTTGCACCTTCAAAATAACACTTTGCCAATTTTTTCACTTCACAAGTTGTCTCCAAATATGTGCCTGGGCCAGGATATCTTTTTTAAAAATCTTCATACATTTTTTCGAACACGGCCACTTCATAAATCTGAGCAATTTCCCTGAACTGTTTTGAAACTGTATCTTTGTTAACATTGGAAACTTTTGATCTCACATTATGAAACAAATGGAATATACAATACACATGCTGAGAGTTCGAGTACACTTCACGTATTGCCTTGATGAGGCTCACATTTCTGTCGGAAACAAACACCAATTCATCACTATCCGGTATTACAGTTTTCAGCTCATTGAAAAACCATGTCCAACTGGCATCTTTCTCACCATCGATTACCCCAAATGAAATGGGATAATGATGATGATTCGGATCTTGAGCCGAAGCAAAAATCAGTGTTCCACCATATACAGTCTTAAGAAAAGTTGCATCCACAATGATAACTTTTCTCATCGCTTGAAACCCTTCAATGGAAGCTCCCAAACTTACAAATAAGTACTGAAACCTTTTTCCTTCATCCAATTGCACTCTTGTTCGTGAACCAGGATTCTTCTTCTCCAACATGAACAAGTAAGAGTACATCATCTTATAACATTCCTTTGGACTACCCCTCGAATCATAAACAGCTTGTTTTTTCCCTCTATATGCGGTAAAGTATGACACTGCGACACCAACTCTTGCATGAACTATATCGATGAGGCTTTTCGGAGCTGGAGTCTTGAATTGACCTGCATAATCTTCTTTCAAAACAGAAGCAACTAATCCTGTTGTGCCTTTCTTTCTATAAGAGCTTGTACTCGAACTAGCCCGAGAGCATTTATGAACCTTCGTGTAAGTTCTAACCGAGAAATAATCTGAATTTTTTAGTTTTGCAACACGTAAATGCCACTTACAACCTTCTTTTGCTGCACGGCATTTTACGACGGATAACTTCGGCTCCGACTTGTGTAAAGCAACCCCATAACATTTCAGATTTGAAGCTTTTTCAACTAAATCTTGCACTGTCCGTTTACAAGCAAATTCTTGACCTACTACCAGATTCAAACCATCTTCCCATGGCTCCATAACCGGACATTCTCTTACAGCAGGTGCTATCTCAACATAATCATGCATACTAGAGCTATCCATAGTGTTATCCACACAATTTTCATCATTCCCAACAACACCATTCGCATCAACTCATGTTCTTGTTCTGTACTATGTTCTTCTTCTTCTTGTTCTTCTTGTTCTGATGGTTCGGCGCCTTCGTAAATACTTACTATACTTTTATCCCTACCAACTGAAAGCATCTCAGTATTACTCATAGCTGTTGAACGTGGCTTGCTCCAATTATCTTTTGAGGTCTCATTAATGAGTTCTGCATGCAAAACAGTTTTACACACCTCTTTTTCACAAAAAAAAATAGAAAAATATGTACATCATCATCATCCAAAATAAAGGTTGGTATCCTAGCTTGCATTGACGATGACATGTAACTCAATCTCAGCTGCGTCGTACCATCATCGACCATAATCTTCCTCTGTATCCTATCAATTAACCCAGAATAAGTCATCTTATCAATCGATGTTTTAAACAATAAACCATAGATTTGACAATTATTGTTTCCAATCCATTTGTACCAATTTGTACAACTTGAACCAGAAATACCAGTTTGGACCAGTTCTACAACCTTGCACTAGTTGTGAATCACCCACTAGTTGTACTATTTCGCGAAAACAACCTGTTCCGACAAAAACTAGTAATCTACCTATGATTCGATTCATTGTGAATCATCCACTACAACCCATTAATTACCAAATCAATGGCTTAATCGACTCATAGTACAAGATTTCTAACCCAATGTGCATACTTTCAAAACTATTAAAATCTCTATTGAAAATGAGCGAAATATCTCAATTTACAATCTAAAACTTGGGTTTTACAACAAAATCTATAAACAGACGTCCAATTAGATGAAAAATACAAGAAATTATAAGCATTTACCTTAATTTCGGAGCTTGAATCTTCAAGCTTTAAGAATCGATTTTGGTCAAAAGGGGATCGATTGAATATCGATTTGGTTTTGATTTTATTTGATTTCATTTTAGTTTAATTTCAATATTTTCTTTTATTTTGATTGGGGTCAGTTTTGTCTTCACACATCAATTTTAAAAAACTAGGGTATGAAAGATTAGAGGGGGTAGAAAAGAAAAGGGGAATAGAGAAAAGGACATAATAGATTAACGGTCTCTTTATGATTTGTGATTTCTACTCTTCAAAAAGGGAAAATATGGTATATTGCTAAAATGGGCCTGCGTTTTCTTTTATCCCCTTGGGCCTTAAGTCGAGTTGTAACTTATGCTTATTTAATTACTGACTTTGGAACATCTATTACTGACATAGGCTAAATACCAAGATGGACCTCAAACCGGACAGGTATAAAAAGCTTTGGGTCGTGACAGTGCTCAAGTGCTATGATAATGAGTTTTCTTTAGGCCCATTAAATAATCATTTGGTCTCTAAGCCCTAGACCCTTGCTCTTTCCTCCGAGCCAAAAAGCTCGCCTGCAACTGGGAACATCAAGCTCCGGCTGAAATGGCGAATGCCCAGAAAGTCTTCACTGTAGAAACCCTAAGAAGTTCAGCTAAGCAGTCCTTCCGTTGTCTGGTGGTTCCCGTCCGTTTAGGGTACAGTGCCTGGCTCTGTTGCCTGGTCCAAACAGAGTCTCTTCCGTGACGTAGAGGCATGTGCTCCTGTCACATGTCTCTTCTTTGAGCTTTCCCCCAGCATAGGACTGCTGGCTCCCCTCTTCTTTCCAATTACCTTATTCCCGATTTGCTTCATTCCAGATATGAAATTTTATATCATCCTATATATATATGTACTAAAATCAAATGAAAATTATATATTAAAAAAAATTGGATATTTCATCTTTACAAAAATCTCAATATATAAACAATATAATAAAAAATCCCAAAACTAACCAAGTAATATAATCAAGATCTCAAAACACACAAAATGATTAATGCGGTGATCGTTCAATTGATTTTTTTTCAATCTCTTTTGAACCTGAAAATACACCATCATCATCTTCTGTTTCAAGCTTTACTATTATCATATTCTCTTGTCAGAATTTCTTTTTAGGTAATTACAAAAATAGGACCAATTCTGTTGTGCCATTCGAAATAAGTCACATTCCTCACGCCACTCGGAAAATGCCATAAATTCCTCGCCTAAAAGACTAATTTACCCTCATAATCTCTTCTCACCCACATACTCTCTCACGCGCTCTCATTACACTATATTTTTTTAAGTTTTGAAATTCTACTTTACTTGTAACGACAGAGGTGAGCCGAACCATCACTGTGTAGTTTTCGTATCTCGAGGCCGGAATTTTTTTCTGAATTGAGCGATGGTCAGGACGAGGAGCAAGAGGAAAGCCGACGAGGAAGTTGAAGCTGTGGAGGATGGTCGACGAGTTAAAAATTGTACGGCAAGTCTTCTGTCATGTAGCCGATGAAGAAATCAGCCAATAGAGGCACCCGAATTCTGGTTACTCGGAAGTCGGTTTTCGGAATTAGTTTGTGTTTTTTCTGTAACTATTGTGACTGGAATTTTTTAATTTCCCAGCTCCGCCTGTAGTATCTACAAGTAAGAAGCGTCGGAGAGAATGTGATTTCGGCTACTCCCCGACAAAGACCACTACAAGGATTGTACGGCCGCAAATTCTGAAGCTCCAGTGTAAAAGGGCGGTGTTTCGTAATTTGAATAGGGGGATACCGGGGAGACGTAAGTCCAGAGGTTTTTCTAATAAAACCTAATTTTTCAATGTCGGACCGTAACTGCAAGCTATTCTTATTTCAATTCTTTGATATTTGTTGGAATTTATTCAAAGACAGAGTATGAAAGATGCAAAATAAAAACAGAGTATAATTAACTCTGTTTGAAACACGATTCTCTTTGAGTAAACACACAACTTTTATTGATGGAACATCTGAATTATTTTACAGCAGATAGACAACATCTTTATATAGTTATAAACAGACACATTGAAACAACACGAAGAGTTGTGTCTGTTCTTTTATTTATGACTCTGATAAATAACTACCTTAATACGAAACAAGACTCTTAATACATAAAACCTTAACATAATTTAGAAACTCAATTACAAACTAACATTCCCCCTTAATTGAGTTTCGTTTTCACGCCTAACTTTTCTCTTAAGTCTTCGAACCTTGACGTGAGTCTTCAAACCATGTCTCATCATTCACGTTTGATGATGATGCTTCTTCAACTGCACTGAACAGCATGTGACCTTCATTGTCACTCTCTTCGTCTGTTTCTTCTAGGCTTAGGTTCACTCTCTCGGCCTTCCTAACCTTGCAGTTCTTCACCACGTGCCCTGGCTTGTTACACGCAAAGCACCTTACACCCGTAGGCAAGCTAACATCCCTATGTTGCTTTCTCCAACAATCAATCTCATTGTGATTGTCACACGTACAAAAGTCACACCATTTCTCGGCCTTATTTTGACTTTTGTCGCCACGTTTGTTTCTTTTTTTTGAAACAAACTTTTCTCCATAGAACGCTCCTTCCGTTGATCGTTCTTCTCTGATACTCAAGCGTTTCTCATGCGCTTTTAAAGTACCTATCAACTCTGTTACCGGCAACGAAGTTAGATCCTTCGTTTGCTCCATGACAGCCACTATGCTGTCAAACTTTTCTGGGAGAGAGATGAGAATTTTTTGGACAATTTGATAGTCCGTCTTCTCTTCGCCGTGGACCCTTAATTGATTTCCCAAATCAATTAATTTTTCTGTGAAAACTTTTATCTCTTCACCATTGTTCATCTTCAAGTTTTCATACTCTCTTCGTAGAGATTGAAGATTAATCGTTCTCACTTGAGAACTTCCTTAGAACTCCATCTCTAATGCATTCCATGCATCCTTCGCACTTGTTGCGGGAGCAATTCTCGGAAAGATAGCATCTGAAACCGCCGTTTGGAGTATTTGCAATGCCATCATATCCTTCATAACTAGATCCTCTTGCTTCTTAGTCATCTCTGGTGTGTTTACGTTTGTAGAAACAATCTCTGGTACTCCATTCTCAATCACATCCCAAAGCTTTCTCGTCTTTAGGATAGTCTTCATTTTGATCTTCCAAAACCCGTAAGCTTCTCCATTGAAGATCGGAATAACTTGATACGTTGTTGCCTCCATTGCTCTGTTTTTTTTGTTTGATATTTTGCGGAAATTTTTGCTCTTCTTTATTTTACTTGAATTGGCCCTCGAATCAATAGGGCTCTGATACCATGTTGGAATTTATTCAAAGACAGAGTATGAAAGATGCAAAATAAAAACAGAGTATAATTAACTCTGTTTGAAACACGATTCTCTTTGAGTAAACACACAACTTTTATTGATAGAACATCTGAATTATTTTACAGCAGATAGACAACGTCTTTATATAGTTATAAACAGACACATTGAAACAACACGAAGAGTTGTGTCTGTTCTTTTATTTAAGACTCTGATAAATAACTACCTTAATACGAAACAAGACTCTTAATACATAAAACCTTAACATAATTTAGAAACTCAATTACAAACTAACAATATTGAATATATTTTGTAGATTTGCGCGCTACAAATCGGGAGTCCAATAAATCTCAAGGTATTGTCTCTATTTCCCCCATATACTTGATTTGTGTACTAAATAATTGAAAGTCATTCCTGCTTTGGTTGCTATAGTTATTTTTTCCTTTAGTTTGTGTACATTCTTTTGTCCATAAGCACATTCGTCGTATACGATACACGTTGGTCCACATTTTCTTATTGAGTTTGTAAGTTATGTTGTTGTTGCTATATTTATTCTTCTTTCTTCTTTCCGTTTGTATTAACAAGTTTTTACTTGGTGTTCTTTTTTCTCATTTTAAATAAGAAAATCATATACCATATACTTGATTTGTTCCTTCTTTCGTTTCTATAGTTATTTTTCCTTTAGTTTTTGTACATTCTTCTGTCCATAAGCACATTCGTCATATACGATACTTGTTGGTCCACATTCTCTTATTGAGTTTTTGTAAGTTATGTTGTTGTTGCTATATTTATTCTTCTCCCTTCTTTCCGTTTGTATTAACAAGTGTGTTTGGTGTTCTTTTTTTCTCATTTGTTTGTCCGTGCATTCTATTTTTCATGGTTAACTTATCCATCTTCTCGTTTTTTTTTTCAATGCCTTATCTTCACCTTCTTTTTTTGGTACATTTATGCTTCACTGTACCAGCTTTCTGGTTAATTTTATGACTTTTTCTAAGAGAACTCTGGGTAAGGTGTTTTTTGGGATTAAAGATTTGAGCACCGTCTGTTGACCAAACCAACAGCAGACATACCTGTAACAGTATATGAATCAGTAGATTGGTTAGACCAAGAGTAAGAGAACATTAATCTTATCTAAAGACATTCACTTAGTTTCCATATCTAAAGAATCAAACTTGCAATCTGTATAAGGAGATTGTTATCCTTTTCACTGCCTTTGACACCATCATTCTTGGGGATTAACTTGAATGGGGAGGTCAATGCCTTCTTTACAGTGGCAGCTTCAGCCTGGAGGTTTATATCATTTGTAAAAAGGTTATATTATCCGCAGCTAATCATTTATAGAATTTTCATGCTATGCAACTCAGAGCAGGACTGGTGGATTGATGTATAGGTATTGTTTCCGTTCTAGAGCCGGCGGAGGAGTGGAAAGTTATGGCCCGGGGGGTTGATTTAGAGGTGGTGTTTGCGTTGGTCGGCGGTAGAGCCAGATGAGGAGTGAATGTTGTAGAGGAACCCTATGCGATGGAAATAAACCTTTAACGTTAGGGTTAGGTTGAAGAGGCTGATGGCATTAAATTAAGCAGTGGAAGCGTCTCCTGAATCGGCAACAGAAGATATTAAAGTGGGCGAAGAGATTTTTTTCTTCACAAAACAGAGGTGACGTGTCAACAAAATGGAATGCCACGTGGTAAGCAGCAGGAGTGCTCCTTAGCACTTTTAGAGCATAATCAATGCAAGGGGTGCTTATGTGATGCTTGGCATATATTTAATTATTAAAGTTGTTTTAAGCACCTCTGTTAAGAATTCTATTTTGTATATGCTCCAATGGGAGAATTTTATTAAGGGTGCTTAAAAAAAAATAATTTGGGGAGGCCTCATTTTTGCAGCCAAGTGTGGAGAGAAATGCCTAATAGTCCTTATAAACTTCTCATTAAAAGTAGCTGCAAAACTGCAAAAGAAAATATTTTAACCCCCTTAACCTTGAACATCCAATAGATTCTACTAGGAAGCATGCACCACATACTACAAAACTTGCGGATACTAACATGAACATCAAACCACCACAAAGGGAATGAAACAGATCACCTTGAAGAAATCAGATTTTAAGAACCAAAATCATATAAACTATCAACTCAAATACTAAAATTCAGTTCAGAAGCAACCATTAAATACAAAGGAGCCTAATATCTTCCAACTCATGCGAAAATAAATGGAATAAGGCAACCTTGAAACACTCAGATATTAAGGTCCAAAATCATAAAACCTATCAAATCCAACATTGAAAATCTAGTTCAAGAGCAACCATTGTATAAAAAGTAGCCTAATATCTTCCAATTCATGCGAAAGTACACCAACTTCACATTACCATGAAGCCTCAAATGCATTGGAGAGTAGAGATATAAACTGAAAACTAAAAGAAGTCAGCGGAGATAATACCTATCATTAAGGAAAGCTATGCTTAAGGCTGTAAGAGCAGCACCCACAATAGCAAGTGGTCTCGTAATAAGCGCAAGACCTGATTCAACCAAAAAACCTGTTAGCAAACTGCAAAACATCTGAATTAAATTCCCAAATTCCCAACCTTTTCACTTACCCAGAACGAAAATCAACAGGATAAAGTAATTCGTCAAATAGCTGCAACATATAAACAACAGAAGTAAACAATCAACATAAGATTAAAAAAAAAACAGCTGAAACGGAAGAGATGCAGATAATAATGGAGAAAGAGAGAGTAATACTAGTAGAGATTGCATTTGAGACGGCTCTTCCATTTAGAGAAAGAGCGAGGGAACGCGAATCTAGAGAAGAACTCGCCGAATGAAGGAGGAGGCGTCGACCATTCAACTTCTCTCAACGCCTCAATCACATCCTCAGCAGCTACGTTGTCCCAATCTATATCCCTCGCCTCGTACCTTCCTCCTTCTCAGAACCTAAGCTAAAAGATGAATCGGTATTCGATTCGAAGACGAATTCAAGAAGCTCCGATGAGTTACAGATGTGATTGAGATATAGATTTGGGAGAGTTTTGGGAGAAGACACATTAAGAATCGATTCTTAAGTATCCCAAATAAGAATTGGTTCTTAAGAAAATTCATATTTAATCTTTAAATTAATTAAGAAAATATCTAAGAAACCCATTTAAAAACCTGCGTTGATCATGCTCTTATAATGTAGATTTCCTTTGATAATTTCAAAACTTGAGTACAAGTCAAACCTTTAGTAAACGGATCTGCAAAGTTATCAGCTGATTTGATGTAATCTCGTTATTACACTACTTGAGATCAGTTGTCTAATGGTTTGATATATATATAGAGAAGATAGAAGGTATCAAGTTTCTAATCGAGATAGAATTAGGGTTTTGCTAATAGTTGACCCATCATTGTTAAGTTTCCAAACGAAACAGCGTGCCGTTTTTGTCTAAGTGACATTAGAGAAGAACATCAGGAATTTTCATTTAAATGTTTTAAACAAAACAACATAAAGTGTATCTCACAATAGCTCAAAGACATAAGCTTATATAAGAGTCGGATATTTCATATTCACTCCATCAAAAAAGCGAAGGGAAAAGATAGAAGTAGCCCTCGCCAAAGTGATCTGAAGCAGAAGGAGACAGTTTTGAGAAGTTGAGCTCAAGCAAGTGTCTTTGAGCCAAGAAACATGGAACACACAAAACAGAGTTTATGAGATTTGGCTTCAGCCTTTTCCACCCTGAAAGAGAAAACAAGACAATGAGATGCGTAAGAATGCGCTAATAATACCGAGTAATAATAACCGTATCATTTGATGCTTTAAAGAATCTTACCTTGCGTGGCGGAGTTCCTCGCCTTCCTGCATTTTTGCCAAATCCGAAATTTCCTTTCTTTTCAGATGCTTTAAGGATCTGAAATGAGCATGTCAAGGAATCATCCACACTCATCATTGCTCCCGCATTGTCAAACTCTCCACAGTAGTTTGGGGCCGAGAATATTGTTACTAGCTGTCTATTTGCAAAGAACTCATATCCGTCTTCCACAACCTAAACCCAAACAATCAAATATTGTGAAGTTGCCACAGATACATGCCTAGAACGGTTATCTCGAGCAAAATTTTACCTGATGAGCTCTGCAGATTAGGTCAAGGTCATGTGTTTGGAGAAACTCCTCGACTTTATCAACCCCAAAAGTGTAAGAGACTCCCCTGTCATTCTCTCCCCATCCATCAATGTCCTTGTCGGGATCAGACCACAAAAGATCACATAGTAGTCCATGATCAGGAATGTCAATAGGACGAGCAATGTTCCTGATCTCATCCAAGTGCTTCAACTCAGGCGATAGCCCACCGTGCATACAGAGGATCTTTTCATCGATAAGAGCAGCAACAGGGAGACAATTAAAGCAGTCAGTAAATATCTTCCACACTCGAACGCTATATCTCTTCTTGCACTCGTCATAGAATCCGTATATGCGGTTTATAGAAGCACATTCATGGTTTCCACGTAGAAGAAAGAAATTTTCTTTGTATTTGATCTTGTATGCTAGAAGAAGGCATATGGTCTCTACACTCTGCTTTCCACGATCTACATAATCTCCAAGGAACAAATAGTTTGCAGCTGGTGGGTAGCCACCGTACTCAAACAATCTCAAAAGATCTGAGAACTGACCATGAGTATCTCCTGATAAAAAACATGAAAACGACACCATTATAAAAGTGCTATGTCACCAGAAACTCAAGCCACACAAGCAAGGCTACTCTTTCGTGTGGAATGACACCGAAATTATGAATTGGGAAACACATTTGCAACTTTCTGATACCATACATCAAAATGATGAAAATATATGCACAGAACACTACAATATCAGCTCTGAATCTTTGATATGGAGACAAAATAACACATTAACCGAAATTAAAAACTGATACAATGATCAATGATCAAGTAAATGAAGGCCTCCATCTAAACAACAGATTCACCAGATCCTTATGCATTTCTATAAAATCTCACCATCTCTACATATCTAGCAATCTCCAGCTACTAAAGAAACACTAGTTTGACCAATTTCATAAGCATTTCTCTGATTACCTAATCAATCTCCATTCTCATCTCTTTGTCAAGCTATAATCAAAACCAAATCTACCACAAATTCTCTATACATGCCATCAAAATACATAACTAACTCAAAATTCCAAGACAATAGAAAGAAAAAAAATCTTAGGATTCAGCTTCATAATCAATCAATACCACAAATCTTAATAGGAGCCTCTAGTTCCAGAAGATTTGGTTGACTGAGAAAGATCTGCTTAGCCGTTGAACAAAGATGTTTAATCTCAGCCTCCGTCAACTGAACCTGCTTCGTCGTCTTCCCGTTCTTCGCTCCCAACAACCTCTTTATAACATCATCCACCAAATTATCTTCCATCAAAATCAAACACTATAAACCGAACAAAAACCTTCGAATTCGAAACGCCGGATGAGATAAAGGAGTTTTCCGTCTCCGACCTCCAGTTTCGGAACTCCGTTTGCGATCAACGTGGCTTAGAATCACGTCTGCATACAGAATCAATCGAGAGCTAGAAAGAGGTAAAGGTTTTGTGAAGCTAAGAAGAAGACGGAGCCCTAAACAGAGAATCGGCTTGAGACGGGGAAGGAGAAAAGGAAGCACACGTGCGGTGCGGCTCGTGTGAACCGGAAGGGACGGCTTTGTCTTTTGACCAAACTAATTTTTTTACTAATTTAAAAAGAAATGGCATTTAAACCATTTTGGTTTTGAGATTTTCCTGAATTTTTTATTCAGCTCGAGTATTTTCTTTTCTTTTTTGTCAACTGCGGCTCGAGTATTGAAAAATATAAAACTAATATTTCTATATGATTTTGAGTTTTGAAATCCGAATAATTCGATTAAAATCGAATTGAATTCCGGATTAAAAACTCAGGACTTCATTATTGTAGAATCTGACCAGTCATCGATACGTCTCTTGAACGTGTCTAAACGTAGATTTATATTATTATTATTCTCTTTTTTTGGCCAATATTTTGTGATTTAGTTCTTTAGATAATTTATCAAAATATGAAGATTCTGCCAACCTTATCCATACATGACAACCAAATTCCACACACGCATATGTACAAGCCCCATCTTTTTAACCCATTATATACCTATTGGCCCATACAATTATTTTTCTTCTTCTAGGCCCAATTGCTAATCCAATATAAGTTTTTTTTGTTCTTTTTTTAAACCAATGTGAGTTTTTAATTACGTAAAAACATTTACGCATATTAGGTGCTGTTAAAAATATGTATTAGCTTAGGGTTTAGAATATGTTCCACTTGTTATGTTGTGTGGCCTTTTGGGCTAAAATCAATGAATGATTGTAGAAACAAAAATAAGTGCTGTTAAAAAAAGAACTAGATTATTCAATTTTCTTAATTACAATTTGATCTGAAAATAACTTTGATGTGTAAAATGTAAATTAACTTCTATCATATACAAACTTTAGAAAAGATTCTTCAATATTATTAACTATTAACGCTTGCAAGACAACACCCTACTTAAACAAATATCTTTAATCAATTATTATCTTTGTATATTTTTTGAAAATTCTTGGTAAACTTTCCAGAGTTTCATAAAAAAATGGAAATTGTTATCTACATTTGTATTCATATTTAGACGCTAATCAGATGTTTTGGATGTTGTAGATCCTTTAAATCATCCAGATAGACAATTAGTTTAAGGTATTATATATTATATATGCTTTTAATTGTTGATTTGTTTCCTTTTTCCCCAAATTTGACTTGTTCACAAGACTTGAAGTGAATTAGTTAATAAAAAAATCGAAAATATAATAAAGAGTTAACGGAACCCACACAATCTAACGGCGTTCATTTCATATTCAGATAAGGGATAATTTCGTCAAAATAATTTTTTTACGCCCGACACCCCCGCTCCAAACGTAACACCTGAGAATCCTCAGTGGCATTTCTGGAAACTCACCTTAAAATCACATGAGCAAGTAAATTTTCATTCGATACGTGGCACTCCATAAAGCAGCTAGATCATAAAACCCCGTCACCAATCTATATCTAACGGCTCTAAATCACTCCGTTTTACAGTCTAAAGCAAAAATGTAATTGACACATCAGACTTACTGGTACGGACGAGCTCACCGGAACAATCTCACCGTCGACGGCTTATCTAAACATGACAAAGTTAATTTCCCGAAAACTATAAATACTCATCTTTTTGCCCCTTTCATTTTCTTGCCCTAGAAAAAAAATCCCTCGATTTACGCAGCCGCACCATTGCGTTTTTTTCTTCTTCTTCTTCTCCATCGAGAAACCCCCAAATCAATCTCACTCTTTTAGCTCACTGATTTTCCCTAGAAATTTCTGCGATTTAGCTTCTCTCTAAAGCTCGATCGAACTTCGAACTATCTGGGTTCAGCTTTTTAAAGAGATGACTTCGTCTCGTAGCTTACGCGGTTGCGATGTCGTCGATTTGGGTTAGTGATGGATGGTTTGAAGATTTCCTGTCCCGTGGATGTTTCGGTGTCGGCTAAGCTTATGGGATCTGAAGGGTGTGGTGGTGGAGTTAGGGTTTCGTCTAATAAAGCTGATAGCAACTGTGAGAAGTCTCGTGTCTCGATTAGTGTTAATTCTTCGATTGAGCGTTGTAGTGTTTCAATTAACAAGAAAGGTTAGCTGATTGTAACTTCTTGATTTCTCTTCTTATTTCTATTTTGACCTTCCGTATTCGGATCAAATGCCAAAATGACCCCCTGATTTAAAATTGTGATCCCCATGACCTTATTTCTTTCCCCATTTGTGAGATACACATGACCTTTCATTGAGGTAATGTGGATCTCACAAAAAGAAATAAGGTCAGTTCAGCAGATGGCCCTTAGTATTCATTTGGGTCTATTAAGTTTGAATCGATATAAAGTTATCAAGGGGCTTTGAAATTATTGTTCTTTACACCGAGTACAGTTTACATTTGTAGATCCAAATGTGTGTTTTGTCCTTTGTACTTTTCATTTTGGTATAAGATATATATCAGAGTTTGTTAAATTTGCAAACTTTTCTAAATTGGTTGGATAATTTTCAATTTACTCTTTTTACTTGATCCAGGAGCAGGAAGCAGCAGTGGGGCTTCAGATTCATCGTTATGGCGAAAGTTAATGCATTCACACGACTTTGTGCATGATAGGCTTACCAAACTTCGGGTTGAAAATTCATCTGAGCCTCCAAATGGTGGTTATTCACCAATTGCTAGTCCAGAAAGTGCTGAGTCTCCTAGGAAAAGAGGAAAGCTTTCGAGAAGTAGTAGTAATGGGACTTCAAGAAGGACAAAGCTAATCCTTTTAGATGACACGGTGAGCACACCGAGAGATAATGACACTAAGGAGTTTTGTGGACAAGGATCTACTCACTCCGGTAACTCTTCAGACAACCAAAATTTTATTTTTTCTTTGATGAGCCGCGGACGGTTAAAATTGAGTATTTTGAGCTGCTGATTTTCTTGAGTTCCAATGTGATTTCCTTGTCTGCAATATATGCTATTATTATGTAATATGTTGGTGAAAGTTGATTGGTGTTCACCCCTGGAAAAAGTGTGTTTGTGCATTAATTTGGCTTTGCTAGGTTACTGATTATCTTCTGTTGTCTGCTACATAGATAAGACGTTAGTAGTGAAGCAACGGAACAGTTGTAACGGCAGGCGAGGTGATAAGAGAATTTCAAAAGTTCCCACGAGAATTTTTTCAACCATCAATTCAGCAACTGGCGAGAATGCATTTTTCGGTATGTGACTGTTTCTGAACTAGTCCCGTCATGTGGTATCAAATAGTGTGTTGCTAATTCAACAGTTGAATCCTCAATCTGGTTCATTTACTTTGGCTACTTAATTTTTTTCTTGTATACTTTCAGTTCTGTAGATTTCGTCGTCTGAACTTTTTAAGTGATTTACAAGTGAACCTGTTCTGAGGTAGTTTTAGAGGTTTCCTCAGTTATTTGTAGTGATTTATAGTTTCTTTTTTCTTAATCTCCCTGACATCAAATTGAAAAGGTTCCATTGGCTGACATATTCTTTGAATCGCCAAGGTACCAAAGGGACAATGTGAGAGTCATAGCACCTGTCATTTCACTACTAGTTCATTAAAATGCGACCTTGTTGATATGGCAAGGTCTCGTCAGTATATCATCTTCACGTGAAATGCTCTGATATTTTTCTTAGTGTTGTCTCTACCTCTTAATTTTCTTTACATGCAGGTGCCTATGGCCTGAAGCCTGAAATAAATGATGTTACTAAACTCATTGAAGATTTGTCATTGAAAAAGCTTCTTGATGGCTCTTATGAGTGTCCTTCTTTGGGCAAAGACAAGATGAAGAAATTGGAGAATACTAATGACACTTTGCTGAGTGTGGTCAGAAATGTTTGGTCCATTCTACCAACTAAGAGGCCTGTTCAATCACAAAGCTCTTCTGAATTAGACACTTGTCTCAGCAGAACTCTAAGTTCACCCCCTAGCTCCATCTCTGCTACACTAAATGGTGAAAACATCGACAAAGTAAATGCCCTGGATGGAGATCTATCCTCATCTTCCAAGGTGGATTTCTTCATTCAACAATTCGAAGTTCCATATATATTCTGATTTGACCTGTAAGCAAGTGATAATATGACATTGATGGTTTTGTTTTCTCAGGATCATTCTGTCAATCCAGAAATTCCTTCCACTCCACTTAGTTTTCCATTATGCGACGCTAGTGATGTATTGAAAAGATTAGGCCTTCCTCCGTCAAAAGATTTAGACTCTCTGCTCCAAGATGCATCAAAACCTTCTCAGAACTCTAAGAACAACTCGGACCAGCAGCGTGCAGCTAAACAAATACCTCCTCGTGGTGGATTGCCACATTTCCCTTGGTCACAGGCTTTTAATGGGAGCTCTAGAACCAACTCAGAAGCAGCAAAGCTTCTAACCGGCAAGACACTTTGTCAAGGACGATGGCTAAGAATAGCAGACACTACTATGAATTCTCCAGAGAGTATAACCAATAATTTCGCAAATCTGAAATCACTCACTTTCAACCAAAGCTTAGTCCCTCTACTACAGAAGCAAACTATTGCTGGAACTAAGACCTCTCAGACAATTATCGTTAACACCACTTCGTGCCAGTGCAAAGAAGCATCTGTTTCTACTTTTCAAAAAGCTTCCTTTGTTCCTACAGGTAAGAATCTGTTATCTTCTTTTTTCCCCTTTTAATACTCTTAACTTAAACTACATAATATCAATTTATCGCACATCAAATGCAGAACCAGAAGGATCCCGAGATGTTCAAGACGATGGTATGTTTTCACAAATGCTATTAATCAATTTCTCATCACCTCAAATTTTATCAAAGATCCTCTCCTGATGATGATGGTATGTTGTGCGCAGCTCTTTCCTGTCCACAGCTATTAGCTGCTGCTCAAACACTCTGTGACATTGCAGTTCAATCTGGAAACCACAATAACCTAAACGGAATCCTCAGATGGCCAAAGAAGCTCTCTCAGAAATCCATGAAAGCCCGCAAATCCAAACCAACCGAAAAGCCTCTTGAAAGGCATGGGACAACTGTTTCCTCCTTAGATCTTAACTCAAGCAGCAACAACAATAACAAGAGCCATGTGAGGAAAGAATCAGCAGCAGAGCATAATCATCATCATCATCCTAAGCCTTCAAAGAGACTGAAACTATCAACAATGGAGAACAAGAAAGGATCATTCCCAAGCCCATCATCATCCGCAATAGAATCAGATAGAAAACATTCATTCTCAAACAAGTTCAAGAATCATTCCCGTTTGATGCCGCCGCCCCCACCACCAACGAGAACACTCCAAAAAGCATCCACTTATCCTCAGAAAGCTCGGAAATTTCCAGGAACCAGTTGAATATAAGCGCGATGGATCCATATAAACCAATCTTGTTTACTCAAAAAACCGGTCTGGTTTTACAAGGGGACAAAACGGCGTCGGAGGAGTCGTCTGTAAATATGAATGGTATCATGGTGTAAGGTAAGTTCTTCTCTATGTGCACAGTTTAGGTGCAGAAGACTATATATATATAGCTATATATGTATTGCCTTCAATGTTGTAACATTTTTTTTTTCGGTTGTAGTTTTAGCCACACAGTTCTTGTCAGCTCTGTTGTGTTTAAAGATTTTTAATTCTACGAGGTTAATGATAAAAATTTCCCAACGTCAATGTCTTTGTATTGATGTACTATGTACTAGTTCCATAAAATTTGTCTTCCTGTATCAATTTTGAACCGAACCGTATCACTTTAGCTTCCTGAGCTCAAGTTTTGTTTCCTAAATGCAAGAAATCATTAGTATATCAGTATATCTGATATACTACATCAGAAGAAATTAGAATTCTTTCCGTTTCACAAATGGTTTTTATTGACAAAAAGAAAAACTATATTTTGTTATTTTAGAATTTTAATGTAAATTTTGATTGTCTTTTATTAATTTTTACCGCGAAATTCGACCGAAATCCCTAATTTCCGTAGGCCATAACCAGAACAAGGTAAATAACCCTTTTGTAGAGAAGAGTCTCTCCCAAAAGGCATACCAAATTAGGAGTCCATATTCAATTTCCATTTGTCTCTATTTTAAAATTTGAAGTAAGTAATGATAAAATAGAAGAAAAGTCTAGTAGTCAGTTTATCTTTAAGTTTACTATACATTTTTTATTTATTTTTAGTCCCATAAAATATATCATCAACTGTATTTATTTTGAAACATATAATACATTACGTTTGTGGTACAATCACCTCTGAAACATTCACTATACACTTAGGAGGTATGTATGCACCATTATTGTTCAACAATATTCAAATATTGATGAGCTAAATGGAAGTTGTCAGCGTATTTTTTCTATATTGGAATTTTTTTAGATATCATATCATTTTTTAAACTATTAGCTTTGAATATTTCGTCAACTCCTAAATTTGGAATAATTGTTTGTCTTATTATTAGTCTCCACCACCATCATTGGTCACAAATCACACGACGCGTACGCCTAAGATTCTCATGAATTTAAAGTGCTTTCTAAGTTTGGGAAAATAATAATAATTGGCTCTTAAATCAGGAACTCCTATATAATTATTCATTGGAAATTTCTCTCTCGTTTGAGGATCTGCATTTTAACAATGTTTCTAGTTCAAGATCTCTCAATCTAGTAGCTATGCTCTCGCAAAGAGTGCTCTAACTCTACTTTGTAGCTACCCTTTAATGGTTGTAATATAACCACACTTTTCTTTGTATGCCATGCACTCATGCACACTAGCTACAATACTTTTTACATTCTTAGGATGTAATTTTATATAAATAAATTGTGTATCAATCAATTTATTGTGATTACGTGGTTGATTGTTCCATCTTTGAATTGAAAAACTAATTGAAGTAAGACCTTTTTTAATTACAACTTTAAGTATGATTGTCCACAATAAAAATTTTAAATGATAAATACGATTTATAAGTGTTTTTTTTTTTGTTGATTTTCTCGTGGTCTACAAATTTTGGAGATTAATTTGATTTCGACCTAAAATTTTTAATTATAGGAAAAAAATGTGTCATGAGTTCACTGCCTTTACTTTTTATCATACAGCCAAACAATGAATGCCTCACCATCCACACTTGAAATTATTTGCAAACTTTTTTCCAAATTTTCAGGCTTAACGTACGTAAGCCGCGTAACAAATAATTCTTTTTTTTTTCTGTCACCAAGGAATTTGTTTGTTTGTTAAGACTTAAGAATGTAAAAATGCACACCACACATGTCACATGCGTAATGTGATTGTGTATTAAATCATTATTATGGCCTAAAGATAATATATTAAATTCGGAAAGCCATCATGAAGTCAGTTTTAATTCAAACTTCATTCGCTTATGTATGTGGTGTCACACCGATCACGATCGGTTAGTTTGCATTTCTAAGGTGTTCTGTTATTAAATACGTTTATAAATTGATACTACTTCAAATGTCAAATAAGCAACTACAATTAGTGGTGACAAAAATAAAATAAAAATATTAAATTTAGAAGAAAAGAAATGGTAAAATAGTAAAATAGTAAGATGACATTGGTTCACAAGAAGTGGTTGGGTCATTGACTTGGAGTTGGAAGTTATATGGTGGGCCCATTCCTCTCACTGTATTGGGCTTCAATCACGTTATATTCTTCTAGAAGCCCACAATTTTGTGTACATGTTATACTATGTGCATGGACGTAAAATATTATGAGTTCAACGAAATAAACCATATCACGTATGTACATACACTTGGTGACAAAAGTAAACTATGAACCAGACAATTATTCGTTATTGTTTTTATCGGCTTGACCTTGAATATTTTCCGTATATGATAAATAAAAAGTTCTCCATAAGCTTAAGTAAATAACCATTTAACTAATATAAATGTTAGAGTGGTATATGATTTTTTTGTGTGTGGGAACAAAAGAGAAAACAACCAAAAATTTAAAGTTAATCCATCATTCCAAAGCGCTTGGTTTAATCAATAAGTTAACTAATTATTGTAATTAACAGTCATGAAAAGCAAAAGATGTGTCAAATTTGAAAACCTTAAAAGTCAAGCAGGTGGGCTAACTTCCCATAGATTTTCTAATCTACAGTTAAGAGAAGATGGTATACATTAATCTAAATATTTTCCTACAGTGATCTATACATACACATTTATAAAAATGATTTATTTTTGAAAAAAAAGAGTTGGTGGAATATTCATATCAAATTCTTATTCTTCAAGAATAACTTATGGGACAAGTTACACTCGTTCAAAAAATTATAAAAGTTGCAGAAGATGGTGAAAACAAAATTATAAAATTATATATATGTTATAACCAGTGAGTTATGTATGCTGTGTGCTGTGTATACACACTTTTCTATTAAATACGAGTTTGTTCAAAAACATCTGACTTTTGTTCATCCATATACAAAATACAAGAAATTTTAGTTCTTTTTAGTGAATACATTAACAAAATATATATATTTCGTCAAATTGAAATTGATGTCGTAATTAGGTGTAGCGTGAAAAATATAGGTTATATATATATGAGATTAGTTACGTTTGAAAACGTTTCTATATCTATGTATATATATATACCAACTAGAATCAAGCTTGACTTTTACATCAGATTCATTTGACAATATCTTAAAAACATTATGAATATCAACTGACATTAATTTTCTTTTATCATTTTCTAGTTTGTTAACGTTTTCAAGCGTGCGTAAAGCATATATCTCACAGTTAATTATATATATAGATCATGCAAGATTTTTCAGATGTCAAAACATGATGAATTCTATATAAACTATACGTCTTATAGTTTTTTTTTTTTTTTGAAAATTTTCATACGTCTTATAGTTTGATAATATATGATAAACTAATACTTTATCATATATAGTATACTAATATATTTTCTTTTTTCGTTCTTTACGGTTTTTTTCTTAGACTTACGGTAAGATCAATAAGTAAATCATAAAGATTAGTTTATTATGGCCATATGAGATATTTATCATCATATTACCAAAGCGTTTGCGATAAAATTAGTACTCACGGTAATATGCTATAAAATAAGAATAGTTTTATTTTCTTGAAGAAAATAAATTTAATATCAAATAGGGTCGAACGCAACATCATAATGGAATCATTTTCAAAATATCATGTGTGGTTCAATTCAACAATCAACAAATATATATAAGAAATTACTTGGTATATACGCAAGTAATTCCCAGATACTAACCAAATGAAAGGAGACAAAATTCCTTAAGAAAACATCTAAAAAAGAAACTAATTAATTAAACATGACTTGGATTAATCGATATTTCGTTTCGAAGTTTTAGAATGTTTAATATGTCTATTAGTTTGTTGGTAAGTCGCAATCTTAACACATAGATTCATCATTCATGGCATGTTTAACCAATTCTAACTAGCTACTAATATACGTATAAATAAAACAAGATTTTAATATATAACATAGATATTTAGATGTGAAAAATATATTTATAGGGTCTAAAATTGAATTAAAAAAATCTCTATTAAAAATGAAGACACACTATAACCACTCAAGATAGAAATGGTTCATATGCGAGTTTAGTTATTATTTTTTGATAACTGAACTATATAGATATTTAACCGAAAACCATACTAGCTAGTTTCTGAAAGTCGTCAAAATTGAATATTATTTTCATTTAAAATGTTAACAAAGACTAAGAAAACCCACAAACGTTCCACTCGAGTTTAATCATCGTTTAAGTATTTTAAAAATATATAAATATTTACCCATTCGAATAAGAATTTTTGAGTAAACATATAAACTATTTTCAACAACTCAAGTGTGTCAGAAGTTAATATCTGAATATCCAACCCGCAATACAAGATTGTGATGGACGACCCAAGAAACATTTTCAAGTAAAATTTTTTTAATCTATTAGTGTTTAGTGAAGCACTGAAAACAAAATGCTATTATCAAATTTGATTTGTTCTTTTTAAAAATAAATTGTTTTCAAAATTTGCGAATTTTTTTTATAGTCGTGGACTTAAGTCAATCACGGTAACACTTGCATCCACCACAAATTTCATATAAAGTTGTATTCAAAGTCGTCCTTCTTATTTTTCTCATCAGTTCACAACTTATTAGGATAAAACGCGTCGTCGGACGAAAAAAAGAAATAAAGTAGACTTGCAAAGACATAACAGTCACACAATCACTCATATTTAAAATATTCCTTTGGTATTACATTTGTTTTTTGAAATTTTTTGCAAAAAAAATCCTTTGGATGTTAATATTCTTTACATGTTATAAGAACATTATATTGGTGGCCTTCAAATATTCGTTTAGAATGTAAAACAAATATTCATTCAGTTTTGTGGATGATTTTCTTATCCCGATCTTCCTAAATGATTTTGATCAGTTTATTTACTATATCAACTTTAAAATGTACATCAGGGTATTATTCTATAAGATTTTAGTGCTTATTTCAACTAATTGTGTATACTTTAAAGCAGTTTTTAGTGCTTATTACTACTAATTGTCGGGTTTCGTTCTAATTACAGTGAACACAAGATGTCGTCTACTAAGAGTCTAATATGTCTATTAGATAAGAAATTCAAAATAACAACGCCATCTGAAACTATACATAAATTCTATATATATATATATATATATATGGTTTTAGCTATATAAATTATAAATTTGTTTTACATCATTTTTTTATTTTATTGAAGAGTAATCTACTATAGTGAAATGTTTAGATAAATATAGTAATGTGCTAGTAAAACAACCCACGAGTAGAATGACTAATACACTCATAACTCTCTCAAGTCTCAAATTATCAACTTTAAAATGTAGATCATTGTATCAATACAATAAAGAAGTTTTTAGTTCTTATTACTATTAATAACGGGCTACATACTCAAAAACAATGAATAAATTAGTAGTTATAAAAAATGGGTTTAACTAAAAAAAATTATTTTGAATTGAATAATAAATTTATTCAATCCACAAAACCCATTTTTACTATAAGGTAGTATACGATTTTAGAGTTTTGAAAACTTATCGGTTTAAAAAAATAAAAGAAGTAAAAGTGTTCGAGAACAAGGATACTGCACCTAACATCACATTAGCTATTGCGAGTCAAGAGGCAGATGCGTATAGGGTAGCCAACGCTCGAACTATTGCCATCACTTTAGCCATTTCACTTTTGCCAAGCAGATGAATCATGGACTGAGGCGGAGAGCCAAAGTGGATATGGTTGGATTCTACTCACAGACAATAAAATCTCGCACCTTGGCCTAAAGAGCCACCGCAGATCTACCATACCTCTTCATGTGGAATTTGATTCATTATTCTATGTTATGAGATGCCTAAGAGATTTACATATATTTGAGGCTGTTTTTGAGACTGATTGCAAGGATCTTATAACCTTATTGGATGCACCATATGATTGGCCGACGTTTGCATTGGAGCTGGATGATTTTCACTTTCTTAGATTGTTATTTTTCATTTTCTCTGCTTTATTTATATCCTGCAGTTTGAATGTCCGTGCCGACCTTTTTTCCAAAAAAGTTTGAGCACGAGGTACCATATTTTTCATGTAAGTTCTAACTCTCTGAATTGATTTTTTTTTTGTGAAAAATCGGATCTTAGAAAATTAGTGGCAATATTTTTTTGCCGGCCAAAAAAAAAGAAGTAATTTTGGTGGCAAACCAAATTCTCAATTCCCTAGTCATATTGTTAATAAATTCTAAATTTCTAATTAAGTGAACACACATATTATTTCATACTAAGTTTCCTATTAGATAAGAAATTCAAAAATAATAATAGCATCTGAAATAATAATACTTTTTTCTAAGCAAAAAAAAAAATTGTAATGACCTTAGTATAAAAAAATTATAACTTCTATTTAAAAAAAAATAACAAAATAAAATAAAAAGAGTTATATTCCGTCAACTTTTTTGTTTTGTTTTTAATATGTCCGTCTCCGGTGTGGTTGGATCCTCCATCGTCTTTATCTTCTCCGTCAACGCTCTCTCTCATTCATAAGTCTTTTAACCTCTCTATAAATCACATCTTTGCTCTCCGCGTTTTAAATGGCTTTTCCCACTGAGCCACCACCACGACGCGTTTAAAATCTCTCTCTCTCTCCCTCTAAAGATTCCACATACCTATACATATATATATATATATTCTATGCTACGTGTATCTTCGCCGGCAAAGACCTGATCTAATCTCGTTCTTGGATCTATCCAATGAGGCCCGATCGCCGCCGATGGTCATTTGATTCCGTTTCCGCCGGAAGAACCGCAGTCGGAAGTGCATCTACTTCACCAGGAACTGATTATTCCAACGGTGAAGAGTTCGTCGAAGTCACAATTGATCTTCAAGACGATGACACAATCGTTCTTCGTAGCGTTGAGCCAGCAACATCAATTAATGTCGATATCTCCGATGAAACAACTTCAACAACTCCGGTTTCGCTTTCGAGATCTCCGACGATGAAACGAACTTCATCAAATCGGCTCCGGCAATTCTCACAAGAACTTAAAGCTGAAGCAGTTGCGAAAGCGAAGCAGTTATCGCAAGAACTTAAACGATTCTCTTGGTCTCGTTCTTTCTCCAGTACTTTAACCACCGCGAGTAATCAAACCGGTGGTGGTGGTGGTGGTGTTGGTTTAGTTAACTCGGCTTTAGAAGCACGAGCGTTACGGAAGCAACGAGCTCAGTTAGATCGGACTCGGTCTAGTGCTCAAAGAGCTCTTCGTGGTTTGAGATTTATCAGTACTAAGAATAAAAACGTTGATGGTTGGAATGATGTTCAATACAATTTCGAAAAACTTTCTAAAAATGGTTACATCTATCGCTCCGATTTCGCTCAATGCATAGGTTCGATTTTGAGATTTTCTCGTCTATTACATCATTATTATTAGAAATATTTGATTTAATCTTATTATGAATCCAGGAATGAAAGATTCAAAGGAATTTGCACTTGAACTGTTCGATGCATTGAGTAGGAGAAGAAGATTACAGGTTGAGAAAATTAATCACGATGAGCTTTATGAGTATTGGTCTCAAATCAATGACGAAAGCTTTGATTCACGTCTTCAGATCTTCTTCGACATGTACGTTAAGAAATAAAAAAAGTTACTTAATGATTAATTAGTTAATTCTAATCATAGTTCACTAATTTTTTATTAATCATCATTATCTTAAAAAGTTTCTTATAATGATTTACTATAAACGATCCCATATTTTCAGCGTTTCCAGATCAGTCTTCTTAATTATGATTATATAAACAGTGTTCTAAGTAATGGTAATTTGCATGTCTGCGGAATTATTGTTCCCGACGATGCGTATGTTTTAATTATAAACTTTTTTCTAGTATAAACCTTTGACTTTGATGGAGATAATTAATACTATAAATTCTATTAATCCCCTTTTTTTTTGCCGGAAATTACAGAGTGGACAAAAATGAAGATGGGAGAATTACAGAAGAAGAAGTCAAGGAGGTAAATAATTAAATGATGTCTAATTCTTTGTTTTTTTTTAAATAACAAACTGACAATTAGCGTTTTCAATTTGTAATTACTCAATTAAACAAAGATATAGATTTCGTTTGATTTATAATTTTAAAGCAAAACCGGGACTGGTATAGTCAAATTAGTTTTTATATATACTCAAAGTTAGGCGGGGATTTGGTGACCTTAAATCTCATGAAATGCTGATATACTAACCACTCCATTTAAATATAAAAATTAAAGAACCAAATTGCGAATTTTCTTGTCTTTGATATTTTACCCATGTTCATTAGATTCTTATCTGTAAACTAAGGTGGCTTATATATATATGTGTTGAAATATGTTATTTTTTATTGGTTTTGACTAGTAATAAACTTGTTTAATATATCTAATGATGGTGACACAATATACAATAGAGCTGGCTCACTTAAACATTATGAAGTATCTTTATCCTATTGCTCTTTTTTTCAAAAATGGAAACTGATTTTGTAGATAATAATGCTGAGTGCATCTGCAAATAAGCTATCGAGATTAAAGGAACAAGCAGAGGAATATGCAGCTTTGATTATGGAAGAGTTAGATCCTGAAAGACTTGGCTACATAGAGGTTGGTCTAATACACTGTATCTTTTAAATAATGTTACAAAATTTTGAATATGATTTTCCATTTTCCACCATCACATGTTTTGTTTCCGTGCTTGCATGATGTGAATATTATATTGCATAATATTTTCAATACTTTCATTATACTAACGGAATAAAGTATGCTAAACCGCCGCCCATATATAGAATTCAATAATTCTTTTGTATAAATGACCTCACAGGTTAAAACAACAAAAGAAAAAAGGTAGAACAATTTTTTCTTTTTTCTTTTTATAGTTATCTGGAGGTTTTGGGCTAAAACTCAAACTCGTAATCTTCTCAGATCCGAAACCACAATATGTAATATCAGTTGTTAATGTTGAGCTAACGACACTTGGTAAAAAAAAAAAAAACAATTTTACTAACATTAAATAAATTATTTCATGTTTGTTTTTTTCTACTCTTTATCTCATTTTCTTGACACCTAGAATCGTTGTCCATTAAAAAGCATAGATTCTTCTAATTCAGTAGCTCAAATACAGTATTAGCTTCTTGTTTTCTAAATCACTAACTTAAATGGTAGGTGAAGTAGTTAAAATTAAACTATTTCAATTTGCTAATTAAGGTAGAAGAAAATAAAGAGTTAAAAAAAATACATGTGACTGCCATAGCATTGTCTGATTATAATTCATTAAGGCAAATATTTCATTTCATACATAGATTTTAATGCATTTTTTTTTATTTTTCTTGTGTAGCTATGGCAACTAGAGACTCTACTTCTACAAAAGGACACATACCTAAATTATAGTCAAGCATTGAGCTACACAAGTCAAGCATTGAGCCAAAACCTTCAAGGGTTAAGGAAAAAGAGTCGAATATATCGAATGAGCTCGGATTGTGTCTATTACATGCAAGAGAATTGGAAAAGGATATGGGTTTTGTCCTTATGGATCATGATCATGATCGGATTATTCTTGTGGAAGTTCTTTCAATACAAGCAAAAAGATGCATTTCATGTGATGGGTTATTGCTTACTAACAGCAAAAGGAGCAGCTGAAACACTAAAATTCAACATGGCTCTTATACTTTTCCCAGTTTGCAGAAACACAATTACTTGGCTCAGATCCACAAGACTCTCTTGCTTGGTTCCTTTTGATGATAATATCAACTTCCACAAGGTTAGTGAACTAACTAAACACCTTGAGAATAGAAAACTTTTTTTTTTTACTTTGGTTTTTACTTTTTAGCAACTTTTGGGGTCCCATAAGAACTTTATTTTCGTGACTCTATAAGTCAAACCAAATACTAATTAGATACAAAATCCTCTTCGAAGCAATGTGCTGTCCTAAAAAAGCTGAGATGTGGGGCTCATATTCTTTGTGCACGCATTGGAAATTGACAGCTAAACAGCTATTTCATTTTCTCCTTTTTCCCCATTTCTTTCTTTGTTGACAGAAAAGAAAATGGAATTAAGAGTCAGGCATGTGAAATTTTGGTTCGAAAAGTTTTATACCGAAGTAGAACTGAATTTTAGTCAGTTTGAAAAAAAATTAGGCTTAGATTTGTAAAAAAATTCCTCTAAATTAATAGTAGAAAGTTCTATACTTAATTAGAATCAAAAAAATTTGTTCAGTTTGGGAAAAAAGGCAGCTCGGTTTTTTATTTGGTTTGGTTCAGTTTGCACAAAAGATAACTTCATATACGATTTTGAAAATTAATCATATTTTTAGTTTACTTTCTATTTAGTACATATTATTTTAAAAAATATAAACAAATATGTGCTACATAAACAAATTAAAACTTTTAATTAATTGTAGTGGTTTGGTTGTATAAGCTTGGTTTTAATACGATATTTTAAATAAATTTTGGTTTGATTTTGGTTTTGGTTTTGGAAATATCCACCTTTAAAAGTGAAGGTAGAAGGTAGAAGTAGTAGAATTTTTTTTTGATCTTTTTTTAACTTTCATAAACAAAGAACTAAGAAGCCTATGCTCAATTACGTACACTAAGCTATTTTGATTGGAAAATTTTAACTCATTGCTCTTTTTATTATGTGAAGACAATTGCAGGAGCCATTATTGTAGTAGCCGTGATCCTTCATGTTGGTGACCATATTGTTTGTGATTTCCCAAGAATTATTAGAGCCACCGAATACGATTACAATCGCTATCTGTTTCATTACTTTCAAACAAAACAACCAACATACTTCGACCTCGTTAAAGGACCTGAAGGAATCACTGGGATTTTAATGATCATTCTAATGATTATTTCATTCACATTAGCAACAAGATGGTTTCGTCGTAACCTTGTCAAGCTTCCTAAACCATTTGATCGACTTACTGGTTTTAATGCCTTTTGGTATTCACATCATTTGTTCGTCATTGTCTATATTTTGCTTATCCTTCATGGTCTCTTCCTCTATTTCGCCAAGCCTTGGTATGTTCACACGGTAAGACTCTATGATTCTAAGCTCATTGATTGTTCAAAAAATATGATTTTGGTTTTGATTTTGATTTTGAGATGTTTGTTTTTGCAGACATGGATGTATCTTTCAGTACCAGTTTTACTCTATGGTGGAGAAAGAACACTTAGATATTTCCGTTCTGGTTCTTACTCGGTTCGACTTCTTAAGGTATGTTAAAAAACAGAACAAAACAGAGGACTCTGTTTTCTTACTTAGTTACTTGTTTAACAAGAAACAAAAAGCTAAACTTCTTAAAAATTTTCCTTTAGGTTGCTATATATCCTGGTAACGTTCTAACGCTGCAAATGTCGAGACCATCTCAATTTCGTTACAAAAGTGGACAATACATGTTCGTACAATGTCCTGCGGTTTCGCCATTCGAATGGTAAAAACTTACTTAAAAACTGTTTTTGTTACTAATCAAATAATCTATGTTACTCATTTTGTATTTTGTTTTAGGCATCCATTCTCAATTACTTCAGCACCTGAAGATGATTATCTCAGCATTCACATTAGACAACTCGGAGATTGGACTCAAGAACTCAAAAGAGTGTTTTCTGAAGTTTGTGAGCCACCGGTTGGAGGTAAAAGCGGACTTCTTAGAGCTGATGAAACAACAAAGACAAGGTAAACACACAAAAACAAAAACCAAACACTTGTAACTAAAATTAACCAATTAATCTGATATGTTTAGCTAAATGTTGTTTCAGTTTGCCAAAGCTATTAATAGATGGACCATACGGTGCACCAGCACAAGACTATAGGAAATATGATGTTCTCTTATTAATTGGTCTTGGCATTGGTGCAACTCCATTTATAAGTATCTTGAAAGATTTGCTTAACAACATTGTTAAAATGGAAGAGCAAGCGGTAACTAAATCTTTACCTTTTTCTTTCTTGTCTCCCAAACAATTAATAAAGATGTGAATTTGATAAATGTTTTTACATTTCCAGGATTCAATCTCGGATTTCAGTAGATCATCAGAGCATAGCACAGGAAGCAAGATTGAAAACAATAACACACCAAGACGAAAGAGAATACTAAAAACCACAAATGCTTATTTCTATTGGGTCACAAGAGAACAAGGCTCTTTTGATTGGTTCAAAGGTGTCATGAATGAAGTAGCAGAGCTTGACCAACGGGTATAATAAACTTTTACATTTCTTGAAACAATCAAGATTTTCTCAAAGTTGATGAATCTTTTTTGTGGAGTAGGGTGTGATAGAGATGCATAACTATTTGACAAGTGTGTATGAAGAAGGTGATGCTCGTTCAGCTCTCATTACAATGGTTCAAGCTCTTAATCATGCCAAGAATGGAGTCGACATCGTCTCTGGCACTAGTGTACGTAACTTTCTTCTTTTAAACCAAAAACGAAGTCGTGATTCTTTTGATTTCCCAAAACGGTCCCCAACTTCTCATTGCGGAAAAATGAACCCCCACAACTCAAAAACCTTTTAAGGATCTATAATTCTAATAAAATCTTCATTTTTTCAGGTCAGAACACACTTTGCAAGACCCAATTGGAAGAAGGTTCTCTCTAAGCTAAGTTCCAAGCATTGCAATGCAAGGATAGGTAACAATCACTACCTCCCTACATTTCTAATCTTCACAAAAAGGAAACTTATCTTTCTAGATTAAGTTTCATTTTCATACTTTTATAGGAAGCTTTAAGTTTCTATCACAATCAAGAATCAAGATCGGGTTTCGATCAAAATGATTCTTAATGTTTTGATTTTTATTGCAGGTGTATTTTACTGCGGAGTACCAGTTTTAGCCAAAGAGCTTAGCAAACTATGCAACACATTCAACCAAAAAGGTTCAACCAAGTTCGAGTTTCACAAGGAGCATTTCTAAAAGACAACAAGGAAGAAACCTAAAGCCCCCTCGAGATTCTTTAATATCTCACATTTAGCCACTTATAGTTATAGTATAAAAGCAATATCTTCACACCCCTTCCCATATACATTTTAATTCAAAGTGATTAAACGTTAATACACTGTCAAAAGTGAGTGTGTTAACGTTTAACTCCACACGTTCTAGGTCTATATACACACCGAGGCATACGTGTAAATATATGAGACGAATAATATAATTAAGTTTTATAGAAGCATATATAGTAAAACTTTTAAGTTACATATATTAGGGCTATTTTATAGTTTCTTGTATAGCAAGGAAATGAGATTCTAGAAGAGAAGCGAGGTTTGGTGAGGGAAAGAGACACTAACCCGACGTCGTTTTCGGTTGTGGAGAAAGTGCAATACAGCTGCAGGCAAGAGAAACGATGGAAGCAGATAATGCGTTGATCAGGTCCATGTGAATACATTTTTTGGGAGTTTTTTTTTCTATTTTTAAAATATTTTTTTTGGTGTTTAAAAATTGTTAGTGGAGTCGGTGAAAGAGAGACTAGCTTCTAGAATCTTTCGAGGATATGGAATAAGGAAATTATAATATTTTATCATCATTATATTATAATTAATGTAAGGTGTATAGTATATAGCATAAATTTTGTTTGTTTCTCTTTGTCTCCACTCTTTTAAATTCTTAAACCATCCTTTGCTGATCTGCTAGTAAAATCAATCCTATACAAATGAATAAGAGTTTACATAGGATAAAAATACAATATGAATAAGAGTTTACATAGGATAAAATAAAATGCCACCTCTTTGCTCTTTTTTTTCCTATGTAAATATGTAATACCAAAGTTGGAACATTTTTTAATGGGCCAAAATGTATATATATCTGTTAATTGACCAAATTGTCATTACTTCTGAGCCACTAAGCCCACATTTTCCAAATAACAAAACATATAAGGCCCAGTGGAATTTATCAATTTATGGTCGGTCATAAAGAAATTGAAAAAAAAAAAATTATTATAAAAATATTTATTTTGATGCATCTTTTTATATTGTACAAATATAATTTTTTCACTTAAATTAATTAATTTGAAGAACCTATTGATTAAACCTAAATACTAAGCTCAAATTGTATTTAAGGAAAAAACATACGACTATACGAGTCCAATTAGGTCAAAGCTCTTGTTAGGGTTAAATATCATATCGAGAAAAGTTTTGTTATCGACCAGAAGAGAAAACATGGATTCTGTCTTAGTTAACGAGAACCCAAATTTTTACCCGAAGAGGAAACGCCATGTTCGTACTGATCAGAGCAACATCGATGAGTTCTGAGTAGAACCAATAGATCAACTCGAGTTTTTTGATCATATAAGAGATATTAAAGATCCAGAGCACCCTAAACTTTCTTTAAAAGAGCTCAATGTTCTTACAGAAGAATCAGTTTGAAGTTGATGATGAGAAGAGTTACCTTAGAATTACATTTACTCCAACTCTTCCATATTGTAACTTACCAAATATTATTGGTCTTTGCATCTACACAAAACTTGTACAAAGCTTACCTCCTAATTCAAGATTGATGTGAGAATAGCACCAGGGAGTCATGTGAACGAGGCTGCAGTCAATAAACGACTAAGTGATAAAGAACTTGTGGTCGCAGGGGCCGGTCCAACGATATCGATGACCCTAAGGGAGATTAAAAAAAAATCAACATAATATCAATATTTTCAATTTCAAATAAAACAAACATACATTCTACTCTAATGTAATGACAAAAATATATATAAAACATTAAAACCAAACAAAATATTAAATCAAGATATAAAACCATAAAAGAAAAAAAATACAGAAGTCTAAATCAAAGAGTTAAACAAAACCTAAATACTAATTAGTAAATGACTAAATATGATTTTTTTTGTATGACCCAAAAATAAATTATTGCAAAAAAATATGATTTTTGTTTGAATTACAATGACTCATATTTAAATAAAAGCCCAAGAAATCAAGACTTAAAAAAAAAGAAGTTAAATTTCTAAAGCCCAAGCAATTATTAGGTGGTGGACTCTAAGCCTTGGTTTAGATGGATTATGCCATTGGTCGGGCTTGGTCGCATTGGAGAATCCCGACTTGGTGGCTTTGTTCAATAAAATGATAGTGATTTTTAATCCATCTAATTTTGACACATTTGTCCAAGATTTATCTTTGTCCTTAGTTTCTTGTTTCAATCTATTATATGACATTAATTCAAAACAAGAGCATTGTAATATCTACTCTGTTTTTCGACTTCATTCACAAATCTCAATAATATTTAGTCCATGAAAAATAAAAGTAAATAAGCTTAGAGTCTATAAGACTATAGCCCATTCAATCAATGGAGTCCAATATTGGTCTAGGATTCGGAAAGTAAGCTAATTTATCTATTGCGAGAACTTTTGCCTTTCCATCCCATTGGGCCCGATCGTAGAAAAATTCGAGATAGTATAAGCCCACTGGTCCACTAATTATCATCCAAATAATACCAGAAGAGAAATAAAGTCGAGTGTTTACCAAAACAAATTAAAACGAAAAAGACTATTTACATATTTTAGGTTTAGGTTTCCCAAAATTGATAAAAGGAAAAATATAAAGCCAACTCAATGAACTATTGATGTAGTTGAAATATTTAAATCGTTGTCGTCGTCTAAAGAATAAAGTCAAAATAAAGTTGGAATTTTCAACGAATTTTAATTTTGTACTTGATCAAAGACACAAGACCAGAAGAGAAATAAAGTCAAGTGCTACCCAATGAAAAGATTTAACAAACCAATAACTACTATCTATATACTTTAGCTTTTCCCAAAATTGATGAAAGAAAAAATTGAAAACCCAAATTCAAAAGGTTTCCAAAAATTAAAAAAAAAAAAACAATTGATACCGTTGAAATATTTAAATCTTTGACGTCTTCTAAAAGAATATTCATCTCGCTTTTATAAATTTAAGAAAAAAATCAATTTAACCAAAAGAAAAGAACAAAATAAATAGAAGAAAAATATCAAAAACAAAAATCAAGGCCACCGAAAAAGACTAATGAAATATGAAAATGAGTCAAAATTTAAAACTATTAAGGAAAAAGAAAAAAGGTACCGCGTTAGATGACTCTAACTCAACGCGATTTCGCCACGTGTCCCTCACAAAAAATCCTCTTTTAACCGCCAAAAGAAACCACCCACACCTCCATTAACTCCTCTCTTCTTCTTCTTCATCTTCATCTTCTTCTGATCTCAACAACAAACAAAAATGGTGGAGGAAGATCGTATGACGTTAGCTCCGACGGAGATCTATGGCCGGAGCGATGAAGAATATAACGAACCAAGAATCTGGCGTCGGAAAACAGAGGAACTTCCAGGAAACTGTCTAGTCTATTCATTAACAATAATCGTCATCGTCTTCGCAGTTTGTCTCACCCTCTCTCTGATTTTTCTCAGAATTTCAAAACCAGAGATCGAAATCAGATCAGTATCTACAACAGATCTTCGATTCGGAGGTAATTCAACGAATCCTTACTTCAACGCGACGCTAGTAAGTGATATCTCTATAAGAAATTCGAATTTTGGAGCTTTTGAATTTGGGAATACTTCGTTAAGAGTTGTTTATGCTGATCATGGAGTTGTGGGAGAGACGATGATTGATGGGAGAAGAGTCGAGGCTCATAAGACGATTAGAATAACCGGTGTTGTGGTTGATATCGGTTCGTTTCGGTTATTGAATACTAAGGATTTGGATTCGGATTTGAGATTAGGGTTTTTGGAATTGAGATGTGTTGCTGAGATTGGAGGAAGGATTAAGGTGATGGGAAGAAGAAGATGGAAAGTTAGTGTGATGAGTTGTACCATGAGACTTAATTTAACCGGACGGTTTATTCAGAATGTGTTGTGTGAATAGTAGTATTTGATCGGTTTTGTGATCCGGTTTAAGATGAGTTCTTTGGTGGTTATTGTTGGGTGTTTTGTGCTTTTGCGATTTTGTAGTTTGAATGTCTTTTGTACATGAAGGAAAAGAAAAACGTTTCTGTAAGAATTTGTGGGATAATATTTTTGTTTACGAGATTTAATGGGAATTAGTTTGATGTGAACTATAAAAGTTTAGATCTTTTGTAAAACGAGAGAATTTAATAAGACTTTTCTCAATATTTAATACATTAATGGTGAAATAAATTGACTCAAGGCCCCACGTTTTGACTCATTCATGCACATACACATCACGTTGACGTACATACGTATACAACTAATAAATGTGTATATCTGCATTTTTGCCGGTTTAGTAAATTTGTCAATCAATCGGGTTTGGTATATAGTTCATTCGGGTTAAAATGTGCTGTTCCGCCTGGGAAGAAGGAGCTTCACACTTTACAAAAACGGGTTGGTTCAATTTGGTTTAGCAATTCTGGTTTGTTATGGGCCTAGATGAACTAAATTTGGCTTCGATTGGGTTTGTTTGGCATGAAAAAATATTAAACGGATTTAAATGAAATTTGGTTCAGAGATTATTTGTTTTATATTTGGGCTTGGGCGTTTTGGTCAACTTGGCCCATAATAATAAAAAAAATCTCACCTATATATTTTTAACTCACCTAGAGTAATTTATTTATCGTTTTATACTTATCTGTAATACTTTAATCTGATTTTATAACACTAAAGATCGTGGAATATCCTATTTTCGAATTACAGTTTGTAATTGTAACGTACATAATTTATTTTGTCTATAAGCATTGACTAACCTTGATGAAATAATAACCATGCAATTTGTAAATTGTAATCCATGTGCATAGACATGATCACTTTATAACTGATTAAATTTTCAATCGGAGCTAAATTATTGCGAATTACTGATGTGAAGTCAACTTTTGTTTTATTTTCTATACCTTTACTTGCGTTACGGGAACTTGAAATTTATGGATTCGTTTTCTTCCTTCTGCTGTTGTACACTTGTACTACACTACTACTCCATTTACGAACAAAAAGAAAAAAAAGAAAAAAACAGAGAGAGTAAATTTGATTTTTTCACTGTTTCTGTCTCAACTTTCACCATCTCGCTTACCAATAAAGTCCGAATCTCTTTCCGTCATTCCAAATTACCAATATACCACTAACGCAATAACAAACTAAAATAAACTCAAGGTAAACGACATAGTTAGCATCTCTTTTAAAACTGTTTTTTTCAATAATTTCAAAATATATTCGTGATCACCAGTTTTCTATTTTCCATATGGCAATAGGCATAATTACGTTTAACATTTATGCAACAATCAATTTCATAAGAACTAGTCGTATGACGTGTGTATATCCCAAGTTGTTGACTCTTATCATAAACAAAAAGAAGAAGATGTTGTCTAATTTTCTTCTACATAGCTTTTAATGTTCCAATTTCTCAATAGTCATCATCATAACTACATGACCAAACATAACATCTAATTCCACGACTCTTACTTAATACTTACTGCTACCATTCTGATTTCTGACCAAAATAAGCTAGAAAAATATTTACAATAATAATCCATAATTACTACAAGTGTTAATGCGAGAAAATCATAACCGTTGAGATTCTCTTGAAACGAAAAAAAGATATGATTTTTCTCATTTCTCGTAAGAGGAAGAAGGATCACTCACCGATCTTGGTAACACCGACGGATCTTTATCTGAAAATATTAAGAAAAAAAAAACAAAGAAAAAGAAATGTTATGAGAAATTGCTAATGGAGATTTAATTAATTTAATTTATTAATTACCTCTTGATGAATTGAAAGATCTTTTGCAGTGTAAAATGGCGCTTTGAATACTGTCTTGTTGTTGAAGAAGCGAGTCGTCGCGTCTCCTTGACTCAGACGTAGTCGTAACAGTCGCCGCCGTAGACGGCGGCGGAGTAGCCGTCGATGATGACGATCTGCTTTTCCCGAGGTGTTTTCTCACTACTTTAAGTCCTGCTGGAATGTTGATGTTGATGTTTCCCGGTTTATGAGTCTTCGTCGCCGGAGATTCCGCTTTCTCCACCGTGGTTCTCGCTGACGGAGCGGAGGAGCCGATGGTTAATTGACCGGAGTGTCGTAATTTCTCTCCGTAACGACGTGAAACTCGGATGTAAAACGGTTTTACCTTCTTCAGATACTTCTGCATCATCACGAAGCGTTTCTCATCGGAAACGACAGATTCGTTGCCGTTTTGCTTCTTCAATGAAGAAGATGAGGAAGAAGAAGAAGACGACGATGAGTTCTTCGAGCTGTTTTCTCTAGTGAATAGAGAAATTATCGGAACGTCTTCCACTTTTAAATTAACTGTCACCGTACTTTTCTGTTGCGACTTCGATTCCGGCGAGTGTGACGGCGGATGGGGAGGAGGATGAGGAGGAGAATTTGGCTTATTGAAGTCTGCAGATCCTTCCGATTTCGCTTGTATGAGCTTCGATTTCTTCATCCCGAGCATGAATACACGAAGCTTAGTGGCGGATTTCAAAATCGACGCCGATAACTGCGCCGCCGGGGCTTTGACCGAACAGGTCTGTTCTGTGCCGGTAGACGACGAAGACGGAGGTTCAGCTTCCTCCTCTTCCTCAATCGTTCCCTTGAAGAAAACATCATCGGAATGAGGGAAATCAAGGTCTGGATCTACTCGATCTTCTCCGCCGGAACAAGACGAGAGCGTGAATTTGTACTCACAACCACCGTCCGTACAATCGGAATCTCCTTCTCCTCCACCTCTTCTTCCTCCATCGTCATCTTCTTCAGCTGGAAGAGCAAACTCAAGGTCGAAGAACGGTCCTTCGTCGTCAGCGTCGGCTTCTTCGTCTTCAGTTTCCGTAACAGAGGTGACAATGGTGGTGGTTCCGGTGGATTCGACGGCGGAGTAACGGTACGAAGAATCAGAGGATTGAGGGAGGAAACTAACACTACCATTGCTTTTCCAGTAGTTAAGGAGACTGAAAGCTTCCATGGTTGGGAAAGCCAGAATACTCACTCTTTCCCAAAACGCTGCGTTTTAAAGCTTTGAAGTCTCCTTTTACTTCTTTTTTTCCTCTCTGGTATAAAGTTTTAGAGGAAAAAGAAGGTTTACGGAGCTTGGAAGAGTAGAGTGAATGCTATAAATATAAAAGTTGTCACTAAAATAAATATGATGCTTTTACTTACATTTCATAAAAATGGTAACAGTTATGACCAAAAAAAGAAGAAGAGAAATCTTAAAACACTATCTCAATTCACATGGCAAGTTTTTATTGTCCTTAATAAAATTCGGTTACAGTTCATAAGTCTGTAATTAGTAATTTACTTACTAGTCAATGAAAATGGAAAATCAATCCCTTATACAGTTATTAGTTATATTATATATACATGCTCATTGATATTTGACTTATTGAGATATAGGTTGGGTATGTTTGTAAGTCAAAGATTTTGGGTCTAGTTTTGGATTAAAAAAATATAGTTTATGCATTTGTCTGGGATATTAACAGAGGTTAGTTCGATTTTTTTTATTTTTTTAAACGAGGTTGGTTCGAGTAAGGTTCGAAACTTTTTGGTTCATAAAAAATCTCAATTTCTACTCAGAATGGGAAAAAAATGAATATTTAACATCCGATTTGGGGTTTTCAAACAAAGCTTTGCATAAATGTAAGGGACCAAAATAAAATAAAATAAAATAAACACAATGATAAAAAAAAGCTTTGGATGCTGTTTTTAATATTTATTGAAAAATGAATTTATTCACAGTAAAACAAAATTTATTTTTTCCATTAAAATTGTACATTCAGTTTGTATTTTCCTTGTTTTAGAGCCAAAAGAGATAAGTAAGAAAAAAACGTGGCAAAGAGTTTGCGTTGCTAAGCGTAGGGAGCAGGTCAGTCACGTGACTTTCAGAATGGGACAGTCAGACCAAAAGGTCAGAGATCATTACAGTATATATACGTACTTTTTTATTTTCTACTCCATCTTCATAGTACACATCCATTATATAAATGGTACTAATACTTTTTTTTCAGAACTTTGCATGAACAAAAAAAATCTTGCATTTGAAACAATTTATTTTTATTTTTTTTGATAAAGAAATTTGAAACAAATAAGAGCTTGAATAAAATTGACAAAAATTGCAACACTAACTGAAGTAATTACAAGAATAAAGAAACTTATCTAACAATAAAAGTTGGTTTATGAATATTTGTGAAAAATGAAACTTATGTGTTTATTTATTTCATTTGTTCTGTCTGTTATATTTATTTTTGCACTGCATATTCTGCAGCTAGTTGTTGCACCAAAAGAAAAATAAAAAACTGCAGCTAGTTTAGTTTAAGTTTACGAGATCGTGTTCCATATACCTATAATTAACTCTATTGATTAATAGAAATCGACAAAATCGATGGTGTCTCCAAACAATTATTTTAAAATTACATTGCTCTGAAAGAATCTGGATAATGTTTAATATTTACTACTTGTAACACAATATTTGTAAAGTTTGTAGTTCCGAGACGTATTATTAACATCATCATCATTTTGGCAAAATGTTTCAGACCGTCAGATTTACTGGATGTGGACCCAAAAGTTCCATTTATCACTCTTCTTAATTGGGCCTCAAGTTCCCAAGATCAGTAAAGATGATGGGCCCTTACACTATGTATGTGTACGTGATTTCGTATCTTTTTTTTCTCCATTTCCATTTCATTTCTTATGTCTATGATGAATCCATTTAATGTAATTCATGGGATACGTTCAATTTCATCAATACTGCATAAATAGATTAATTTTGATGTAAATTAATCTATTTAGTCGAACGTTAATTTTATGTTTCATTAATATATAGAGATTGATTTTTAAATGTTAATGGGATACATTGTCCAAAACAAACTTTGTTTTTTCCTCATTCGCTTTATAAAATTCAAAAGGACAAAGCACTTTCAAAAGCAAGTCAAAGAAGCTATATAGTCTCGTTGTTTATTTGACAAAAAAAAAAAAAGTCTCGTTGTTTGATAGGCTTCCTGAAATTCAGCTTTAGTGGGTTTCCTCCAAAATATAACCTCGTTAATTTTGATGATTTTTTTTATAAAGATGATATATGAATATTTGATCGTATTAAGCTAATGTATTATTGTTGTTAGCATGTTGGCCTACGAAATTTAGAGAATTTTGTAGAAAAACACAATTGAATAACATACGAGTAATTTTGAAAAGATACATGTATAGTACTGGAGGTTTTCCTTGGTTTGCGCATGTATATTAACACAATAATATGAACTTTGAAATATGAAGTAAATTCAATCGATAAATAAAATTCAAAGTTACTTAGTTTGTAAAAATAAAATGTTATGTGGTATAATGTTTATTTTCGTGGTTTTCTTTGAGGTATATAGGTTTTAAATTTATTAAAACTGTATGTATAAACATTTTGTAAATAAAATCGTTAGGGAAAAACACATTCTAAGTGAATTGAAATGACAGTTATCCAAATTTTGACTCCAACTAATTTGACAAAACCTTATACTATTATTAGTCAAAGAAAAACGCTTCATTGCAGCTAGCTATGTTTACTCCAACTCAATGATTAAGCTAATTCTCTATTTTAATTACATGTTGATCCCAAATCATTTCAGATAGTTATACTATTAGGTATAAACATTTTTTTTTTTTAGGTATAAACATAAATTCTATTTATCCTGTTTATCACGAAAAGAATATTACTACCCTAAGAGAATCTGATCTTGTCGGCCTAATTGTTTTGGCATGATGCAGCAATTGTTAGCCCTATAGATTTGATTTGGCTAGGTTAGTAGCTATATACCTTTTTTCTTAAACTCGAATGCGTATATTATACCGTTTCAAATGAATTTACATGGTCTGAAAACGTATATTTAAATGCATAGTAGATTAGAAAAATCGAAAGAAAAAGAAGACAATGTGATTCGATTAATAACCACGATTAGATTTTGTCTTATGTGACTAAGAATAAATATGAGTATAAGATTCATAAAGCATCAAATTATAGCAGCAACAGAATTAATAAAATGTTTCTTTTCACTTATGGTTAGCGACAAAATAAATATAGTTGTGTACAGAGATTATGCAGTACTTTTTAATTTTATTTTAAATTTCAGCAATGTATTTGATTAATTTAAACAATATACTAATATTCGTATCTAGGCTTGAATGGATGTTACCAGACATTTTGGGGATTAGTAGCTGATGGGGCCAAACATAGTTAAATTGTAAACGGGCTTTATCGGCCCATACAAGTTAGAAATCAAACCCCGACTACGACCGTTATCCAAAACTACACAACGACGTCGTATCTAAGCGTATACTTTTTTCACGACCACGTGTGACATTCAACGCTTCACTAACGGAGTTACGGAGATTGCTAGATTAAAAATTTGACGGTCGTTTGTCTTCCGTCTCGAAGATGTTACTGTTATTTAATTATTGTTTAAAGAAAGTAAGCCATTATTTCCAACGTGGACTGTTACCTGCCCGTTACACCAACGGCCACGATTGAGTTAGATAAATCGACGGGTGAGATTGAATCTGTATCAAACGCTCTTAAGAGAGGTGAGACAACTGAAGAGTCTTATTCATTTTCTTCTCCGTTTCTCACTCATCGCTACTGAATCAGAAACAGTTAGGTTTTTGCGGAGGTTTCAAAGAAGGAAAGTTACAAATGGCGGAAGAACACAAACACGAAGAATCAATCATGGAGAAGATAGCTGAGAAGATCCATGGTCATGATGACTCTTCTTCGTCTTCTTCCGATTCAGATGACGAGAAGAAATCTGCGTCTTCTTCGACTCTTAAAACGAAGGTTTACCGCCTTTTTGGAAGAGAACAGCCTGTTCATAAGGTTTTTGGTGGTGGAAAACGTATGGATCTCTCTCTTTTTTTCTCCAGATTTTGATTTTGTTTTTTTTTTCTCCTTTATCGGTTTCTGTTTCTGGTTTGCTCTGAACTATGAAGTCAAGCTTCTTCGATTAGCGGTTTAAGATCATAATACTTATCGGATCTGGTTTCTAGTTTTTACCTGAGATTGATTTTGAAGTTTTGTTGTATGAATACTAGAGCCTAGGATTTGATTTGATTTGTTACTTGAGTGGAGTATAGATTCATAAAGTCAGAGGATTCGAGAAGTATTTATTCGAACGATTTGATTTGTTGTTTGGTGGTGTAGTATACTCTTGGTTATGGAATCTGAGAGATCTGTGGAATGAGTATTTTGTAAGCTCAGAATACCTAATTTTTTTATTTCACTGGTTTGATTTAGCTGCCGACATTTTCCTATGGAGGAACAAGAAGGTATCAGGAGGAGTTCTTGGTGCTGCAACTGTTTCCTGGATCTTATTCGAATTACTTGAATACAATCTCCTCACTCTTTTTGGCCACATTTCAATTCTTGCTCTTGCAGTATTGTTCTTGTGGTCTAGTGCTACTACCTTCATTCACAAGTAAGTTATCTGTTTGTGTGTTTTATCTCTAGTGAATGATTGATGTTAATCAAATGGTCTGTGAAAGCTGATTTGTTGGATTACAGGACACCTCCTCATATCCCTGAAGTTCACATCCCTGAGGAAATCGTTCTCCAGCTTGCTTCTGGACTAAGAATTGAAATCAACCGAGGTTTTACTGTTCTTAGGGACATTGCATCAGGAAGAGATCTCAAGAAGTTTCTTTCGGTAAACCTTTTTTGTTCACTATGTTGTTGTTTGATTTTACTGGTTTCTCTTTTTTTTTAACATTGATTCACTGACAAATATGTTTTAGGTGATTGCCGGGTTGTGGGTTTTGTCTAAAGTTGGTAGCTGCTGCAACTTCTTGACCTTAATCTATATCGGTAAGTCTCTTATTACATCTGATGATTGTTGAACCTCACCAAGTGTGTATTCTAATATCTAATCCTCTTTTCTCTGCTTTCAGCAACCGTACTTCTCTTCAGTGTTCCTGTGCTATACGAAAAGTATGAAGATAAAGTAGATGACTTTGGTGAAAAGGCAATGAGGGAGATCAAGAAACAATACGCTGTACTGGATGAGAAGGTTTTGAGTAAGATGATGAGCAAAATCCCTAAAGGAGCCTTTTACAAGAAGGATTAGAGAGTAAGTTTCTCATCATCACCATCACATCTCAGTCTTCCGGATTGATATATAAACCTCGAAGCATTGTCTTTTTGACTTGATTTTGGCAGTTGTTGGTTAATAGCGCCTTTTATTCTCTCAAACCTCTGTTATGTGAATTTTATACGGGTTTTAACCAAATTTTATAGCATATGGAATTTGAATGAACTATGAATTTGTATCCTGTTATGGAATACTATGGTCTCCATGAATCTTATTATGATAAATTTTTGAATATTCCAAACTTAAATTATGCAGAAACTGGAAAATTTTTTGCTGGTTATTCATTGTAAATGTCACGCAAGTGGTTGGATAAGAAAAACTCAACGAAAGTTATAGCCTTCAAAAGAATCAAAACCAGAGTTAATGTCTGATTATTTTGATTTTAACCGGTCAATGTACCAACCAAATGGAACCGGTGGTCGTAATCTAATTCTATGTTGCTCGACCCCTCTCAAGGTTATAGACTTCACCATTTCCACTTGTTAACTCCTTTTAGAGTTAGAAATTGGGAAGGATATAAAAATCAAAAAATGAAAACTGGAAAAGGAATTAGAAATGTATTTCCGCTGCTCTATAATTGAGTTTCAAAACATAACAAATTATTTTAGGATTATGAAACCAACTCATTCACTTTTAACCATTAGACTAAAACAATTTTATTAGAAGTTAATCTTTAAAATTACATTTATTATGTGTAAGTTTATGGTTGGTTCGATTGAAATTTTCAAAATAGTATTTGTATATGGTTACAAGAAAAAATATTTATCCAATTCAATTGAACCGGTTTTGGAATTCTTCCGATCAACCCGGTTGTGATTCATTTTAACATTACCGGTTTTCTAAGCTCACACTTTTATCACTCCACTTCATTTATGAGTTAGAGCTCGAGCTGGATAAACAAAATCAAATCAGGCGAGACAACAAAAATGTTGGCTAGGGTTTTGAGATCTGAATCTTCTGTCGCTGCTGCTAGATTGATCAGTAAGAGGTTGATTCATCTTCGCGTTTCCAAGAAAGGTACGCTTTCATCGAAGAGTCTACCGCTCAAAGGAACTTTTGAAGGAGAGGAGTTGAAATTGAAAAGTGGGTTTCACTTAATCGAGAGCTTAGATAATGCGATTGAATTTTTCGATGATATGGTTCGATCTCGTTCCTTGTATTCGGTGATTGATTTCAATAAAGTAATAGGTGTCATTGTGAGAATGAACCGTCCTGATGTTGTGATTTCTCTGTATCAGAAGATGGAAAAGCGTCGGATTCCAATGGATATATACAGCTTTGCTATTCTGATAAAATGTTTCTGCAGCTGTCATAAGTTGTCCTTTGCGTTGTCTACATTTGGAAAGATCACTAAACTTGGTTTCCAGCCCAATGTTGTTACCTTTAGCACGCTGCTCCATGGGTTCTGTCTGGAAGATAGGATCTCTGAACCCGTAGCTTTGTTTGATCATATGGTTGAAACTGGATGTACACCAGATCTCGTGATATTCAACACACTGATGAACGGTCTTTGCAGCGATGGCCGGGTTCTCGAAGGAACAGCTCTCCTTGATCGAATGGTTGAAAACGGAGATGTACCAAATGTCATAACATTCAATACGCTGATGAATGGTCTCTGTCTACAAGGTCAAGTTCTCGAAGCAGCAGCTCTGCTTGATCAAATGGTTGAAATAGGATGTGCACCAATTGTCATCACATTCAATACGCTGATAAATGGTCTCTGTCTACAAGGTCAAGTTCTTGAGGCACTAGTTTTGGTCAATAAGATGGTAGAAAATGGTTTTCAACCTGACGCTGTTACTTATGGAACAATTGCAAATGACTTATGTAAGATGGGTGACACTAAATCAGCCCTGAATCTTCTTAGGAAGATGGAGGAAAGCCACATCAAAGCCAATGTTGTGATCTATAATGTCATCATTGATCGTCTTTGCAAAGACATGCATCACAGCAATGCTCAAAATCTTTTAACTGAAATGCTCGAGAAAGGAATTTTGCCAAATGTTTTGACCTACAACTGTATGATTGATGGTTATTGTAGCTTTGGTAAATGGAGGGATGCCAAGCGGTTGCTGTGTGAAATGATCCAAAGGAATATCGACCCTAATGTTGTAACTTTCAGCGCATTAATCAACACATTTGCCAAAGAAGGGAAGTTCTTTGAGGCTGAAAAATTATGTGAGGAGATGCTCCATAGGGGAATATCTCCTAATATAATTACCTATAGCTCTATGACCGATGGATTTTGCAAGCATGATCGTCTAGATGATGCGAAACGCATGTTTGATTCGATGGCCAGCCTTGCTGTTCTCCAAATATAGTTACTTTTAATGCTCTTATTGACAGATACTGTAGGGCTAAGAGGGTAGACGATGGAATGGACCTTCTCCTTGAGATGTCAAGAAGATGGTTAGTTGCTGATACAGTTACTTACAGCACTCTAATTCACGGGTTCTGTCAAGTGGGCAACCTTAATGCCGCCCAAGACCTTTTTCAGGAGATGATTTGTCAGGGCGTGTGTCCTGATACCATAACTTGTAGCATTTTGCTGTACGGTTTCTGCGAAAATGGGAAACTAGAAGAGGCATTGGAAATGTTTGAGGGTATCCAAAAGAGTAAGATGGATCTTGATACTGCTACTTATAACATCATCATCCATGGGATGTGCGAGGGTAACAAGGTGGATGAAGCATGGAACTTATTCTGTAGTCTCCCAATCGATGGTGTGGAGCATGATGTTCAAACTTACAATATAATGATATCTGGGTTTTGTGGAAAAGGTGCAATTTCAGAAGCAAATGTGTTATTCCATAAAATGAAGGACAATGGACATGTGCCGGATGGCTACACATACAACACACTAATCAGAGGTCGTCTTAGAGCTGGGGAAATAGCTGCATCACGTGAACTTGTCGCGGAGATGCGAAGCAACGGTTTCAGCAGAGATGCATCCACCACGAAAATGGTAGATAATATGATATCTGATGGTAAACTGGACAAAAGCTTTTTGGATATGCTGCCTTAGTGTTTCTTATGAAGAGGTCCTGTCTTGATCTTGTTCCGTCTATGGTATGTTATACTCACTTGTGTCTCTTGGCTTGTGTTCTTTTTGTATGTTTCAATGTTATATGTAACATGTAAGAGGATTTTGCAGAGGTGTCAGACTCTGTGATTTTATTCAAGAATCGTAATTAAATTCATCATATCCATAATTCCTTGTTACCACATGTCACAAAGTTTTAATAATTTTTTTTTATTTTTATCGGTTTGATCTTTTAGCAGCGAAACCGATCGTTGTGGATCATGAGAAGAGACAATTGGTAGTGGCTATAATTTTATTACCATCCCACAGTCATATGTCGAGGTATACTTGCACTATAAATTGCTTTTTGTTGTCATGTTTCTCTCATGTCTTTTTCATCTTAGCGATGCTTTCTTCTCTGCAGCTTACATTAAGACTCTCAAAGATTCTATTGCTGTTCTTGAGAAAATTGCTATGTCAATTGATGTCAATGACCGTAAGTTCATTCCTACCTTGTATTTGTTTATTTGGAGTCAAGTTCCTGCTACTTTGGATTTTGATGTTGAGTTTTCATTCACGTTTTTATTGATGAAAGAATCTGCAAGTTGCAGGTTCAACAGTGCTAGGATTAGTCAAGAGTTGCATAGGGACAAAGTTCACTAGCCAATTTGGAGATCTAATTGCTGTAAGTACCTTAATTAATGTAGCTTCTTTTCTTACTTTCTGCATTACATGGTCAGATTTTATCACACTATATATTGGACACATCTAGGCATAGATACATCAAGAATTGGCATTTGAAATGTAAGATGTGTACCCGTGCCACATCCGATAATACATTTGTTGTTTAACTTATTCACACTTAAATTATCAGGTTATGATGCGTCCTGGATCGTATATCGGTGGAGGTCTGTTTTAGTTTCTTATTATGTTCATATGTTGAAGGAACGTGATTCAAGGGTTTTGATATTTACGAAGGTAAATGTTGTTACAGAACTGGTGGAGGTTATGCTCTCCTACAGTTCATCTGCTTACTCTCCTTTATCTACTTCAATTCTGCATCTTCTTCAGATGAGGTCAGTAGGTCTAGAATTTCTGATCACATTTGAAACTGTTTTTCATCTTGAATTTTAAAAATAAATCCGCAAAATCTGTTTATCATGGGGAACTAAGAGTAAGAAACAGGAAAAGGAAATACCTTAATTGCCAACTGGTGGTTCCATAGCAGTTCCATGCAAACCAAATGAGGTGAAGAAAACGGGTCATGCCAACCAAAACAGGTACACAATGTTCCTCTGGTTACCTTTTTCCCCTTTAAGTTGTTGAGTATATTGTCAATCTTCGGTCTCTCAACAATCCTTGGTGAAGTTCAGCTAAAGCAGACCAATTAGTCGGTTTGCAGAGGTACCTCAAGTTCTAAACACTGTTAATAACTTTGACCATTTACAAAATTTAGAATCTGTTTTTCTCTAATTTCTTCTCTCCGAGTATTTGATCTTCCTCTGAATAATTGTTGAATTAATATCCTTCTTTAAAATAACAGAGAAAGAAACTTTGGTGGTTCTTATGCATTTTGTTTTGATGCTATATTACATGCATTGAAGAAGACTTTTAAGAATCTGGATCATGATGTAAATATACATCACTTTTTAGGAGCAAGGTACTTGCCATGAGTACTTACAATAACAGAGATCTTGTAAGCCTCTGGGATATTTGACGTGTTGTTTTTTATCTGTCATGCAGGAATCAAACTATTGAGGTATGGATCGACCATCTACGTAAGCTTGCCTGGATTCACTCTTTATTTGCCCAGAAAATAAAATCCGTGTGATTGATAAGAAAAAGTAAAAGGATAAACGAAATTTTACGGTTTGCTGCAGATATTCTATGGCAGTTTGTGGACTTCTTGGGCACAATGTTTCAATCTGAGTTTTTAAGTGTTAGGAGTACAACGACTTCTTCGAATATTACCAATCCAAATACTATCCTTCAACATAGTTGTTCTCTAACATATTAGAAGACTAACAACACCTGTCGTGCCAGATTCCGAATTGATCTGATTTCGATTTGTTAACAGGATGATTTTGTGCTTGTTGATGATGAGTACAAGGAGAAATTGAAGAAAGAGGATGTGGCTTTCTTCTTCTTAGCCACGTTGTTCTTTATCTTTCTTTTTTCGTCTTCTGGCTGATTTGGTTTTATAATCTGAATGTAGATATGGACATGGTGAACCTATAGACAATGCAGCGAGATTCTACAAATGGTTCACCGAGGTGCGTTTAATTTTCCTTGGCTTAATTAGTTAATTGTAACGTGAAGTTGTAACAAGTTGTTTACAGGGGAATGGCATGGAGATTGGCTTAAGAACTTGAATTACGGTGTGTTTAAATTAGGAAACAGACAATATGAACATTTTAATAAGGTTTTATTATGAAAACTCTATTTATTTTTAATGAGTCAATATGCATTAGCTACATGGATTTTAATGAGGTTTATTGAGTCTAATTTACAATCATAAAGTTTTTTCTCTGTTCTAAATATTGTTAAAAATGGGTCTTTTGTTCAAGCAATTTACTGATTCTGGGTCTTATGTCCATCTGTTTATAATTTGACTTGGATTTACCATTTTTGACAGACTGTTTTCCCACCGAGAAGCTTCTTTGGTGTAGCAGACTACATGGACGATGACACAAGCCACCAATCACATACCAGAATGAGAAAAAGTCGAAGAATCCAGACAAACATGTGTTGTTCAAGCAACAAACATTTGCATACAAGGAGCCGTTCACTCTCGATGTCTTCATCTCAAAATGGTTTGTTTCAGCATCGGTCACCTACCATGTCACATGTAAGCAAGTTGCTGTTACCAAATTCTAAACGCATTCCAGTATGAAGAATGAGAGCATTGAGCCATCGATGAGCTGAAGTATTTTCTTAAAGAAAACACTCTTCAGGAGAACATACATAACACTACATTACCCTATATGTATCTTCAAAATTAATGAAGTATTTTGTGTACAATTTTATACATAAGAAAACCTAGATATAGCTGGTTTATATTAATATGTTGTTCGTGTATTCTTTGACGTGGGATATCATATTTTAAAAGCTTTTCATTATTGCAAACTGAACAATTATAGAAACGAATGCAAATTTTTATAAAATTTATAGCACCAATGTCAAAGCTTTGAGGGATGAACTCCTTTTAAATTTTGTCTTATTTTAACCAAAATTGTAGTATTAGATTCAACACCAATTATAATAAAACATGGGCATTGCCCGGGTACAAACCTAGTGTTTCTAAAATTAAAGGGTTCATCTAGATAAAAATGAGCACTATAAAACAATTATGGCATACCAATATTTTTTTTTTATGTTCATTAACACATGATCGTTTTGTTATTATATTTTTGTTTGTTTGCAACTTTTTTTTTTTATTGGTAGACGAAAAACAACAAGTAGAGAAAATAGAGTGTAGTAGTAAATGTACCAATCAAATTGAACCGGTAAATGTACCAATCAAATTGAACCGGTAAATGTAGCAACCAATTAATGGAACCGGTGGTTTTCTGATTCATTTTGTGCTGCTCTAGTCTTTTTAGTCACAGAGCTCACACTTTTTGCACTCACTCCTTTATTGTTACAGAGATCAACGACAAGGACGACGACGAAACAACAATGTTGGCTAGGGTTTTGAGATCTGAATCATCTTCTGCTATAGCTTCTGCTGGATTGATCAGGAAGAGGTTGATTCATCGTCGAGCCGCCAAGAAAGGTACGATTTCATCAAAGAGTGTACCTTCTTCGAGCGTAGAAACTTCTTTTGAAGGAGAAGAATTGAAATTGGAAACTGGGTTTCATTTTATCAAAAACTTAGATAATGCGATTGAATTTTTCGATGAAATGGTTCGATGTCGTCTCCTCCCTTCCGCGATTGATTTCAATAAAGTAATAGGTGTCATTGTGAGAATGAACCGACCTGATGTTGTGATTTCTCTGTATCAGAAGATGGAAAAGCGTCGGATTCCATTTGATATATATAGCTTCAATATTCTTATAAAATGTTTCTGCAGCTGTCATAAGTTGTCCTTTGCGTTGTCTACATTTGGAAAGATCACTAAACTTGGTTTCCAGCCCAGTGTTGTTACGTTTAACACGCTGATCCATGGGTTATGTCTCGAAGATAGGATTTCTGAAGCCGTAGTTTTGTTTGATCATATGGTTGAAACTCGATATACACCTGATGTCGTAACATTTACCACACTGATGAATGGTCTGTGTATAGAAGGTCGAGTTCTTGAAGCACTAGCTTTGGTCAATAAGATGGTAGAAAATGGTCTTCAACCTGACGTTGTTACTTACGGAACCATTGTAAATGGTTATGTAAGATGGGTGACACTGAATCAGCCCTGAATCTGCTTAGGAAGATGGAGGACAGCCACATTAAAGCCGATGTTGTGATCTATAATTCCATCATTGATCGTTTTTGCAAAGCCGGGCATCATAGCGATGCTCAAAATCTTTTCACTGAAATGTATGAGAAAGGAATTTTTTCCACTGTAGTTACCTACAACTGTATGATAGACGCTTTTTGTAACTCTGGTAGATGGAGCGATGCCAAGCGGTTTCTGCGTGAAATGATCCAAAGGAATATCGACCCTGATGTTGTAACTTTCAACGCATTAATCAACGCATTTGCCAAAGAAGGGAAGTTCTTTGAGGCAGAAAAATTATGCGAGGAGATGCTCCGTAGGGGAATATCTCCTAATACAATCACCTATAGCTCAATGATCTATGGTTTTTGCAAGCACGATCGTCTAGATGATGCGAAATACTTGTTTGATTCCATGGCCAGCAAGGGCTGTTCTCCAAACTTTGTTATCTTTAATACTCTCATTGACGGATACTGTAGGGCTAAGAGGGTTGACGATTGAATGGAACTTCTCCTTGAGATGTCTAGAAGAGGGTTAGTTGCTAATACAATTACTTACAACACTCTTATTCATGGGTTCTGTCAAGTGGGCAATCTTAATGCTGCCCAAGACCTTTTTCACGAGATGATTTATCAGGGTGTGTCCTAATACCATAACTTGTAACATTTTGATGTATGGTTTCTGCGAAAATGGGAAACTAGAAGAGGCATTGGAAATGTTTGAGGGTATCCAAAAGAGTAAGATGGATCTTGATACTGCTACTTATAACATCATCATCCATGGGATGTGCAAGGGTAACAAGGTGAACGAAGCATGGGACTTATTCTGTAGTCTCCCCATCGATGGTGTGGAGCCTGATGTTCAAACTTACACTATAATGATATCTGGGTTTTGTGGAAAAGGTGCAATTACAGAAGCAAATGCGGTATTCCGTAAAATGAAAAACAATGGATATGCACCACATGGCTACACATACAATATACTAATCAGAGGTCGTCTTGGAGCTGGGGAAATAGCTGCATCACGTGAACTTATCACGGAGATGCGAAGTAACGGGTTCAGTGGAGATGGATCCACCATGAAAATGGTAGATGATATGATATCTGATGGTAGATTGGACAAGAGCTTTTTGGAGATGCTGTTTTATTGTTTTGTGCGGTGTTTCTTGTGAAGAGGTCCTCTCTTAATCTTGTTCCTTCTATGGTATGTTATACTCACTTGTGTCTCTTCGCATGTGTTCTTTTTCAGATGTTTCAATGTTATATGTAACACCGTAAGAGGGTTTTGCAGATGTTTCATGGTCTGTAACATGTACTTGAGAAAAGACAGAAATCGTAAGTGAAGCAACAAAAGGTGAGTGTCTAAGGAACAGTTAACGAGGTGGATCTGCTCTCTTTTGATATTTTCGGAATTGAATCCAAATCTTATCTTAACTCTGTTTGGAATAGCTTGGGTAATCTGTGCTTGTACCCAAAAAATTGTAGCTTTATCTATGGAGTAGATATCAAAATTGTTTCTCATTTCGGTTTGTTTTGGATAACTTATCTTTTGCACTTACTAGTTACTTCAGCCATGAACTAATGATTGAGCTTTAAAAGATTGATCACTATAATACAGTTTTCAAATGAACCACAAGATGGTTTGGTTTCGGTTTGGTTTCTCTTAGTTTGGTTCGGTTTAGCTTAAAGAATATTAGATTGTCGCCAATTTGTAGAAATTCTTCATGAACTAGTTCTGAATCTTGATGAACTTGAAAGAAACAACCTTTGATTTTCCTGATCCAGGTTCAGATTAAACTTCTAATTAGATTGGTGTGTTTGCTTTACAGGATCATCAATCGGAGGATGAATGGAAGATTTTTCAGATTTAAAACTTTAATTCCATACTAATTAAAATATGTTTTATGGATTTCTCTCATTCTGTTTTGTGCTCTTGCAAACATGTAGGGATTTGAGTTCAGTTTTTTTGTGTGTTTATCTGTTATATTCTATACTTTAACACTTGCATTTTGTTGGTTTTGGATTTTAATATATAAAATTAACATCATGTATATAAAATATTGAACCTAATAATTCATCATATATATTGAGCAAATCGTACTCTTCATAGATTTTATTCTATAATCCTGTTATGAAAAATGTAAGATAATACTTCGTTACAGCCTAAAAATGTGCTTAGCATAGTGACACTATTTAAGAGGTGAAGTGTCCTGGCCGCACTGTTCGCAAATACATTCATTATGAACACATAATTGAATTTTGCAAGCTGTGAAACAACTATTTTGACAATCTTTGTCGTTAAAGCAACTCCCAAAATATTGTTGTGGACATTCTCCTCCAACACACTCCACATTTGTTGGACGTTGCAATTCCCTCGCATTTGATATCAACACACCTATACACACATTCATTCATTCAATCATACAAATATATATAATCACTCGATTCATTTTTCAAATGTAAGTGACATATAGATAGAGAGATAATTACATGATAAGAGTGCGACAAGAACAATGAGCAATACTGTCTTTGACGCTGCCATGTCGACTTTTCAACTCGATCTAAATTTTATTATTATTTATTGATGATATTCTACATGGTCTTATTTATATTGTATTATGAAGTGTTAAGAATGGTAAATAATCTTTATATTCTTAGATTATATGGTGTTTATTTATATTGTGTTATGACTTATGAAGCCTTAAAATCAAATGATATATAATCTCTGTACTCTTGAATAATTTAGAGAAATTTGAATTTTAATGAGTTTTAAAATATTTTCAATAATAATGGATTTTATTTTATAATTTTAAATTACTAATCTAATAAAAAGGCTCGTTCAATACAAGACTGTAACAAAATCTATCGAATATGATCTATACAGGTCAATTTTTAACAATATAATTAAACTATAACAATAAAATATTATCATTTTTCCTCTTTTATTGATCTTGGCCATGAAACAAATTCACCATAATACGTATATTACATTCCCAGATTCCATAAACCATCACCGTAAGTTCTTACATCATCATCAATTCATCATCATGACGATTACAAGAAGTAAGTGAGTTGTTCTTTCTTCCTCGATCCTCCTTCTCCATACAACTCATTCCATTGCTTCAATTCTCCCATTCCCGCTCCCTCACTCGCAAAACTCGCCGCCACCTGCGTTTTCAATTTCAAAACATTACAAAACGTAAAACGCCATTTCAATATCCAACACAAATGTCTATTATAATATTTCACCTGATTCTTGGCTTCTTTAAAGTCTTGTCTATTCAACGGACGAAGTGTAATAACTCTCTCCTCTTTCACTTCATCTTCTTCTTTATTTGCCTTCGTAGTCTCTCTCTGCTTCTTCTTCTCCTTCAAAGATCAAATTTTGAATAACAATCAAATCAAGACCAAAAAAAATAAATTAGTATGAAAAACCTTAAAAGCTTGAATTCTTACCGTATCTTTGATCCTCTCTTGCTGTATAAGCTCTCTCACAGGCCTATACGCAGCAGTTGTACACAGATTCTGTTCAATCGAATCAATGGTCAAGATCTCTTTTTTTTTTTTTAATTTTGTTTACAGAGAAAACAAAAGATCGAACCTTGAGATCACTTCCTGTGTATCCTTCTGTCATCATTGCTAGTTCCTTGTAATCCAAGTTTCCATCTACTTTCTCCTTCGCCAACAATGTCCTTAGGATCTTTTCTCTGTTCTCTACAGCGGGTAGTCCCACCATAATCCTGCACAAGAATAAACCCAGTAAACCAACTAAACCGAACCAAATATTTCATCAGGTTAAATGAAAAAGGATTTAAGACTAAATAAGTTGCTTGCGGTTTAAGCTATACCTTCGTTCGAACCGTCTGATAATGGCCTCATCTAGATCGAAAGGCCGATTCGTAGCAGCAAGGACTAAGATACGCTCACCAGGTTTAGTCATTAAACCATCCCAATGACTCATAAACTCATTCTTAATCTTTCTCATAGCTTCATGTTCTCCAACTCTCGTTCTTTGTCCCAACATACTATCAACTTCATCCACAAATATAATCGTCGGCGACACCTTTGAAGCTAGAGTAAACAAAGCCCTAACATTCTTCTCATCTTCTCCAAACCATTTCGAAGTTATGGTTGACATTGAAACGTTTATGAAACTCGCTCCTGCCTCTCTCGCGATGGCTTTAGCTAGCATTGTTTTACCAGTTCCCGGTGGACCGAAGAGTAAGATTCCTCTGCAGGGCTTTAAGAGACCTCCTGTGAAGAGATCTGGTCTACGGAGAGGAAGCATTACAAGCTCTTGGAGTGATTCTTTGATGTCGTCAAGTGCACCAATGTCTTCAAATGTGACATTGATTTCTTCTGCTGGGATTACTTCTGGTCTTATCCGTTTCTCAAACTCGTTATCCGGTGGAACATCCTGTTCCATAGGTTAACAAAATTTAAAAACTGTTTCAGCAATATCATGAAGTATGAAGTAGATAAAACAATAGATAGATCAAAAGCTTACCGGAGCTTTTGAGGCTGGTTTCTCAGATTTGGCTTCTTTCTCAGGTTCGTTCTTGCTGCTTGCAGTGGTGACACTCTCTGATTTTGTCTCCGGTTTGACATCAGGCGCTAATTCAGCTTTCACTTCCTGAAACAGTCAAGAAAAGACAAATGTTTCAGCAATGGTTCTGCTCTGCTTCTGTCTCAATCCTCTGTTTTCAGCTAACAACAGAGTATAGAGAGAGACCTTGGATTTGTCTTTATTAGGATTCTGCTTCAGCTTTTCTCGACCAGTCGCTTTAACCTCTCTGAAGAGGCTGAATCCATGTGATAAACTAACCGAGCAAGAAAAAATATGTCAAGTACCATTATCATCGTAGAGGTTTGTTTGAACAAGTTAGGGCTTTCTTAACCTTGTAGAAGATATCACCAGCTTCCCGTTTCTGTACTCAGGATCTTTGTTGTTCATCAGATGATAGGAAAGAGCAGAGACAACAATCTCTTCAATGTAATTGCTTAAAACCTTTGTATCCTCAAATGAGATTGATTCGAGGTCATCGCATATAAGATCATTTTCCGATAAAACCTCCATGATATGGTTCCTATTGTCCTGAGTTTGGATCATGTTCATGTCGCGTTCAAGCTGCGATTTCCAGCTCACCAAATGGGTCTCATCTTCAGGGGGTCTTATGTCGATGTTATAAGGGAAAACAGCAGAGAGTTTCTCATCAATTTCTTGAGCGTCTTCGCTCGATAAGTCTACGATTCTTGAACCAAGAATGAGAACCGGTCCACTGAGTTTCTGGAGAAGCTTGTGGAACAAGATGTAAATCCTCTGCGAGCGGAACAGAAAGTTCTCGACATCTCGAAGATATAACACAATCGGATTCGCCTTGGAGACATAGGCCAAGACCTGCATTTCGTAATAGGCAAGATATTATAAACAAGATTCAAACAACCTAAATTGCATATAGTTTTATACATTACCTTATATAAAGATTGGATGAGAAGCTTTTCATCGAATGACCAACTGCTAGTGCGCTTCAAAGGTGCTGAAACTCAGATCAAATATTAGTTGATGTGTCGAAAACTCCGAATAAATAAATATCGAAAAGTTTCAATTTTCGTTGATGTGATGCATTATAATAAATAACCTTGATTTGATGAAGATGCAAGGTTGCTAATATTAGCTGCTGCTGAAGAGTTTCGACGAAGCTTTGGAGGATTACTAGAGCCTTCCATTGAGCTGCATAGATCACGTAAACAATAAAATTAAGTATCAGTTTGATTGCAAGCATTACTTAAAAATTGAAGTAAAGGACATTTAAACACAACCTTGATTTGAGATCCACACCACTGCTTTGCCTCCTCAAAGTACCACCAGCTGAACAGATTCATCAATGAACAATGTTAATATTAGTCACAAAACCGATTAAGAATATCCAAACTATTAAAGGCTAGTTGAAAACCAGGTCAATTTCTCGGTAAGAAGAGCCGATTTAACATCAAACCGGGACGAAGTTTCGATTTACCTTTAGGATCTTCTCTCTGAGGAAGGATGGAGAAGGAACTAAACAGTCCTGATAGTTGCTCTAATGCAGATTCTGAGGGAGATCTCTTGAATGACTAAAATAACCAACCAAAAAACATCCCGTTTAGATCACTTACAAGAAACCAAAAACAATACGCAAACCAAACCGAATCAGTAAATTTCTTACAGATGATTCTGTACTTCCGCTGCCGTATTTGCTCTGTATCTGCAAACACAATAAAGTAGATTTTAGGTTTACAACAGAGAAGACTCACAGTAAGAAACAGAGTTAATGTTTTTCTTTAGGGTTTCAAAAACCTTGAGTGCAAAATCATTGACGTCTAGAAGAAGTAACTTGGCGTCAAAGAAATGAGCTAAGGCTTTGGCTAGCATTTGTTGGTAAAGCTCTACTCAAAAAAAAAAAACATAATAAGAATCAAAACATAAACGAATCGGTTCAAGATCAAGATCAAAATTGAATCATCACAATCTAACCGGCAGGACCGGACAGGAGAATGGCTCGGCAAGCCGGAGACAAGTTTCTGGTATACTTTGAAGCATCAAAGAGCTTCAAATGGACATAAGCTGCACTTGTTAAAAGCACTCGTGTTTGTTCACTGCACAATCCCAAAACATTGATGAACAAGATTACATGTCAAATGTGTTTCGGTGTATTGTATGTATTATGTTTCAGACATCAAAGGAATAAATCCAAACATCTTGGGATAAAGATCACAGGATCTAAATGATAGTGACACGTGTCTGAATCAGACGACTCTGAGATCATCCCGGACGTGTATATAAACAGAAATTCACATGCTTCACCTTTATTACTCCAACGAATATCTTATCCGTTTTTGTAAACTTTAATTATATATTCGCATTTGTATAATCGTCTCGAAATTCGGAAACCATAAATTAAAAAGTGTAGATCAAAACATAATGAAAAAAAAACAAAAGACACTATATAATTTCATCATAATAACTATTTCAAAATAATCAAAATTGATAAATCTTAAAGTCGATTTGAATTTCATGTGAAGAAATTTATGGGAACTTCCAACGTAAAAAAAAATGAACGAAACAAAAATTTAAATTACCTGAGATAATAAGGAAACTCATCGAAAGTAATTTTACTCTCTCTACCGTCAACAACTTGACGGAGTATCTCCTTCTCCATCTTATCCGCCGTGACGGCGTTACTTGACGTAGAGTTCCCGCCGGCCCATTTTCCGACGGCTTGACCAGAAGCCAAGCCCAAACCTACACCAACTCCAACTCCGACGCCAAGCGCCGATAACAACATCTGTTTGCTATCCATTTGATCTTCCAAAAATAAAATCCAAAGAGCAAAACAAAAAAAAAACAAAAAAACAGAGTATTAGTAAATATATAGATGAAGATATATACCAAAGCTACTAATCATAACAATATTGATAACAGCCAAAAGATATATATTTTCTATTAAACTTAATTTTATCGAAAATTCAACGGAAAATTTTTAACCTTTTTTCGTAAGATCTTTCTTTTGCAGTTTCTTTCTCTTATTTTTAAGGAAAACAGAAAAACTTGTAATCCTGATCTTTTGTTTCTGATTCAATTGTCTGAAAATCACAGAGGGTAATGAGAACTCGGATCTATTGACACGACATCACCGGCTATGGAACTGAGGCGGAGACGGCGGCGGATATGAGAGATTTAGTTTTCTTTTGTTTGAAGATTATCTTCTCTGTTTTTATTTATTTTATGGGTATATGTAGCCCTGGGCATAAGTAACCATACCCGAAGACCTGAATCGAACCGACCCGAAATTATCTGAACCGGAATCAATCTGAATTTTACAAAAATCTGAACGGGACTAAAATCTGAAGTAGTTAAGGTTCGGATACGGTTCGAATAATTTCCGATATCCGAGTGAGTACTCAATTTATCCGAAAATATCTAATTACCCATTAAATCCATTATACATTAGGACCCATTAACTCTATTACCCATTAGTTTTGAGGGTCAACTCTGATTGTTTGAGAAGTCACTATCGCGATTCCTACCTACGACTTACACAAGCTCGACATAGACAAGTTTCCCCAATTTTCTGAGTAGCCTGCTCACCTTCCTCCTTTAGGCGTTTTTGATTTCCAATCAACTTTTAAGAGTCTCTAAAAACCCTAGTTCACTTCACAAAAAAAAATATCTGAAATCCCTAAACTTTATTTGCTCGGTTTCTCCTCTTTTTGAGGTATCTAGAAATCAATCGCACGTATTTGACTAGTTTTCTTCTTCTTCTTCTAATTCGTGAATGATGTTTGTTAGTTGTTTATGTGTATTTGTTTCTGGTTTTTGCTTTGTTTCTTTAAATTTCTTTGAATTGTTTATGTATTTGTCTTGGGTATTTATTGTGGCTTAATTGATTGACATAGTTGCTTAGTTACTGTGGCTTAATTGCTTAGTCTATTGACGTTAGTTACTTAGTTACAGTGAGTTAATATGAAATCAATGTAAATTTTAATTCTTAAACCAAAATGCTGCAACTCTATTTTCACTTTACACATACGACTTATTTAGTTTGGTTACCCACAAAGCCACACTCATTAATAAATGTTGACAAGTTATTTTTAATCACTGTATACTCACTAGGTTGAATTTAGATTGTAGCAGGAAAATGAAATATTGTTTTTAACATAAGAAAAAAATCTCTTTAATTTTTTTTTCGTAAGAGCAATGGTGATTGTGGTTACAGAGCTTGATTAGAGCTTGTAGCTAGAGTGTTACAGAGCTTGACTTAATGTGAAATCAATGTAGTTACAGTCTTACATAGCTTGAATACTTGATTTCTGAGTATATTTTGTATGAAACTTACTTATGAATGCTTAATATTTTATTTGATCTGATTTTGATCTAGTTTATAGTTTTGATCTGATTTTTATTTTCATATGGGTTCTTCATCATCTCCTATAAATCAAGAGAACATTCAGATTCATGTAGACAAAGATGCAGAAGTGGAACATAACGAAGTTAATAGTCCTGCTCGTAAGAAGACTAAAGCAAAAAGAAAAGATGTTCCAGAAACAAATGAAACAACTTCTCTGCCAAAAAAAGCAAAAGAAGATATTGAACACAAGGTCTAATGTTTGGCATCATTTCAAAAGGACCAAAGAAGATCAGGACATATGCTTATGTAACCACTGCCATAAGAGTTTTGCATGTCCAACATCATCAGGGACTTCAAATCTAGGGAAGCATATGAATTGTTGTGAAGCGTACAGGAGATGGGCTGCGATTCAAAACCAGAAAAAAGACGGTCAAACTCAGGGTGTGATAACAACAGATGGATATGTGAGTAGTTGCAAAGTCTCTGAGGCTACATTCAGGGAGACTTCAAACGAGATGCTTGTGATAGGAGAATTACCACTTGCTTTTATAGAAAGTGTGGCTTGGAAGCACTTCTGCAACAAGGTGCACTTGTACCAGCCTCATTCAAGAAGAACAACAACAAGAGACATTGTTGAGATGTACGTGAAGAAAAAAGCAGCTATGAAGAAGTGGTTTGTAGATAACAAACAAAGAGTCTATATTACAATAGACATTTGGGTTTCTCAAACAACAGGTAAATATTTCTTTATCATATGAATGTTCATTTATTTATGTGTTTCTATTTAACTACAGCTCTGATCATGTTAGTTAATTACTTGACTCGGATCATGTTTATTATTCTATTTAACTATTAAATAGGTGCGAGTTATATGGTGATCACAGTGCATTTCATTGATGATTCTTGGAAGTTACAAAAGTATATCATCGGATTTAAGTACATCGCATATCACAAAGGTCAGACAATCTCATATGTTCTTCTAGAATGTTTAGCTGAGTGGGGTATAGAGAAAATATTTGCTGTTACCGTAGACAATGCATCTGCCAACTCTTCAGCTCTCAAGAGGTTTCATAGGAGTTTCTCATTATTGTCTGTTGATTCGTTGGTATTATATGGAGATTTTATGCATGTAAGATGTTGTGCTCATATCATAAACTTGATTGTGAAAGATGGTTTGAGTAAGATAGATGATAATGTGTGTGCCATAAGAAATGCAGTTTCTTATGTTAGATCATCTACTTCTAGATTAAGGTCACTTGAACTTAGGGTTGATTCAGGAAAGATGAATAGGGGAAGTCTGCCATTAGATGTCAAAACAAGATGGAATTCTACCTATTTGATGTTGACAAAGGCATTAAAGTACAACTTGGCATTCAACAAAATGGAGGCAGAAGACAAGTTATACAATGACCACTTTTTAGAGGTTGAGAATGAGGTAAAAAGAGTTGAACCTCCTTGTAGAAATGATTGGGCTGCAATTGAGAAGTTAATTAGGTTCTTGGTTATCTTCTATAACTCAACAGTGGTTGTGTCAGCTTCCAGTACTCTGAATTCATTTAAGTGTTATGGTGAAATAGTCACCATAGAGAAAAATCTGATGTACATTTGTACAAGTTTCGATCTGGAATTGAAGACAAAGGCTGAAGATATGTTAGAGAAGTTTGATAAGTACTGGGGTGGAATGAAAAAAAATCAATAAGATGTTGATAGTTGCTTCTATCTTTGATCCTAGGAAGAAGATGCAGTTTGCTAGGATGTGTTTTGATAAGTTGTATGGGAAAGATAGTTATGAAGCCTAGGAGATGAATAAATCAATGATGTGTGTTCTGTGTGACTTGTTTAAAGAGTATACTGCTCGATATGGTGAAGGGCCATCTATGCAAACATCTCAGTCTTCTCAAACATCATCATTCGGTGGCCAAGAGCAATCAGATGAAAGAATGGCTTTGGTGGATGATGATTTAGAATATGAAAGGATGAATTCTTTATATAGGGAGATGGTTGATGAAATAGTAGTTCAAGATTCAAAGGATGAGTTGGAAACATATATGAAGGAAACTGTTGAGAATCCTAAACTCATGGCTGAAATTGAGTATAATGTTCTATCTTGGTGGAAGCTCAACAGTGGAAACTTTCCAATTCTATCTGAAATTGCTCGAGATGTACTTGCAATGCAAGTGTCCTCTGTTGCATCTGAAAGTGCTTTCAACACAAGTGGTCAGGTCATTGATCCATATAGGAGTTGTCTAACTCACTATATGATTGAGGTTTTGATTTGTTCAGAGCAGTGGATGAAGTCAGGCATCTTGGATAGTAACGAATCAAAACTTGTTACAATGGAACAAATACAAGCTGAGTTTGAATATGAAGACAAACTTAAGAGAGGTAATGCTTCAGCTCTCTTTCGTATTTTTATATTAACTTTGTTTAGTTAACAATCTGTTTGTCATCATTTTTCAGATTTTGATACTCCAAAAATATTAAAAGATTGAAGAGTGAATGATTTGCTGCTTGGTTCTAAGGTAACTTCGCTATCTTTTTCATTTTTTGATTTTTTCTACTTTCTACTTGGATATTACTTTGCTTGGTTATAATATATTTTTTTATGTCACAGGAACATGGAAAAATACCATATGCTTTGGAGTTCCGGATTTGTTACCTTTAGTATTTTCTCTTTTGTGTTCTTAATTCTCATTGTTGGATAATTGAATTTGTAATCTCTTTTGGGTTGTGACTTTTGTCTTTCTCCAATTCTCTCCTTGCTTCTTTGACATTTGAATTCATATTTGCAACTTAATTTGGATTTGAACTTTGATGCTAGTTTGAAGTTTGAACTTTTAAACTCTTCTTTGGTGTTTGTTTAGTTTGTTTTATTTGTTTCATTTGATAAGTTAAGTCTTTATACCATGTACTTTGATTACTTTTGGGTACAAAGTACCCTAATTGAGCAAGTACCAAGTAATACTCAGGTAATTTCGGGTCTTAGAAAATATACCCAAACCATTCGAACCCGAAATAAAATAACCAAAACCCGACCCGAAATCTACAAATGCCCGAATGGGACCTCTAGACCTAAACCAGAAAACTCGAAAACCCTAAAAATTCAATCCGATCGGGTTTGGGTACCCGAACGCCCAGGGCTAGGTATATGAGATGAAGAGACTAGAGTGTGTATACACATGAAAACTGATGAGTCATTACAGAGACTTTGCTTACGTGTCGTTATATCAACGGCTAGTAGGTTGGTTTTGGCAGTTTTTTATTCGATGTTGCCGCTTCTTTACTCTTATGCCCTTTAATTCTGTAGTTTCTTTAATTTATTCATTGATATTCTCGGGATTGTCATTTAAGTCTAGGTTTAGGTATACTATTCCTGTAAAAGTACTTCTTCACTTTGCTATTTGAGAAATATTATCTCATATCAATAATATTGGACAATAAATTTCACAATATGTTATTCAAATGTTGTATATAGGTCGTTTTTTCATCTCCTCTTAAAATTATGTCTGGCAAAAGGAAATTTGTTTTCAATTCTGGTTATTTTGTGACAATTGAATATTTTGTAGGGGTATCTAAAATCGAGTTGTGCAAAGATGTATGAGTTTAGTAATTTACACCTAGAAGATGGCAAAAAATTTAAAAAAATTAATGTGGAAGTCCTCTAAAAGCCTAGTAGTTATCAGGGTTTATTAATACTTCTATATCAGGAGGTTTGGGTTTCAAATCTAAAAAAAAATGCGATTTATTATTATGTACAATTGTTTATTGTAGAATCGCAACAGTTTTTATAATTTGTAATCTAATAAATCAGCGGAAAAAAGGAAAAAAATAATAAATAAATAAAAGGGTGTAGAATCTAGAAAAGCATGACTGTTAGATCTGGAAGACGTGGCTTATCAAAAGCCGTTGGATTGAAAAATAAGACCCACGTAAGGGAACAAGTTGACGGCTTAGATCGAAAGGTATGGCCCCTTCTGCCTTCGCAAGAACCGTAAGCATTAACTAATCCTACTGATCGCCATGAAAAGAAATTATACCCACGCGCTAAAATATATCGCACTTAGGGGAGTGGGCGCCACGCATCTCATCTGCGCGTGACATATGTTAAATGGATTTTTTGTTGTTGTTGTTAATGGGCTTTTTGTTATATTTCTAAAGAAAATTTTAACCATTTGAAATCATATATAGGCGTTATTAAGATATTTCGCATGGGCCGACATTGGATGAGAATATATATATATGCGATAGCTGTGTGACCGAAAAAATAAAATCTGAGGATTGGTATGGGTTATCTCGAGAAGTATAGGAGGGCGGGGTAAAAATAACCGTAATAAAAAAAACATCAAATCAAACCGTAAATTAGTATTTCTGTTTATTTTAAAAATCTGTTCAATTACTATTATAAAAGTTATTTTAGTTTCGGTTTAATTCAGTTTAAAATCGTAAAATTTTTTTTTGGACATTTAAATTTAATTTTTATATATGCGTAGATAGATTTTTTTTTGAACAAAAATATTTTAGAAATGGTTGCAAAAAAATAGAAAAAATAAAAAAGATAGATACAAAAAATCCTAGATAGAAAAGATACGTATCTTATATATAATTTCAGGTTTTGGACACGCATTTACCATGTGGCTGGCCTACCTTGATCGACTCCCAACCAAGGCTAGGCTTGCGGTGTGGAACATTGCTCAGGATAATACATGTGTCTTATGTGAAATCTTTGTGGAGACAAGGGATCATATGTTTCTTAGATGCCCTTACGCTTATGATATTTGGAGGTTCTACATCTCAAAGCTCGGCTCTCACTTCTTAGGATTCGAAACATGGGAAAACTTTTTCTCTTGGATGAAATGTCGAGGACTCGACACCCCCTCAGCAATTCTAAGGTTGTTAGTGGTGCAAGCTACTATCTATGCAATTTGGTTGGAGCGTAATAACCGAATCTTCAACAACAACAAAATTCCAGCGGAAATACTCTTTAGATCAATAGACAAAGGGATTAAAAATGTTTGCTTCGTGAGAAAGGACCATCCAAGCTTCCATGGCTTTTTCTCCACTTGGTTCCAATGAACTCTCTTATTGTGATCGATGTGTAATTAATCTACCAACCTCTCGGTCTCAAAAACCCGAAGGTCTCTGTTGTTTTGGCAACTTTTTTTATATTACTTCTTTCTCTCTTAATATGTAATCAGCTACTTAAAGTAAAGTAATACAACCAGAAAATTTAACAAAATAAAAAAATCAGGTTGTGGGTCATTTATTTATTTTATACTAGAGTTTATCAAGTTATTTTTGTAAGCCGCATAGTTAGCTTTCACTTCCATTCTCTTTACGCTTTTCACTATACTCGATTTTGAGTTTTAACTTTTACTTATTCGATTATGAGTTTTTGACTTTTTACAAATACAAATATAATTACAAACTCAATGTTGATTTTGAGTTTTTAATTATTATTTTTATACAATCATGATATATTTAAAAAAAAACAAACCGAATTAATTATGTTAAAACTATATACCAAATTGTACTAAACCGTATTTCAATCGGTTTCTAAATAATTTTATTTTTTATAGAAGTGAAAAAAACTATAAACTATTATTACATGGTATATAAGTATTTATACAAAAAATGCTAAATCATAACAAAAAGTCAGGATGGCCGAGTGGTCTAAGGCGCCAGACTCAAGTTCTGGTCTTCGAAAGAGGGCGTGGGTTCAAATCCCACTTCTGACAATTTTATTTGGTTTTTAATGCGTAGAAGGCATTTCGAACTCTGAAGTACCTTTTATAAAAGAGGAGAAAAAAATTAATTAGTTATGGAATATAATTTAGTCGGTTCAAGTTATTTGATAAATTTGGTCCGCACAAGTTATTATTCCATTTTAAGTGTTGCCTGGATTAGTTAGGTGAAACAGAGAATGCAGTTAGCAGAGGAATTTTATTAAATCTAGAAAAATAACACATTCGATGAAAAGTTTTTTAGATGGTTAATTGCTCAAATTAGTAACTATACTGCAATAACATTGAGAAGATCATTATTCATGAAGCTCACAATTATATAAGTAACAAGACAAAACATCAAGTAGAGAAATGTCATTGACATATTGGGGATGTTTTCTCGAGACTCTGACTATATAACACTTGGTAAAAATTCCATACACCGAAGAAATAGCAGTTTGCAAACAAAGACATGAGTTTTATTATTATTATCATCATCATCATAAGACTGTTTTTGACAATTCACAGGTGGGCTTTCACCTGTACATAATTCACATCATCACAATAACCTTTGCTTCGACCCTTAATTCAATATATCTACAAGCAAATAAGATAAAAGAAGACACAGACTTAATAAACTTTTTCACTCTCTAAGCAAACCTAAACTAGAACAAACACAGACTCTTAACTTCTTTCACTCTCACACACGCAACAGAGTTAAGACTGGAACCAAACTGAAGACAACTTACATCCACCTCTTAGGCCTCTCCTGCCCATTGCTAGAGCCAGAGCCACCGTCTCTAGCTAGCATCGCCATCATCAAACTTCCACCATGGACTCTTCCTTCTGGAGCTAACCCCAATCCTGCATACTCACTCAGATCTACATCAGTCTCTGGAGATCCAGAAGCACTTCTTGCTTTCATTGCATCGACGTTCATGTCTTGAGAACCGCTAAACTCTTCTTCGTTCTCTGTTTCGCTGCTTAGTCTTGGTTCTTGGCTCTCGGAAGTTACAGTCATTCCTCCGTGAACCCAGTTATCCTGAACCAGACTGTTATGGAGTGCACAAAGACCAGTCTTACCTCGAGCAAACGAGATACATGGACCAGAAGAGGAATGTCCTGCATACTCAGTCTCGGGATGACCCCACGCACACCGTTTCCCTCCTCCATGTGCTTTGCAAAAGTCAGTACTACCTTGAGCACTTTTGCCACATCCTTCAGACTTACATCTCTTTCCTCCACCATGTCTGACACAGAAATCAGTCCTTCCTCTAGCACTCTTTGTGCATTCGGGAACTGCACATCTCTTGCCACCGCCATGTGCCACACAGAAATTAGTACCTCCATGAACACTCTTGGAACAAGGATCACCTCCTTGAAAGGCACATCTTTTACCTCCTCCATGTCCTTTGCAGAACGGTGTGCTTCCTTCTGCACCTTTGGTGCAACCTGTGTGTGTACACCGTTTACCACCACCGTGTGCTTTGCAGAACATTGTACTCCCTTGTGCTCCCTTTGTGCATCCGTCAGATTGACATCGCCGACCACCACCATGAGAGATGCAGAGTCCCGAAAGGCCTTCAGCGCTTTTAGTGCAATTCTCTCTTTGGCATCTTTTTCCTCCACCATGCCTGATACAGAGTCCTGATCTTCCTCTAGCAGCTCGTGTACAATCCTCATGGCTGCATCTCCTACCACCTCCATGAGCTATACAAAAGTCAGTACGGCCTTCTGCGCTTTTGGTGCATCCGAGAAACTCACATCGACGACCACCTCCATGGGCTTTACAGTACACAGTTCGACCTTCAGCGCCCTTGTGGCAACCATGTTTCTGGCATCTACGTCCACCACCATGGGAAATACAACGACCAGAGGCGCCTCTTGCTCCCTTTTGACATCCTTCTACTTGACATAACTTGGAACTAGAAGAATTCTTAAGCTGTGGCTTCAGCTGCTGAGTTAAACCGGAAGTAAATGTACCCGAGCTTACTGATGTTGTTGGTGCAGTGCTAGATGACAGTTCCAGAACAGGAGCAGCAGGAATGATGACATTTTTGGGAGTATGGCCCAAGAAGGAGCTTGTTTCTTTGCTTGAAGAGGCTGGCAATGTCGGTAATCCAAATCCTGCTCTCCAACCACATGATGTGGATTCTTCATTACTTGCACGTAGCATGTCCGCAAGGGTCTGAAATCGGTTAGCCTGCTGCTGGACCGCAGTGATCTCAGAATGACAAGATCCTCCACCAGAAAGACTCAGTTCAAGATCAAATTTTGGGGAGAGAACCTGCAACCCTTTCATTTTCAAATTAGCTGTTTTTTTGTTGCTAGCCACCAGTTTCTCGTTCCCAAGATGAAGGCTAAAGTCCAGATCAATATCCATCGAGGACGCCTCCTCGGTCTCTTTAGCAGAAGATAAACTGGTGCAAGCAGTTGCTGAACTCCCTTTGCTATCAGAGGAGCTCGATGAGTGACCGAGTCTTAAAGAAAGTAAAGGATCAGATCCATCAATCAGATTCCACTTCCTTTTGATCCCCTTAGCATTAGACAAGGGAGATGCAAGTGAATCAAGACGCAGAGTAGTATCCGCAGCCTCAGGGACATCAACTTGAAGGGAACGGCCCAATATCTTAAAAGAATTTGATGAGGAATTACCAGCATGCATGATCAGAACTTAAAAATAAAAACTTTTTTTGTCACCAAAGCAAAGATGTGAAGACAAGAGTAGTAGACCACAACTACTTCCGGGTTAAGAGAAAAAGCCACAGCTCTATTGAGTTAAAAGACCTTATAAGCATCTCCACCTCCGCTTACAAATCCTGAAGTATCGCACCGATCCATTTCAAATGAAGTTAAATCAAATCTGGCACAGCTAATTCGAAAGTTGCTCTCAAAACCAAGTCAATTCTCAACCTTCACGAGAGTATTACGGTAGCAGCTAATCATCCTGATTCATAAAACAGATATACAAACAAGTGAGTCCCAATTTTATTACAAGTAAACTAAAACAGATCAGTGAGAAATTCAAAACATATAACATGAACAGAGCATAGACACAGATTCAGAACAGAACTGTTGGATTCGTTAGTCAACCTCAAAGTTCATGGAAACAAGATCTAATAAACAGATTGTGAAATAAGAATTTTGACAAAGAGATACACCACAAATGATGGACTATTATTTCACTAGCTCACGATTTGCTTACATGATTAAGAGACAGTAATCAAAACAGAAGAAACTAAAAACCCCAAAACCAGACTACCTCAAAAACTAAGTCTTTCTAGATTAAACCCAACACGAATTTCAACAATTTCATGAGTAAAAAACAGAATAAGGAAACAAAACAACGACTTCAATTTCCCAGACATCGATCTCAGGAAGAACATATTTTTTCTCGACTAAGAAAAAATCGATTTCTCTTAATTTCTCATCAAACTAACATGCAAATCAACCAAACAATCCGATGCGAAACAAAGTAACAAAAGAAAAAGAAAAAAAAAGGATTTGTAGCGAAAGAATGAATTACCTCAATTTTGATTGAATCTGAATAACAAAAAAATCACGGCATAAAAAAATAATGAAATCGCGATGATCTCTTTCTCTGAATCAACGAAATTGAGTAATTTGGTATAAAATTGTTGAGTTTGATATGTGAAAATCTAGGGATTAGCAGCGGCGGCGAGAGAGATTGAAACAAGTATAAATAGAAAAAGAGAGAAGCTTTTCAAAGGAGTGGAAATCATCGAATCTCAAAGAAGAGGAGGAAATAAAAGGATGATGCCACACGTGCCTTCCGAATCTTTGGCACGTGCCATTTTCCCTTTTATGTCTTCTTTCTCATTCCTTTGTGCTTTTGCATTTGTCACATTAAACACAAAAATAAATTATTCAATGACTATAGGTACCAGCTAAATTTTAATTATTTGTTGTGTGTCATCTACTTCCTCCTGTATTTCCTCATTATTAAATTTATTACTGATATGTGTTTTCAACCAAAATTTATACTCAAATCACTATTACAAGTCTTCAAATATTGGTTTTCTTTTTACAAAAGTAGATAGATGTTCTATTTTTTTAATATAATTATTGTTTTAACATAAAAAATTTTAATAAAAATTATTATAAGAAACAGTAATAACAATTATTAATATGAGGAAAAATGGTATATCTTACATATATAAGTAAAATAAAGTTTTAATTAGTTTACTCTGTTTTTAACATAATCATAATTAAAAGCAAATTGTAGTCATTTAACTCCTTTGTAAATTGAATATATATTATTAACATATGGATGTATTTTTGCTTAGATTAACATTAAAGAAGATTAATAAGGGTATGGCTAAAGTAAACCAAGTTACATTAACAAAGAAAAAAAAAAAAAAGTAAACCAAGTTAATGGTGGTTGCAAAGGTGAGCATAATAACGCAGTGCGTGGCGGCTGAGGCAGCAGCGGGTCGTCACCGTTCATTTTGGTTCTGTGATTATGAGTTTGGGCCCCACATTCCTCTTTTGTGGGTCCCTTTTGATTCCCTCGGGAAGGTCTACGATCGATAGCGTAATTCTGGCTTCCTCTTCCTCTTTTTTTTATTTTTGTTTTTGTTTTGTATTTTATTGTTAAGGCAAAAAAATGTATAAAGCGACATCGTTTTCTTTGGTTTTCTATCACTGTCCGAAATAGGAAACCAAAAAAAGGGTCCACGTACAATCAAAGAGTGGTTCAGGTTGCAAATGCAAATTCATAGATTTTCTTACTTTTTTAGGGTCAAATGTAATGATTCTCAAGTTCCTTTTTTTTTATTCACTTAAATCAATTCAAATAAACCATGTTAGATAGTATTATTTTCCCCCGTTGATATCAGGTAAGTAGTAGCTTTGCTATTTGAACAAAAAAAATTGATGATTTAATGGAAAATTTAACAACAAAAAAAAAATCATTAACCTAAAGAAATATTAAGTTAAAGACGGTATGTGGACAACGAATTGTTATATTTAAAAGATAACTGTTGAAATGTTGATGTTGTCACGATAGTTGCTGATGTTTGAATTATTTTTTATCGAGAACAAACAAAACTGGGATGTATGTATAATCATTATTATCAGTAAATTTATTTTGGTAAACCAATTTTAAAATTCAATGTTAGCTTTAAAAAAAAATTGAAATATACCTTTCAAAATCAATTATGTTTTTTAAGTTATATTTACAAAATTTCCCAACTATTTATTCTGCACACTTTTTAGTCCGCTTTTCTTCTTATGTTTTTTTTTCTTTTCAAAAATAAACCTTACAATAAAAGAAATACTCATTTGGGAGTGGAATTCATAAAGCGTGTAAATTTAGAACAATTTTCGTACAGTTTAGCTATAAAAAACATAATCATATAATTCATTTCACATGCACGATTCTAATTAAAAATAATAATTAAATACACCTTTATATGAAGAATAAAAAAAAGAATATGCTCTACCATGTTCGACTCCTTTATATTCTTTCCGGTCCCGAACACGTGTTATGTTTGGACGCAACTTTCAAAACATAATAAATTACCTTTCTTGACCTCTCTAAGTTAATACTAACCACTAAAAAACAAATCTATCAATAGTAAGCATATGAAAGAAAAAACTGTAAAACTAGAATATCGTTAGCAGAAAAAGAGCGGATGAGGATAAACAATGTACTTAAATTTGCACATAAAATTAAAAATAGTCCTTTTTAATACAAGAAAAAAGAGAAGACGAAAATTTTTATTTCCTCCACTTACGTAATGATCTCGGCCACCGTCACAGCAGCAAACACGAGAAACAAAATTCCTCCGACATAAGCAATTGCCTGTTTTGAACCAAACAACATTTAAACCCGAATTCGTGTTAGAACCCTGCCTACCCCAAAATTTAATCATTCCAACAAAGTTTTCTTTAGTAAAGTATAAAGATTTCCCAAAATATATTTTCAATAAATAATAGCCTAAATTTTATTCAAAATTAGACAAACAGTCTATATCTTTGTAAATTAAGAAGATAGTCTACAATCTTAACTCCAAACTCTATAACCTAAATCCTACAGACTATATCCCAAATCATAAACAATAAAGGCTAAAACCTAAGTCTAACGTCTAAAACATAAATCACGAACACTACAAAACCTAAACAAAATTATCTATTCTTTTAGGTTAGATTTCCTTTTTTTTTTGCGATCAGTTTCATTAGTTTGGGAATAATATCGTGTTGTTGACAGATTGGATCGGACATAGGAAAGAATAAACACAATAAAAGATGTTACTTTGACTCTTTTTTGGTGAGGAATAGATACCAAATGATGTGGAAGACTCGAGATCAATGAAAATAGTAGCTTCTTGTTGCCATTTGCCTTAGAATAAAAACCTTAATCTCTACATCTCTCACTTTTCTTTCTATCAAGTTAAATCTAAGAGCACAGCACGAGAGTGAAAACAGATCCTTTGACTAATTAAAACAAAACTCAAAAAAGGTGTTTTAGAACTTTAAAAACTAGGATAAAAGCTAGTAAATTGCCAATATGGTTTCTGTGTAATAAAAGCTGGATATATCCTAGGATATGCTAGCATTTAGTATATTCCCCCCTACATTTCATGATAATTTAAGGACATGGACTTGTTTCATATATGTATTAATAAGTTTTTCAACTTTTTAATGCAAACATTAAAGGTTTATTCTTCTTAACCTTTTTTTTTTTTAGTCAGGACAGGAATCAGAATTTATTCTTCTTAATATTAGTTAAATGTAATTTTAGACATGTAAGAAAATTCTAAAACTGACATTATAATGAAAAAGGCATTTGTGAAGTAATGATTTCTAAGATTAATTTGATCTAATGCATGAATATATTATGTATAAAATAGAAATATAGACAGTGGACTTACCTTCTCTGACAAGAAATTTCCAAGCAATGAACCTCCCAAAACCGCAAGCTGAGATCAACAAACCAAGCTGCAAGTTAGAGTTCTTGTGTCTCTCAAGTTTCATGAGAACTGAACTTCTCTTCTCTGATAGATTTTTATATCTTAATATTTCTTAGATATGCTTTTGATTAGCCTAATTGTTAATATCTTTATTGTGTTCACATAACAAAATTTCAACCACTTTTGTCAAAAGAAAAAGAACTCACCAGAGTCGCAGCACCGTGACCCGCCAATGCTCCAGCGATGACACCCAATGGCGATGATGCAGCCGCAAGAGCTTCAAAGAATTAACAGATTGTATACAGTTTTGGCCATGAGGTTTTAAGTTTTGCCAAGTTTACCATGAAAGTTGTGAAGTTTTTAGCCTCACCGATTGTTGAGAAGAAGGATTTGTCACCCCATTCCGCAACAAAAACCAATGCGAAAGTGCTGATGATGGTGTTCGCGGCTGCTACTATCCCGGCTCCGTTACCTGAAAGCTCTGAAACCGCTAGTTCTGCCTGTAGAAAAAAAAGTAAGAAAATATTGACCTCTTGAAAGGTTACAATGTAAATACAAAATTTGAAAGGTTTAAAGAGGTTGTACTTCTTTCTGTTCTTCGTCAGCTTTACCTTCGTCTGAAACAGCGTCTAACAGCGTTGAAACACCGAAGTAAACCTACATGTAACAAAAGTGGTTAAGAATAGGTCTGTACCATATGATCCAACCAAACTGAACCGAAAGGTCCAGACCAAACACTACTGGTTAACACAGCTCTACTTAGAAAAGTGAAAAAGATTTACCAGAAGACAAACTGCTGCAATATCATCTAGAGGCAAATCGGTTTCACCAAACCTGTGGTTTCAAGTCATTGACGTTCAGATTCATCATGAAAACTCAAAGCCTAAAAATTAATTTTTGCCAGCAATTTTCAAACCTTAATGGAAGAACTTCATCAACATAGTGGAAAGTTCTTCCCAGTACTACAGATATTATCGTCATTAACCTACAAAATAACAAAAAATTTATAACGTTTCTCCTACTGATTTCAATGTAACATTTGGTTTCTGATAACATTCACGGACCATAATGCCTCTGTTTGAGAAAGAAAACATACCCAAGAGCGCCAAAAGTTCCTACGAATACGGTAGCAGCAGAGTTCCTTGCTGCTAAAAGAGCCTAAACAAACTCATGAAAACTTATCACAATCAATACAATGTTTGATGACAGAGAGTTGCTAAAGTCTAGATTAACATCTTTGATATATATTCTAAAAGGTCAAGATCATACTGCAATGAAGAAAGTCTTGTCCCCAAGTTCAGAGAAAAATATAAGCAAGAACGCCTGCAGAGAGACATAGACAGAGCAAAACGTAAATTTTAAAAGACTTGAGACTGACGAATGACATAGTTCCCGGTTCTATGTAAAAGGAAGATTCTCTAACCGAAGCAAAACCTGAGCTAATATCTCCGAGGTCTCCAAGAGAAGAGACAAGTGACTGCGTCACATTGGGAATTTGTGAAACCGCAAAAGCTGGATCAGTGCTGAGTAATGCAACAGAACCTGATACCGCCAAGAACTTAAGAACTCTTTGAGTCTCTCTTCTTGAATGAGCTATCGATGGCTCGACAAGAATATCAAGATTTCTATCATTTTCTTCAGATTCATCTTTCTGAAGAAAAGCAAACAAAACAACTTATTCAGTTCACCTCGTACATTTAACACTTTATTGTTCAACCTTTCAAATGAATCCTAATTATCAATTTAGGTAATTAATGATCTCCAAGTCTCTGTACTAACTCTACATGACCACTTTAGGTAAATCCACATCGAACAAGCAATTCAAAATCACCTGGAGGTAACAAGTGGCATTTCGTCGGAAGCATCGAAGCTTTAGCTGAGATTCATTTCGACGCGATTGACTCAAACATCTGAACAGAATTGTGAAGACATAAAACATATAAGTTTCATTCGCATAGCAAACACACAAATGCAGATTCAAAAGATTACCTAGAGAAGCATCTCCTCGAGGAAGAAGAAGAAGAATGCCTAGGGTTTGGGAATGGAAGACGAAGAGAATCAGAGAGATTCAAACTTAGCATTTCTCTCTAAAATATCTCCTGAGTTTTTTTGTGTGTTCGCTTTCGTCTTCACAGTGTGAGATTCTTTACTGCAAGCAAAAACCTTCGGCTCTGTTTGGTTGTGAGAAGATAGTGAAAAATCCACACAAACTAGTTATGCGCGCGCGTCCACGTATCACCATCACACGTGTGGGAAACAGAACGCAACGGGTTTTGAACCGACAGATAACTTCATGTTAGCCCAACCCAACAATAAGCCCGTTCCAATGCTTTGGCAGTTTAGGCCCTTTATGAAATTTTACAAATAAATCAATAAAATTATTTTCATATTTGATATTTTTCTATCAGTTTTTTTCTTTTTTTGAATATTACATAGTTTGGTTAAAATTACCCGGTTCAGATAAGTTGACTATATATTTTTACTTTACTACATTGACTTCTTTTTTCTTTTAAAGTATGTGTGGTTCACGATATTATTAAACAATTGTGAATAGTTATAAGTCACATTTAAAATTCTGCAATTTGACTTGCTTTGTTGGCTGCCAATTGCTAAAATGCATATGTTTCTATTAAGTCGGCTAAAGCTATATAAAACAATGGATTCAGCGTGTATTGATGATAATCATGATGTAATGGTTTACCAATATATATGTAGTTCGTGCATAATTATGATCATCTGCGTTATGACTTATGCGCTTACTCGATTGCATCGTTAAAAGTCCAACAATGGAGAATAAACAAACTTATGTACCATATGATGTTTTTCCAATGAACCTCCTCCGACCAAATATGAAAAAAAAAATGTGAGCATAAAGAGAAGACTATATATATATAGAAAGCTATAATGAAACATTAGCATGTTAGCGGCATTTGTGTATTTGACCGAATTTTCATGTAAAAAATCATCATGCTTACTAGGATAGACACATATTTACAAAGAAAGAATGGCCAGTGGATAGCACATCCATTTAGTGCCTCACCAACCCATGATTAAAAGTAGAAAGTTTAAAGTATTGAAGATTATTAAGGTCTCGACATTTTAATTTTTAAACGCATTGTTTTGTTAATTTGTTTGTGTTTACATATAAATTTATGTGTTATGGTTAAAAGAAATTTAAAATTTAAAATGATTTTTTATAAAGTGTTTTTACAAATTATGAACGTGAACATAGTTGTTCTTTCTTTTTGTTTTTGGTCTTTTTCATTAGCAAATTTTATATTGATTAAATACTAAAGACTGTTGACCAAAAAAAAATACTAAAATTGTGAATTCATTTTAGTTGAATGTAAACAAACTACTATAACGTGTATAAAGGTAAACAAAATACTCTTGATTCTAATATTACTTAAAATTTTAACTAAATTTGCGACAAAAACTTGAACAGAAATGTTAAAAATTACATATATTAGTACTGAAGACTATACAAATTTATTAGTAATGTCCTATAACTAGATGAACTAGTAGATTATTCATCGATTTGATCTTTGACTTACTTTTAAATTTGGGCAGTTTCATTTGTTATTGATATTTTGGTATATTCTTGTAGTTCCACTGACTTAATTAAGGTATAATTAGTTTATGTAGTTTTAGATCAGTTGTATCAAGCTATTAAGTTTTTAGTATATCACTATATATGATTTCATGTGTTACTTGTAACCGTCTCTATTATAACAAGTTGTGGAAAATTTTGAAAGGTGATTGGAGCCGCCTACATTGAAAAGTTTTAAGTATTCATTGTAAATCATTTCACTTAAACAAAACTTTTCACCAACCTAAAAAAAATCAACTCGAAACTAGCTAGAGAAAACAAGTGAGCTAGTAAACCCAAGTTGTATATAAACTCATCACACTAGCTAGTGTTATCAATCAACTCTTCTTCATCAATAACATTCACTCTCTCATTTTAATAGGATAGAAAAAAATGGTAAGCCAAATGAAATCATTTCTCTTCTTATTCATTTTCCTTGTTCTATCAAAAACCGTCATATCAGCTAGATCAAAACCTTCCAAATCGCAACCAAAACCATGCAAAAACTTTGTCCTCTACTACCCCGACATAATGTTTGGCGTCGACGATGTGCAAAACGCAACTTCTGCAGCCATTACCAACCCGCCAGGCCTCGGGAATTTCAAATTCGGAAAACTTGTGATCTTCGACGATCCAATCACCACAGACAAAAACTATCAATCTGAACCTGTGGCGCGTGCTCAGGGCTTCTATTTCTACGACATGAAGAACGATTACAATGCATGGTTCGCGTACACGCTCGTGTTCAACTCAACTCAACACAAAGGGACGTTGAACATAATGGGAGCAGATCTTATGATGGAGAAGACTAGAGATTTGTCTGTGGTTGGAGGGACAGGAGACTTTTTCATGTCTCGAGGGATTGTTACGTTTGAGACTGATACCTTTGAAGGTGCTAAGTATTTTAGGGTCAAGATGGATATTAAACTATATGAATGTTACTAAAAAGATAATTAAATGATTCGAGAGAGTGTGTGTGTTTGATTACTTTGAACTTTCAATAATTACATGAGTTGTTAAGTTGTGTAACATTCTAATTTTTGGTGGTTTTTATGTATTCTGTTAGATTTGTGGTTTGATGTATTACATATGATCTGTTAAACAAAACAATATCAGTTTTACTTCTGAAATTTAATCTATCTTTTTTTTTTGGTCAACAAAACTTTATATATATATCTTTATAGTGAACATGTAAGCAAAAGCGATGATAAAAGAAAGTAGAACATTTTTTCCCTGCAGCACCACTAGATATATTATTGTGTGATATGTGAATAAACAGTATATTTTAAATTTGATTTCTCAAAAACTATTTTACTGATTACAATTTTAAGGTATAAAAGTTAATGAACTCTTAACAAATGATATATTCTTCTAATAATTAAAGAGTATATTTTGAGTATCTGATTTATAAATATAGTATGTTTCATAAAGTTTATGAAAAGGTGGATCATTTAATACATGTTGCTACATAAGATACGAGTGTTCTTGTCTTGTGCTTCAAGATAAAACAAAAAAAAATATCTTCCTCTGTTTCCAGTTTTTCACGGCGTCTCCATCACCGCGACAGAGGCCAGACCCACGACTGAAGGATTTTTTGCGGTGTACTGTTGAACCACCAAAACCGACACTGATGTAGAAATCTCATTCGACACAATCAAGTTTCCGACCGGTCCAAGTTCCGGACACTCTATCTTCAGAACCGGTAATCTCGAAACCATCGGTCCTTCCAAAGATTTTCCGACCAATAAAATATCACACTCGGAATATTCTCCGATAATCTCAACCGCTTCTTCAATTGAATTCACCTTTCTCTCATCGAATCTTGTCGCACTGGCCCTTTTCTTGACTGCCGCAAGAAACTGTTCATCAAACAAAAACGGTGATGTTTCTTGCTCTTCAAGTATATCAAATCTTGATATCTCCGGACCAGAGATCACCACAACGGTCAATCTAACGCCGGGATGTTCCGCCATTCGTAAACCGTAAGCCAAAGCTTCACGATCATCGCAACCGCCAAAGAACAGTACATTGACTGAAAGCGAAAAAGTGCTCGAAGCTAACGAAGAATCATTGTCACCGAGACCGCGATCAACCAAGATTCCTACAGAACATGGCGAATTCTCAAGAACTCTTTTGTTAATCCCCTGAAACTCCGATCTCACTGTTTCGAATTCGTTCTCTAAAGAACTCCATTGCTTATGAAACGGCAGAATCACAAACGCTGCTTGTTTTCTATCAGCAGAGCTACATATATCTTCATGAATTGTTGACAACGGTGAAATCGCGGTAACAGAACGCACCAAAACGCTGCTTAGCTTATCAGATGCCTTGAAGGCAACCGCAAAGTTCTCTCTTTTCTTGTTCCAAGAGAGCAAACCATTTCTTCTCGTCTTTTGAACCATTCGAATCGAAGAAGGTCTCTCTGAGAGTTGAGTTAAATGCATAACGTAAACGCAAAAGCTTTCTTTGGTTTCGTTGATTCCACGAGAAGCTTCGATTATTTTCATCATCGGATTAATATCTCTACTGCTTTGAAGACATACCAAAACCTTTAGCTGCTGTGTTTTCTGCTTCTCTTCATCATTCTCAATCGTGCGTCTGTGTTTGCCGTTCTTGTAGCTAACGCTGTCATAAATTTTCGTTTGCGACGTCTCGCTTGGTTTGTATAACGCCATGACTAATGGCGTTGTGATAAATGTCGTGAAAATCGCCATGAGAACCATAATTGCAAAAGTTTGGTCGCTCATAACCTGCGTTATAGAATCATAATTAAATCCTTAATTATTTGAATAAAATCATTTAATAGGTAATGTAAATGATTTAAGATTAGATGAAAATACCTTTCTGTCTTTGGCAATGTTGAGAACAATTAGCTCTATTAAACCCTTTGTGTTCATTAAAACCCCAAGAACAACAGATTCACGAAACCGTATCTTGCATAACAAGGCAACACTCACAGTCCCAACGATTTTCCCGAAACAAGCCGTAACGATTACCAACGCGAGTCGTCCCCATGATTTCAGACCGCTAATCGTAGTTATGTCCGTTTTCAGACCGCTCAGAACGAAGAACAATGGTAAAAGAAGACCCATCACGAGATCTTCAATCTTCTCCACAATCGCGTCTGCGAAATGCCCTTTAGGAAACAAAATGCCGATTACGAACGCACCAAAAATGGCGTGAATTCCAATCGCGTCTGTAGCGAAACCAGCCAATAAAACAGCACAAAGCGCGACGCAAACGTACTTTTCGTCTATTGGTTCGCCTTCTGGGCAACGCCGAGAGATTGATTTGAAAACTAGCGGTACGATTAGAAAACAAGCGATCATAAACGCGATTCCACTTAACACAACCCAAAGAGGAGCAAGCGGGGAATTATTATCGCCGCTGAGAGATACAGCGAGAGCAAGGAGAATCCAAGCGGCGAAGTCGTTAATTGCGGCGGCGGAAACTGAAATATTGCCGAGATCAGTGGTGAGAAGCTTTAATTCGGCGAGGATTCGAGCCACAATTCCGAAAGCAGTGACTGAGAGTGCGACTCCCATGAAGATGATGAACGGAACTATGTTGTTATTTTCGCCGGAAGAAGACGCCTCCGGGAAAGCGAAGGAGGTCACGATTCCCATACCAAATGGGAGAAGCATTCCGGCGGCGGCGATGGAAATTACTTTTTTACCGGTACGGCGGAGGGAATTCAGATCGATCTCGAGGCCGACGAGGAAGAGGAAGAGAATAAGGCCAAGGTTTGCTAGAGTGTCGAGCACCGTCATACCTTTTGCCGGGAAAATTGAATTTTTGTACGCCGAGATTCTACCCAGAGCCGAGGGCCCCAACAGTATTCCACCCTATATCCCGGTACAAATCAATTTCGGTCTGGTTAAGTTTATGATTAAACTGAAAATGGATTAAAAATCATATTCGAAATTTGAATTTAGCTTTAATACGAATAAATGAATCAAAATTTTACATTTAAGTTACGAAATAGACAAAACCTTCTTCTTCTTCTTCTTTTTTTTTTTTAATTATATATAAGTCCGTTTAAAGCATCTCCTAAAAAAACCTCAAATCCTCAAATTTGAGGTTTTTAGTCCTTTAAAAACAACTTCAAAATCTCAAATTTGAGGTTTCATGATTCTCTTTTATGTTTTATTTCTTTTAGTTATCTATCTTATAATTAATCTTACTAACTTATTTGTTTATCATTTTAGTCCCTAAAAATCTTTTATAAATTTAGTTTTCACATATTAAATTAATAAAGAAACATCTTAAACTGAAAATAAAAATGTTAATATAGAAAATATTACTTCGAAATGCATTGGTTGATCATATATAGGAGCATTATGGGAAAAAGGTTGTTTAATAATTTAGTATTGTACTTGTAATTTGTAATTTTATTTTTGTATTTTTAATGTAATTTTATTGTTATAATTTAATGTTTTATTAATAAATAATGTTTGTAATAATTTTAGTGTATGTTTTGTTGTTATTTATAAAAGTTTTAAGATTTTAATGAATTATTATAAATAATAAGGATTATAATGTAAAATTAGAAAATTTTAAAGTTATATTTGAAATTTTGCTTTTGGAGACAAACATCTTGAACCTCAAATGTGAGGTTTTGCCAGTCTTAAATTTAAGGTTCTTTTTAGAGATGCTCTAACTGAAACATACATATTAGATAAAGTAGGTGTTAGTTTGTTACTAATTTTTCTAACCGAGAACAGACTAGAAACCATTTTTAATGGTACGACCAAAACACCAATACAAATGATTACAACCAATCATGGGTTGTTCAATTAAAGATAAACCGAAACGAAAAAAAAAAAAAACTCATGTATGACATCCGAATTGAGTTTTGATATGGATGACAAAATAATAAATGTTATCTATATCAAAAGTAAAAACTGAATCCAAACGAAACTGAAAAAAAAATCTAGTTGAAAATTTAATTTTCTTTTTAAAATTATATGACATATTCGAAAAAAATTGAAGATGATGATCTACGATCAAAACTGTGCCACATGTTAATCCGAAGGGTGTTTAATCTGGATTTTGATTCAAACTATTTTTTGTTGTTTTTTGAATTATGGGTTATAAATAATGGTATCCAAAGTAAAGTCTAGAGTAAAATGAATGGTTTTTGTAAGTTTCAGTTTTAAGTTTCTAACTTTGATTCTCGTTTTTTTTCTTTCCGGGTTTTCAAATATAGAAAGAATTGAATTTCTAAACTGTAATAAGATTTTTTTTTTTTTTTTGTCAAACAAACTGTATTGAGATATGGTTCGGTTTTCATATAAAGTGTTCGGATTGGTTTATCTGGACTAATATGTTATATTTATCGGTTTTGTTTGTAACTAACTTTTCTCTAAGCCAAATTAAACACTTGTAAGCTGTAATGGTTACAAGTAAACTATACCAAAAGGTCATTAGGCTTTACCGCTTTAGAAATCCATTTTCGGTCTGGTAGAGTTATAACTTAAGGTTAAACAAGAAATTGTAAAAATTGACCTAAACCGGTTGATTGAGGACTTACAATGATCTCGGCGACGACACGTGGCTGTCTCATGGGACGGAGAAGAAAGGCCAAAGAGCGAGTGACTGCAAGTCTGCAACAATTAGGCAAATCTGAAGAATGACAAGAGGAAGAGCGAACTCTAATGGGCTCTCTCCATCAAACACTCCGTTCGATGTTGCCTTCATCATCATGGCCACCGTCTTCGGACACTTCATCGCCGGAATATTACCGTTGACCAAAGTACCCATCTTTGTCTCTAAATACGTATGACTCCTATAATTGAGATTGAGATTCCGTAGAGTATCAACTATAAAGTTGTGTGTATGTATATATATGGGTAATTTTTGGATTTTAACAAAAAAATAAAAAATAATGTATATATATATAATTTCTAATCGGTATGCATTTATTGGTTTAATCCGGCTTTTACGTTAACCACTTGCTTGACAATTAATGGCCCGTTGAAACGAGTTGTAGAGATTATCGATTATCTTAGTTTTTACCTTCGTTGTAGAGATTGCTTATCAGTTGTCATCGTCGTACTTCCAAAAGATTGAAAAAGATGTCATCGACGATGTTTCATCTAGCTCTGACCAAAACTGGCCTTGGTCATCGTTTTTCTAATTAACAGGAGAAGTTGAAAAAGACTAATTTATATTTTGATATTTAAAATGTTTTCATTGACTAAATATTTTCAATGGGATGTATCTTTGTATTTGCTTTTGACAAAAACAAATACGTACAAATATCAAGCACACCTCTAATTTCAACCTTACTTGCCTGGTCCCACGTTTGAAAACATAAATTATATAACAAAAAGAAGAAAATATCAACTAACTTAGGATGAAATGGACGTCTCATAATCTCATTAGTCTACCTTTTTTTTTTAGACAAAGTCAAGGTCGTTACTTGTTAGTATTACTTTCTTTTTAATAAACCACAGAAATTCTGAATTTTTGGCCTATAATTTTCTTCAGTATCCGAAATTAGCATTTCCTACATTCATATTTAAAAAATGTTTTACTGTGCCAGAGCACCAAAGAATCAGTATTACTCTAGTTTAGCTTTTTTTTTTGTTTTAACTTCTAATTTAGCTACTTTTCCCAGAAAAAAATATTAGTTTAATTATAGAATACATAAAAAGATAGTAATAACTAGTAGTAAATATAGTTCATCTCGAAAGAGACACCCAACTCCCTGATGATTATCTTATGCTGGAATCAGAACATGCACTATCATCGGTAACTGGAGCATCTTCTCTTTTACTGTGCACAAGGGTCAATTGTCGATTGTCGAGATGTGCATGCTGTTGATTTGTGTCAAACTATCGGTAACTCGAGGGGAAAAAGGCAAAGAAAAAACCCAAGCAAGTAAATGTCATTTCACTTTTTAAAAACCCAACAAAAATTGTGGTATAAATTAATACCTATATTTTTAATTACAATGCATATTAAATCTCAACAAATATTGCAATGTAAATTAAACCCCATAATTTAAATTTAGTGCATATTAAAACTTAACAAATATTAAAATAAAAATTAGACTCTGGATGCAAACTATATTAAACGATTAACGAGATGACAAAATGTTATATTTCACTTATATCAATCCAAAAAATTAATCAAACTAATAAGGAAGAACATTCGAATGAGAATTAAAAAAAAAACTTAAAATCGAATCTTAAAACTTTAATTATTCAAAATGTAATTCCGTTTCAAAATGCATGAGTACAGCTTAAACCCTTTAAAACAGTCACATCCTTGTACTGTGAATAATGAATATTCACTGAAGTCGATCACATCCGTCTACTATCACAACGCGATCTTAAACCATCTTAATCATATATGGATTCAAAACATTTGTAACATTCTCTCGTGCATTCATAGTTATAATGAATAACCTTAATTCTAAAAGTAAAAACATACATTCGAAGATTTTATTGTTTGCTTCACAATAGTAATTAAGTTAAATATGAAAAAGCCTAATCGTTATTTAGAACATTTTCAATATATTACTCTATTTATTATTTTAAAATGGAGTAATTTCAGAATATAGTTAAATTTTACACCAATTCTATTTCAAAATAGAGTAATGAATAAAAATATGGAGTAATGAATAAAATTACTCAATATTTGAAATAATTCTATTTTTTTATTTATTATGGAGTTGAAAATAGAGTAGAGTAGGAGAAATTTTATTCTAAAATACAATTTGGAGTAAAAAATGGAGTAGGGTTGGAGATGATCTTACATGCTCTATTCTTTATCCTGCAAAAAGTCTTCGTCTCTATCTCTTTCGTTTTCCTCTCCGATGTCGTTGTCGGTGCCGGGAGAGGCCCTTTAATCATCTCGAGCTTCATCTCCGGGTTAAGTTTGAGACTAAGTGGTAGTGCGGTTTATTTCTCCTTCGATAGTGCACCGTCGAAAACGGTGCGAGGACCGATAATGACTATAGAGGAAGGGCTCACGGTTCGATGTGTTGCCGGATCTGCTCGCTCGAGGATGGTGTATGATCTCGGAGATTGCTAGCCGACGAACCACCGATGAAGATACTCTATGTCTAGCCCATTTGGGAAGTCGTCGCCGGCGGCTCGGAGGGTTTGCACCGAGGTTGTTCTCCTTCACCAGATCAAAGGAAAACGATCTTTGATTGGCCAGGGCTCAATGATCGGCGAGGAAATCGAGGACGTTTCCTTCGCCGTCAATGGATCTGTGTTGCCCTTAGATTTCTGGTTTTTTTTTTGTAACGGTACTGTTTTCTGTAAACTGTAACCATTTTCGGTTTGGGTGGTTTGTTTATAATTTCTCTATATATAAAAAAGAAAAAGAAAACATACATTCACTAGCTTTGTCATTTTGTTGTCACTCAGGGAAAATTCAGATGACTATAAATTAATAAAATGGTGTAAGGAAGTGAAATAAAAGTGACAGACGAGTCATTCTAACAATTTCTCCTTTTTGCGGCCATTGAACGAAGACACAGTCCCTAGAAGAAGAAGAAAAAACAAAAAGATTATTATAGAATCAATTATTGAAGAACAAAAAGGAATAAAATGACAATTAGCTTCGTTTCCATGATGATGAACAGAGAAAAAGAGTTTCTTAGATTGAATTAATAAAAACGAAAAAAAAAGAGTGCTCTAAAGAAATGAAAAGTAAAGAAGAAGAAGAGGAAGAAGATGGAGGAGAAGAAGGGCAAAAAGGGAAGAGAATTATAGAAAAGTTAAGGAGAAGAGCTGTTTTTGTAGGCCATAGAAGTGAGACCTTTCGCCGACCTTCCACTCCGGCGCACATTAGCTTCTACCCTAATAACCCTTCTAATTTCTCATCTTCTTCCTCTAGAAAGCTCGCTGCTTCTCTCTGGGAATTTTATCAGTATTACGAGAACGACCACAAGATTCCTCCTGCTGCTAAAATGCACCGAGCTCAGAACGGTTCTGCTGGTCCGAGTAACCATCGTCTCCGTCACGACCATGGAAAGGCGGCGATTATAGACAATGGTCTTAACCTCAATGATCAACAGGTCTCACTAAAGGTAGGATTTTTGCCCTTTTCTGGAATTTTGGGATTAAATGGTGATTTAGCCTTTATTTTTTAGTTGATTATCCAATGATGCTGATTGGTTTTAGGATTGGGCATTGCTCAAGTTTGGATTTTTTGACCTGGGTTGGGATCAACTGGTGAATTCTTGGCCTTATATTGTTCTGTTTTTGGTTCCGGATTTTGGGTTTAGGCCAATTTTAGAATTTCATATTGGTGATAAGTGTTCTGAGTTTGCCTAATTGCTCTGTTCTTGGTTTAGAGTTTTGTAAGTGATTGGTTAGGGAGAGTTAGATTTTGTTGATTGAACTCAATTTTGCACATCAGCTATGATGAAAGGTTCATTGATTCTGAACTCATTTGTTTTTGGTACTAAATTTTGGTTTCTTAGTCCTGTTTGAGGATTCTCTTGTAAGCTGAGATTAGGTTTGGTAAAAATGTGATCATTTTTGCAAATTGCAATTGCAGTTACTTGTTTCTCTTATTACTCTGACATCACTGCGCTTGAAGATGCATTTTGCTCTGGCTTTTCATTTTAATCGAATGTAGTTGCTCGGTAGAAAATTCTGTTTTTGATTCTTCTATTTTGATGATTCTGTTATGGTTCTTGTGTCCCAGCCAGAGAGTGCGGGAAGTATAAGGAGACAGATCGGTCAAATGCTGATGAAGCATCATCATTTACTCGAAAGAAACGACCATGCTTTGCAGCCTGTATCTCCTGCAAGCTATGATAGCTCCCTCGAGGTATTCACATTCAGTCCAAACTCTTACTTTTTCTTTACAAGACACCCATTTAATGGCTTCTCGCAAAGATATGACACTTTTTCGATATTAGTGAGCAATTTTAAAAGTCTGTTTCTCACTTGTTGGGATTGGTATTGAGATGGATCATTCTGCAGGTGGCTCCACATAATGCACCAGGTTCTCCCAGAAGTTCTTTGGAGTTTCGTGGAAGAAGACGAGCTGGTGAGCCTAACTACAATCTCAAGACATCAACCGAACTTCTTAAAGTACTGAACCGAATCTGGAGCCTCGAGGAGCAGCATTCCGCTAATATTACCTTAATAAAAACTCTAAAAACCGAGCTTGCTCATTCACGTGCCCGGATCAAAGAGCTTCTAAGATGCCAGCAAGCCGATAGAAGCGATATGAATGATTTAGTGAAGCAACTCGCAGAAGAAAAGCTGTCAAAGGGAACGAAGGAACAAGATCGGTTAAGCTCTGCGGTTCAATCACTAGAAGATGAGCAGAAACTGAGGAAACGTTCTGAGAGTTTGCATAGAAAATTGGCACAAGAGCTCTCGGAAGTGAAGTCTACATTGTCTAACTGCGTTAAGGAGATTGAGAGAGGGACTAAGTCAAAGAAGATTCTGGAGAGATTATGTGATGAGTTTGCTAAAGGGATCAAGAGTTACGAAAGGGAGATTCATAGTTTAAAGCAGAAGTTGGATAAGAATTGGGAAGGTTGGGATGAACAAGATCAGATGGTTCTTTGTATTGCTGAATCATGGCTTGACGAAAGGATTCAGAGCGGTGATGGATCAGCATTGGAAAAGCTCGAGTTTGAGATAGAAGCATTTCTTAAGAGTAAGCAGAATGCGGATTCTAATGAAATACCGAGAAACCGCAGGAGTTCACTTGAGTCAGTTCCTTTTAATGCTATGAGCGCGCCGATTTGGGAAGTAGACCATGAGGAGGAAGAAGGTTCGGGCGGAAGCAATTCGAATTATTTTGAGCTCAAGAAACATGGGAGTGACGTTGCAAAGCCAACACTCAGCAATGAAACTGAGAAACCGGAACTAACAAAAGTAGACGTTATATCTAGTGATAAACCGAGAAGACGGAATCAAAGCCCGTCGAGTTTACAAGTGAAGTTCGAGGATCAAATGGCGTGGGCGATGTCTTGTAATGAGAAAAAGAAATCTAGAGCCATTGAAAATGAAGCTGAAACTGATAAGTGTGCTAAAGGAACGAATAATGTGGTTGGAGATATGATCAGAACTCATCGGAGATTATTGATGGAAACTCGGGAAATCAATGAAGCTTCTTGCAGTTACCCATCTAGTAGACGAGAGAGCCCGATTCGTCAATGGAATTCAAGAACCGTAACATCTGACATCGGTGCACCGCAAGGAGTAAAGGAGAACACTTTGAAAGCTAAACTAAGCGAGGCGAGACCAAAGAGTTCGAAGTCACGGGTTCGGCTACTCAAGGAGTAAGTTTCTGATGTATCGGAAGCGTTCCATGTGTGGATATGTTCATATGTGAATCTTACGCATCTGTAGAGTTATATGTTTGTAACTATGTCTAATGTATATCAATTTTATATCGATTTCATAATCTTGATTCGGTGAATTTTGTTTTGGAGTAGTGGATCAATTTTCTTGTGGCTCTTTGAACGGAGTCTCTTGATACGGCGTCGTTTTAGAAAGTACAAAGAGATGTTACGTCGTCGTGTTGAGTTACTTTGTGGGTTTATTGAAGTCATCGTTGTCTTGGACCTCTTGGTCTCTGAAGAAAGAGAGATGGCGACGGCGTCGTTTAGATGGATCTTGCAGCTTCACAAAGACGTACCAAAAGCGGCTCGATTCTACACGGAAGGTCTCGATTTCTCTGTCAATGTCGTCACCTTACGTTGGGCTGAACTTCAGTCTGGTCCTCTCAAACTTGCTCTTATGCAATCTCCAAGGTATTGACTCAATGCAGATAACATGTTCGATCATTTGCCTCAATGAAACTTTTTTCCCTGGAGAGTAGTTTTTTACTGTGCTGTTTGATGAAAAGAGTTGATCTTCTAGAGGAATTTGTCTTATATCATTTCAAAGATTAAAAATGAAATATGACATTGAAGGAGATATTTCTTTCTGATGCAGTGATCATGTGGTGAGTGAGAAGGGATATTCGTCGTTACTATCATTCACTGTGACAGACATTAATACAACAATCTCAAAACTTATGGAATTAGGAGCTGAGCTCGATGGATCTATCAAATACGAGGTCCATGGCAAGGTATAATCGACCACTTTCCCACAAATGCTCTAATCTCATTGTTTATCTTTCGTGTTATGGAATTTTAAATCTTTCTTTCTTTGGTATTGTTTTGATAACTAGGTTGCATCTGTGAGATGTCTTGATGGTCATGTGCTCGGACTCTATGAACCTTCGTAGCTTATTCAATTTCATGAGTTTCTCTACTTTGATTCTGTTCTATAACGGATTTTTCCGACCCTGTTTAATAAATAGATCATCTAGGTTGAACAAATTTCATAATGCGACCAAGTTTAGTATTTAGCCAATTTTAATGGCAAAGGGCAAGAGGTTAAGAAACAGCTGCAATTTTTATTCTGAAATCTGAACAAAATACTCGTGAAACAATTTGGTTTGAATCCCATTTCCTATTGCTTGAAGAAAAAGCAAGACAAAAAGGGTTTTTAGAAAAACGAAAAGAAAACGTCAATGGAGTGTTTAGTTGTTCTTCCTAGCAAGCTTAGTCCATTCACTGTGGTATGCACCAGAACGATCAGTTCTCTCATAAGTATGAGCTCCAAACAGATCTCTCTGCGCCTGAACCAGATTCGCCGGTAATCTAGCGCGTCTATAAGTATCGAAATACGCAAGACTCGCACACATTCCAGGCGTGCTAATCCCTGCAGAAACAGCCACCCCCACAACTCTTCTCCAAGCAGCTTGTCTTTGAACCATCTCTTTAGCAAACTCAAGATCAACCACAAGACTAGCCAAATCCGGATTTCTCTGGTAAGCTTTCTTGATCCTATCCAAGAAAACCGCTCTTATAATACACCCACCTTTCCAAATCCTAGCTAATTCACCGAAATTCAAATTCCAACTCTTCTCTAAACTCTTAGCTCTAAGCAAATTCATTCCTTGAGCATAACTACATATCTTAGAAGCATACAAAGTTTGCCTAACATCATCAACCAATCTCTTCTTATCGATTCCGCTCGACGCAGAACCAATCTCTCTTCTTTCAATCCAGCTTCTCTCAAAACCTTCGCAGCGTTCTCCCTCTCGTCTTTCAATCCACTCAAATACCTACAATCTAACGAAGCAGCAATCGTCGGAGCCGCCACAGATAGCTCCGCCGCTTGTTGAACAGTCCATTTCCCAGTACCTTTCATACCAGTCTTATCCAAAATCTTATCTACTAACTCACCATCACTAAACTCATCCTTAACCCTAAATATATCTCAACTAAGAAACTCTCAAGCTCACCTCGATTCCACTCTGTAAAAATCTCAGCAAGCTCTTCATTGCTTAATCCACCAACGTTCTTCAACACATCACAAGCTTCAGAAATCAATTGCATATCTCCATACCCAATCCCATTATGAATCATCTTCACAAAATTTCCAGATCCACCTTCTCCGATGTAAGTAACACAAGGTTCATCTTCAACTTGAGCTGCGACTTTCTCCAAAATATCTTTGATATTATCATAAGCCTGAAATGATCCACCAGGCATTAACGATGGACCGTTACGAGCTCCTTCTTCGCCGCCGGAGACTCCCATACCTAAATAGAGTAATCCTTTTTGATTCGCTTCGGAGATCCGTCGTTCTGTGTTTTGATACCATTCGTTTCCACCGTCGATTATGCAATCTCCTGGCTCCATGTATTCGGAGAATGCGTCGATTGTTTGGTCAACGGGAGCTCCAGCTTTGACGAGGATGATAAGAGACCTAGGCCGTTGTATTGAGAGGACGAAATCGCGCGGTGAGTATTGGCCGGAGACTGGGAGGTTTCCTTCGACGGTGGCTCGATCTAGGGTTTCGTCGACTTTGGATGTGGTTCGATTGTAGACAGATTGGGAATCCTTTCTCGGCGATGTTTAAGGCGAGGTTTTGCCCCATTACGGCGAGTCTGGCGAGACCGATTCGGGATAGAGCGGCGGACTCCATTGCAAAGAAAGAGAGAGAGCTTAGGGATTTTTGTATAGAGGGAAAATGGGGTTGTTGAGTGATGAGAGAGAGTGGGCGGAGATATTTATATATACTGTGAAAAATGACGGACTCGTCGATGGAGCCAAGGGACAACAATGTCATGGTAGACGATGATCTCAATGTTTTAAACGATGTCGTTTTCGTTCAAATATGATAATAAATAAATAGAAATGTCTATATTTTACACACATATTTTATGAGTATGAATCTGAATTGTGACATAAACCGTTAGATTGATATTGAACCAAAAAAAGAAATCTAAAATCAAAATATTCCTTTTAGGCTTAGTGATAATAACACCACATTCGGAATCTTAAGAATTTGTTTGTCGTTATATTTGCAAATGGACTAATGCGAATATTTTGTCTTAAGGATCATAGCTCAAGGATTTTCTTCTTCTTAATAATAAAAAAAAATCAATACAATAACGTTTCATTTTGATATTTTTATATATCCAACTAGTGGGATGTTGGATTAATTAATGGGAAAATAATTGGTAGCTACACAACCTATTCTCCATGACTATACATGTGAACTATCATATGAATTTACATGGCCACTTATACAAACTAACATCGGTTATGTGTATAACACCATAATTATCTATCTTCTACATTTTTAATTGACCGGTGGATAAAATCTGTGAACGCCCAACAAAAATAGATCTGACCTGATTTACCAGTTATCAACTCATTATCCACTTCTTTTCGTCCGAACCGGCCTAAATAAAATCAAAACCAAAACTGACAGTAAAATCAAATTAACTTGATCCAAGGAAAAAAAACTTATAAAATTTTGGTAAGAATGCTACATGTTTTTTCTGTTACTGTAGATAAAGGTATGAAGGAAATTCTGAAACTATTGCTCAATTGGAAAACTTCCTCACGAACCCTCAAATGTCATGAGATACACAAGTTGATTATTATTTTTTATCGGTAGATGGTTTTTGTTAGCGTGAGATGTTTTTTTTTTGTGGTCAACTTAATTTGATTATACTATTAGTTTTGGTTTTGATTTTATTTAGACCGGTTTGGACCAAGAAATGTGGCTAATGAGTTGATAACTAGTAAGTCAAATCTGATCCGTTTTTGTTGGATGTTCCTGAATTCTATCTGCCAGTATATCGAAAATAAAAAATAGATAGTTATGGTGTTGCGCATATAACCAATGTCAGTTCGTGTATGTCACCATATAAATTCAATCTTTCATGTAGTTTTTAACATATTAAAATAGTTAATATGTGTAGTCATGTGATTGGGAAATAGTTGATCTAGCTAACAATGATTTTCCTTAATTAATCTCTAATCATGCTTCATATTTAATAAATGGTAGTGTACATATCGAACTTGGACTCTACCTCTTTTTTAGTCTCTTTTATGCTTTCAATAATTGTACATCAACGTGATATTTAGCCTTTTGACGATGTTGAATGGTCGGACAAAACTTTCCATCTCACCAGGTAAGAATAAAGTAATATATTTACCTGACCAAACCAAACAAATATTTTAAAAGAAAAGATTGACAACAAAAGGCCAATGCCCACTAACAAAAGCAGACAGCCCATTTATTCAACACAACATAGTTTTACAAATGGTGACAATAGAAAAAAAAAATGGGTGGATAAATGGAGCCACAAATTTTGATATTTAAATAATGGTTTGACATTTAAATGGAGCCACAAACTTTGCTTGGTTATAAAAGTTGGAATCATTCATCAAGCTGCATCAACCTTGCCAAAGAGCGACTTTCGGATCTACACACATTTAAGAAAAGATCATTTAGACCAAAAGCTAAGTGCTTAGACAAATGGGGATTTCAAGAGATTTTGAAACCAAAAAGAAAATATTAGCTTAGGATGATCCTTCAAATTTAGGAGAGCATATAGTGATTTTTATCTAACCTCGGGAAGTTTCTTGCGGAATGCGACCTCCAACCTCTGATCAAGCGTGTTTTCGCACACGATTTTCCCATCACGAGAAGCTAGCACCACTCCTCCCGCACTGTTATATATCACAAGTGTAATTTGGTATTAGAGTTTTGGTTCTTTATAGTTAGTTGTTATAGTGTTTTGATTTGATGAAATTTACCAGTAAAGAGCATGAGGATCATCATCTGAAGGAGCAGGAGGAAGGAAAACATCCTTGTCGACAATAATGTCAGGAGCATGAACCTTTGCTTTCTCACAATATTCCTCAGTAGCATCATCAAGCATAGACTCAACCATGTTAAGGTCTTCTTTACGACAACGCAGTAACACTGCAGGCTCTTTCAATCTAAGCAAACACTACAAATGTATAACAAAAACCAAATTTAGAGAACCACCAAGTTTTCAGAGAAACAACGGTAAAGCTTGTTAATTAGTAATGAGACAGACCTGAACAATGAGATCTTTCAAGAGATGTTTATACTGATGGTGATGACGATTGAAAAATCCAAGGTGGCTAACTTTCAAAAGTTCCTCAGCTGCTTCTTCTTTCATTGCATTGACAATGTCATCTTGAGCTTGTAGAACCTTGATCCTCGACGCGTTCAATTGCATAGAGTAATCACTTTTATAGAACACAAGAAACAAAGCAACCTCACAATTAGCACAGGCCTAAATCAAGATTAAACCATTGTATCTCTCTTAAAGCACAAGATAAGTGACTCAGAACTAGCATCATTAGTATTAAGCTATGAATCAATGAGCCAAAGAAGAACATATCTCAAATCAAAAGCAACACAGAGGAGAGTGAGAGCAGTGAAATGAGCTCACATCTTCTTCCTGACATCGACCTGCTTCTCCTTTTTCTCATACTCTTGTCTTATCTTCTTCTTCTCTGCTTCAACCAGCTGCAATTTCTCAATGTTGAATTCCTGTAGCATCAAAGCACCACACGATTTAGATCAAAACCATTTCCGAAATCAACAGATCAGAAATTACCTTGAAAGAGGCTACACAATGAAATCTCAGAAAAATCGATAAGATCCGAAGATCAAGTAAAATAGTTTCACAAACAGTCAACAAAATTTGAAAAAAATCAAAATCAAAATAAAAATGGTCGCACAATCGTCAACAGTCACGTAGTCGTACACCGGAGAAATTACAACGATAATGAAAAAGTGAGATCGAGAACGAACTTCTTCGGCGGAGACGGAGATCTCATTGGCCTTTTCTTCGGCTTCCTGGCGGATAAACCTGACCATCTGCTGGATCTGACTGGAAACATCAGCGTCGTTCATCTTCGCCGGCAAAAATGTTTAGCTACCTACCAAACGACGACGCAGAGAAGAATCAGTCTCGTCCTAGTGAAATCTCGTAGTGTTGATGAATGATTGGTGAAAGCCGTTTCGTCACCGAGCAGTTAATATATAGTGGACCCGGCCAAATTATCTTTTCTTTCTTTCTTTGTGCAACTAGATTGGGACTAGAACCACCCTATTTCACGTGTTACTCGTTGTTTTGTATCAATAAATAAATATTTAACATATAAATTATATCATTTTTATTTTAAAATGAATGCTAATTTCTTTCATATTTTTAAAAATCAACTTATTTTCATATACATTAAATTTTGAGCATCTTATATAATTTTATGATCAATAATAGGTATTTTACTTGAAAATCCGACTCTAATTTTTTCTTATTTGTATATATTATTTACTTCTAAATTCTAATTATCTTTTTCAGTTGGATTATTTTTAGTTATCTACATTTGAAACAGAGATCCGAATATCCAAAAACATATATAAAAAATAATAATAAGACGAATGTCGATGCATTTTAATAAAAGGGTCATAGACTCATAATAACATGTACGAGTTGGATACAAATAGTTTAGATAGATAATCATTTTATTAAGTTTTTGTGTCTCTGTCCCAACTCCTAACTCCTAGTCACTTATTGGCAAAAACGAAATTTCATAATCACTTATAAGTTATAACTACATGGACAAAATTATAAACAATGATATAAATAACATCTAATTTCTAAAATTAAGACAAACATATTTCTTTTTTTTTTTTGTTTTGACAAACGTATTTCTATAAACTAATCCATGAACAAACGTACACATAAGAGCAAGATACAAATAAAGAGGATATAATAAAAAAATTAGAATTACCACAAAATGTAGAGTTTTCAAATATTTTAGAAAATAGACCATGTTTATCCCATTTTCCTATTTCCTTCTTTTTTTTGTTTGGTCAGCTAAGCCTCTGAATTTTACCGCGCTACCGTTACCGCAAAGTGAAATGAGCCGTTGGTTCGAAAATGCTTCAATCAAGAATTAAATAACGAACAATCAATACTCAGAAACGGTCACAATTTTGTTAATGGCTTCCAAGGTTATTTTTCCTCTGCTTATAAAACTAAGATTTTGTTGCCGGCTTAACCTGCCGGCGTATCTTTTCAATATTTTAATCCGTACAAAGCTAAAGAAAATTTCTCTATTACAGTTAGAAACAAAATCTAGTTTCTTACAATGCAAATTCCTCTTTTTCTTCTCTTTGATTCTCTGTTTTGTTCTCATTTTCTCTCAAACTCTTGAAGACGATAAGAACCAGAGTTCTCCGGTTTGTGATCGCTGGACAGGACTTACCTGCAGTGAAAACCGAGAATGAATTGTAGCCGTTAGATTGCCTGCGGTTGGATTCAACGGTTTTATTCCACCTCTCACCATAAGTCGTCTCTCTTCTCTCAAAATTCTAAGTCTTAGAAAGAACCAATTCACCGGAGAGTTCCCTTCTGATTTCCTCAATCTCAAGAACTTGACTCATCTCTATCTACAACATAACCACCTCTCGGGTCCATTACCAGAGATTTTCTCGGAGCTAAAGAGTCTTAAGGTTCTTGATCTGTCTAACAATGGATTCAACGGAAACATCCCAACCTCTCTTTCAGGTTTGACCAACCTTAGAGTCTTGAATCTTGCAAATAATTCATTTTCAGGGGAAATTCCAAATCTTGATCTTCCAAACCTGAGTCAAATCAACTTGTCCAACAACAAGCTCGTCGGGGCAATACCAAAACCTCTTCAAAGATTCCAAAGTTCAGCCTTTTCTGGCAACAAGCTTAGTTCCATAACCGAGAGGAAGCAACGACAGAAGACTCCTTTCAGGTTAAGCCAGGTTGCTTTCTTGCTGATTCTAGCTGCAGCTTGCGTTCTTGGTGTTACCGGATTTTCCTATATAATGATCACCTGTTGCTTGCGAAAGAAATGTTTCAGCAAGACTAGAATCCCGGGGAAGTTTAGGAAGAGAGACTCGTATTCTCTTCCAGGAAACTGGACATCTAGAGACGATAACACTGAAGAAGGCGGGAAGATCATCTTTTTCGGGGGAAGAAACCACTCATTTGATTTAGATGATTTGCTAACCTCATCTGCAGAAGTTTTGGGGAAAGGTGCTTTTGGTACAACCTATAAGGTAACAATGGAAGACATGAGCACAGTCGTGGTGAAGAGATTGAAAGAAGTTGTAGTGGGAAGACGAGAGTTTGAGCAACAAATGGAGGTCATTGGTATGATAAGACTTGAGAATGTAGTTGAGCTAAAGGCTTACTACTATTCCAAAGATGATAAACTCGCTGTTTATAGCTATAACAATCAAGGAAGCCTCTTCGAGATGTTGCATGGTTAGTTACTCTTTACTATAATTGCTATCATTCTGATGTTTAACTAAAAGCAAAACGAGTATAAACATAAAAAGGTTCAATTTTGTTTGCAGGAAACAGAGGAATGAATCATCGAGTACCTTTAGATTGGGATGCTAGATTGAGAATAGCAACCGGAGCAGTGAGAGGGCTGGCTAAAATCCATGAAGGGAACAACGGGAAACTCATCCATGGGAACATCAAATCCTCAAACATCTTCTTAGACTCACAATGCTATGGCTGCATCGGTGATATTGGCTTGACGACAATCATGAGATCTCTTCCTCAAACCACTTCCCTAACTTCGGGTTACCACGCACCTGAAATAACAGACACGAGAAGAAGCACGCAGTACTCGGATATATACAGCTTCGGAGTGGTATTACTCGAGCTCTTGACAGGGAAATCACCGGTGAGTCAGGCGGATTCAACACCAACACAAAGTCAAAACATGGATTTAGTTACATGGATAAGAAATATGGTGGTGAAAGAGTGGACCGGTGAAGTTTTTGATTTGGAGATTATGAGTCAATTGGGTGATTTTGAAGAAGAAATGGTTGACATGTTGCAAATAGGATTGGCTTGTGTCGCTCTGAATCAACAAGATCGACCTCATATAGCTAAAGTTGTGAAATTGATTGAAGATATTCGATCAATTGATGCAGCAGAGTGAGGGAAACAAAGTATTAGTCATTAAAGCAGATTGTTTTATTTCTTCATAGATCATTTGTTTATTGAATTTGAATGCTATAATTGAGTGATTGTTTCAGAGCAGATTTGCAAAGAATGAAACTTTAAACTATAGATTTGCAAAGAATGAAACTTGAAACTATAGATCCATTTCATATATGAAAAAAACAGAACAAATTTGGGGAAAGTAAAGCATCTAAAACATTACGAAGATTCGACGAAGATCCAATTCCGAATGAAATTGGAGGATTAAACCGGAGTGAGGAGTTGAAAGAGATCTGGTTTAGGATCTGAATTCATGCCGATGATGATGATGAGAGGGATGAAGCCATAGTGAGTAGCGACCTTAGCTTTCTGCAATGACCAGTTGGTCCAATCCTTGAAGACCTTGAACTTGGATGATGATGAGGAGTAGGAAGAAGATGATCCCTTTGATCCTTTTCCTTTTCCTTTGAGCTTCAATGAACCCTTAGCCGCCATTGATTCTGATCTCAGAGCTCTCTGCGTATCTGTGTCAGTCAGTTCTTGGGAAGAGAACAGTCACTTGAAGCCAAAACCCTAAGGGTTTAATCCCCTTTTAAAGTCTTTCTTCTGTATGAAAAAAAACTCTGACTTGGACAGAAGGTTCTGTTCCTTTTTTTTTTTAAATAAAAAACTAATTTTATTTTGTGAAGCATAATAAATCCCAAAATTTCTCTTTTTTTATTCTTCTTCTCGTCTCTCTCTCTCTCAGCATCTGCAGGAGTGAATCGTAAACCGAGTTTGGAGGATCTGTCTGAGGTAAAGCTGAATCCTTTGTCCGAAAATTCAACCTTTCTTTTCCTTGTTTGATTATCTCGTTCGTTGCTGAATCGATCTAGGTTTTTTTTCTGGATCTAGGATCTAGAAATGGCTTCGAAACGGATCTTGAAAGAGCTCAAGGATCTCCAGAAGGATCCTCCAACCTCCTGCAGTGCTGGTTTGACTTAATCTCTTCTTCTTCTTTATGTCTTATCCATTTGAGCTCTGTTGTAGATCTTATGAACCTCATTTTAAGCAAAAAAAAAAAAAAAAAAAGAATTACATAACGTTTTTATCTATAGATCTTGAAGAGGTAGTTGCAGATATGTAGTTAATAATTGTCAAGAAGATACCAATTGAAAAAAGAGATCTTTCCTAGATTGGGAATTTGTAGCTTTCTAATGATAATAGTGAAGATGATAGAACTTAAAAATTGAGATTTGTTTATAAGAATAAGGTTCTGGGTACCCATCCTGGTTACCAGATTGCAGCTTTTTAATGATCATAGTCAATATAAAGAAGTAAAAATTGAGACTTTTTTCTTATAACAAACTTTTAAGTATTGATCTTAGAATTGTCATTGCAGCTATCTAATGATCATAGTCGAGAAGATATGAATTGAAAGTTGAAATTTTTCTTAGAATTAAGCTTTTGGGTACCTATCTTAGCTCACATCTTGCCTTTTTCATCTAAGTATCCATGTCGGATATTAATAAATTTATACTAACAATGAGACCATGATCTTCTTTGCTATTTATCGTTACACCAAATCGGATCAGTCTTTGTTTGTTATCTATTGCTTTCGGGGTTTCATGTGCTTGTTTTGCTTATTCAAATGTTGAAAATGTATAACGAATCGGTATTGTAGAAGAAATTTCTAAAGCTACTCATGCATTCTTCTACTAGAGAACTCTCAGGACATAGATATTTATGTTATTGGTTGTGTGTGTGTATTAAAATGGCCTAACGCTTTCTGTTTCGTCTCCTATGAACAATTTAAAAATGTTTTGAAGGTCCTGTTGCTGAAGACATGTTTCATTGGCAAGCTACAATAATGGGTCCATCTGATAGTCCTTATGCGGGCGGAGTCTTTCTCGTCACCATTCACTTCCCTCCAGATTATCCTTTCAAACCACCAAAGGTTAATAAAACTGAATTAAAAGTCATTCAAAATGTATTGTTAGGTTCAGTGGGAATCAAAATTTAGTTTTACACTGCTTTGTTTTTGTTTTCCTTGTAGGTTGCATTTAGGACAAAAGTGTTTCATCCAAATGTTAACAGCAATGGGAGCATTTGTCTTGACATTTTGAAAGAACAATGGAGTCCTGCACTTACCATATCCAAGGTAAACAAAAAAACTCTCTGTTTACCAATAGCAATGGCGATAAAGAGTCTTAATCCAATCTATTGTGAGTTTGTAGGTTTTGCTTTCGATATGTTCGTTGTTAACGGATCCAAACCCAGATGATCCTTTGGTTCCAGAGATTGCTCACATGTATAAAACCGATAGAGCTAAGTATGAGTCTACTGCAAGAAGCTGGACTCAGAAATATGCAATGGGATAAAGTTTGTGGCTTTTGATCCATCAAGAGAGAGAGGACTTGTTCACATAGAATCTTCCATGAAATAAGTTAGATTCATATGTTATCTCTTTGTTTGAAAGCTCGTTAATGTTTTTATGTCCTTTGTTAAACAAAAAAAACATTCCTTCTCATCTTTGTTCTCTTGTTTACTTTCTTAATTTGTTTTCCTTCCAACTACAAAAACATATTACAATAATTATGTAAAAATTACATTTCTTTAAATCTCTAATTATATTTGCTTAGTGCTAATAACGTTCACCTTGATTAACAATGTAAAAGTTTCTCAGAAAACAATAGGAACTTGGTATAAATAAATCTAAACAAAATGGAGATCGTAACATTGTTGTTTATCGCATTTGTCACACCAAATATAGTTCCGTTAATTGCTGTCGATAAGTTAATTATTAATTGATGGATCTGAAAACATATGTTTGGGGTGGTGTAATTGGTAATTACGCTACATTCGAATTAATCCTTGATTTCAATGGCTAAAACATATTTTGTAAAAAATTGTCAACTTAGAAATAGGTTCACTGGACTTTAAATATTAATAAGTAACGATCACACATAATATGGAAACGAATTTTAGCCTTATTATCTTTTCGCTACATTTGCATGAAAGTTAAATACGTTTAGATTAACTAACAATGAAAATCGCGTGAATTACGCAATGCCATACAACGGAAATCTATTAATACCAGAAAAAACTCTCAAAATTTTCTTAGAAAACAAATAGAATATATCCAAATAATTTGCTATATATATGTTGTGTAGATATAAACAAACAACTACAGATGAAGATGAAGATCGTATCATTGGTGTTTATCGCATTTGTCATACTCTTGACATCATTTCTTGTTCCGACCAAAACTATTGGTGTCGGCGGGAGTAGTTCCAAGAGGAATGGAGAATCATGTGTTGTGGAAGATCTCCGGAGTTGTTTCGACATCATTCGTAGTGGATCAATGATGTCGAGTACATGTTGTGAGAAACTAGAAGAGAAAAAATCATGTCTGTGTAGCTACATTAAGACACCTGAATATAAAATGATTTTTAGCTCTCGTCGTGGTCGTGTCTATCTCGGTTCTTGTGGTATTATTTACCCCACTTGTTGAAGATAATTTTTTTTTCTACAAACTCCTAGATGTATGCCACATATTTTACAAACTAATATGTGAAACAACTATTTTTATTATTCTTTCCTTAAAAAAGAAAAGCACCCTTCCAAGAAAAGTGTGACGATAAAATTAAATCGAATTGTGCTTATCACAAAGAAGAGTGAAGATATTAAGATGAAGAATATATTTTCCGAACGAATTTTTCTCTGAAAGTTTGAGAGAACGAGCAAGTTTTAGGTGAGAAAAAAAAAGATTTTAATGTTTTAAAGTTGTTTGTCCAATAGAGAAAATAAAAAGTAGTGGAATAAAATAGATAAAGGGAATGAACTTTAATTGTGCCAAAAATGGACTTTAATTTCTGTACTAAAATGAGAAGGTATAAAAAGTACGAAAAAAATAAATTAGTTATGCGATTTGAATGTGTCAGAAACTAGGAAGCATATATACAATATACGGAAACGGATACGCGGAAACGAAACATGCGGAAATGTAAATATGATTTTTAAAAAATTAGGAAAAAAGTATGTGATTTGTAAATGATTGCACCAATTAAATCTTATGCTAATTACGTACATGTTGATTAACAAGGTAAAACACGTTCATTACGCAATGCTATACAATGAGAATCCTTCAAAATCCAATAAACACCTTAACAAATGCTCATATTTTTCTTAGAAAACAGTTGGAATCCAAACAATTTGCTAAAGATATATCTAAACAAACAACTATAGATGAAGACCGTCGCATTGTTGATCGTATTAGTCATACTCTCGGCATCACTCCCACTTCCGACAAAAGCTACTGTTCTTGACGACAAAGGCGGTGCCATGAAGAATGAAGAAAAAAGTGTTAAACGTAAGATTCAGACTTGCTTTGACGGTATGCTTCGTGGAATGGAGATGTCAAGTACATGTTGTAAGAATCTGAAAGAGCAAGAATCATGTTTGTGTGATGAAATTAAGACCCGTATGATCGATAGCAATGTCCTTAGCTCTCGTCTTAAGTCTTGTTGTATTACCAACCCTAAATGTTGAAGATAATAAAAATATGATGTGATGATCAGAGCCTTCGATTCCATTATTTGATTAATTTCCGAAGCTTTTCCCAAATAGTTTTTTTGTACTTGAACAGTGATTACCTTTTCCCATTATTCATATCAAGCATTTTTTATTGGATCCAAGTCAGCCAATATTATAATGGGCTTTCTAATTTCGGCCCAACTATTTTTTATTTCCGTACTTTTTTACCTCCTGTAAAATATTCTGAAAGCCGGTGAATATTTGAGAGTTCATTCTTGGTAAATGAAAACGTAGTTACAGTCTTACAGAGTGGTTTTGTCTTCCTCCGCCGTTACCACTTCGCCGGAGATTTCCTTAATGCAACTCAAATTACTTCAATTTCTGAAAATCCAAGCTCCTAATCTCCGTTTCTTCTCAGGTATGTAGATATCTATAACTTATAGGACCATTGTTGTGTTTTCTTCTTTTAGGGTTTTGTTACTGTTTCTTTTAGGGTTCCTTTTTTTTACTTGGAGAATCAAGACTAGGGTTTGCATTTTAGGGTTTTAGCCCAAAATTTTACATTTTTTACTTTGTATTCCTTTGCAGGTTTGTTGTGCTCATGGCTGAAATAGAGGTTCCTGTGTTATGTTACTGGAACGGTGGAATCAAGTATGGCAGTAATGGCGTATACTATGACGGACCAACTCCTAGAAGGATCATTGTTAAGAAAAAGATTGAGTTAAACAGATTGTTGGATCGGCTGTATGAAATTACTGGATTAGATATAGATAATCAGAGATCAAAGGTTAAAATTTTCGGTAGGTATCCTTTAGTTGTTCAAGAATCAATGTTTCAGTTTCTACTTTTGCCTGTGGTGAACGACTCTAGTTTGGAGACAATGCTTGAGGTTACAACCAAACACCCTTCTATTAAAACTGTGGAATTGTATTTGGAAGTGAAATCTGATGGAGTTGTTGATCCTGTTGCTGGTTCATCGTGGTTGGCGAATCCCGGTTGTTCATCGAAAAGACAGAGGACTGATATACCTGTTAAGCTGGAGAAGGGTAACAGCAATGGGTGGATTGAAGATGAAGATGATGCTGACATTGGAAACGGTGGTAGAGATGGTGATATGGCAGATACAAATTTAGGTTCAGATGTGGTGGCTCAGGTGGTTAATATGACAGGGGATAACGGCGTTTTGCATAAGGATTTGAATAATGATTCCAGTTCTGGTGTTTCAAAACCGTGTCTTTCTAGTTTGTGGCTTGACGATCATGACTTGCGAGTAGGATTGTGCTTCAAAGATGGTGATGAGCTAAAGAAGGCAGTTGACTGGTGCTCCTTTAAAGGGCAGAAAAAGTGTGTTGTAAGAGAGGCTGGGAAGGACGAGTGGATGTTTGAGTGTGTCAGATGGAAATGCAAGTGGTCACTTGGTGCTGCTAGAATGGAAAAGCACGGACGGCTTGAGATTATCAAGTATACTGGTCCACATACTTGTTGTCCCATTGATCCAGCAGATTTCAAATCAGAGTTTGAAGCAGATAAGATTGAACGGATGGTTAGGATACACCCCACGCAATCTATTGCAGATTTGAACAAGAGGTGGAAAGAAAAATTTAGTTATGAGCTTGAAACTGTAAAGATGAAGACAGCAAAAGAGGAAGCTATCAAAAGAATCTTTGGAGATTGGGATCAGAGTCTTGAAGATTTGCCCAAGTTAATGTCTGCCTTTTGTTCATCTAATGGGCTGCTTGTGGACTGGAAGTATGATGTTTTTCCTAATCCTAAGTTTGCATCCTTCTGTGGCGTGTTTTGGGCATTTTCACAGTCTGTCGAAGGGTTTCAACATTGTAGACCTCTGATTGTAGTGGAAGCCGGAGACTTGATTGGTAAGTACCAATTGAAGGTTATGATTGCCTCAGGTGTAGATGCAGCCAACAAAAATTTTCCACTTGCCTTTGCGGTGACTAAAGAAGTGTCCGCTGATAGTTGGCGTTGGTTTCTCACTGGAATCAGAGAGAAGGTTACCCAAAGGAAAGGCCTTTGCCTCATCTCCTGGCCCCACCCAGACATACTCACTGTTATTAACAAACCCGGGTCTCTGTGGCAAGAACCCTGGGCTTATCACAGGTTCTGTCTGAATTATTTTTGTTTTCAATTCTATTGCAATTTTCAAGACAACATCTTGGATGGTCTTGTGAAACGGGCTGGATCCACGAGTCGGAAGGAAGGATTTAATTCCTACATGAAAGACATCGAAGCGAAGAACCCAGAAGCTCGGAGATGGTTAGATAAATTCTCTCAAAATCAGTGGACTCTGGCTCATGATAGTGGTCGGAGATACGGAATTATGAAGACATATACACCATCTCTGTTTTCCGTTTTTAGAACCTTTCAGTTGGCTGATCATGTAATTACAGGTTCCGTGCTGCTTCTGTTTGATGAGCTGAGAAACTCTTTTGACGAGTCTCTTTGTCTTAGCCGTGCTTCTCTTAACTGTGGCGATGTGTACACCAAGCCTGTCACGGAAAAGCTTGAGGAGTTCATGACAGCTTCGGTTACTTATGATGTAACACCATTAGAAGAAAATAATGTGTTTAAGGTCACAGCGCCTTCAGAAAATGGTGAATGGATCGTTCAGTTGAGCGACTGCACCTGCACTTGTGGGGAGTTTCAAAGCTGCAAGTTCCCTTGTCTACACGCTCTAGCAGTCTGCAAGATGCTGAAAATCAATCCTTTGCAATATGTAGACGACTGTTACACTCTTGAACGGTTACACAAAACTTATGCTGCCACATTTTCTCCTGTTCCAGAGTTATCAGCTTGGTCAGAAGCTTCTGGAGTTCCAAGATTGTTTCCTCCAGTTATTTCGCGGCCACCACCACCGGGTAGCAGGTAAGCCCCAACAAAAAACTATTCCTAAAACTGCTAAGAAGAAAAGCTGAAAGATGGATTTGAGTCTGAACCGAGCTGGACATTTTGGTGGGATTAGACTAATTGAGTAGTGGTTATGTAGACGTAAGTAGGATTAGTCCGGTTATATATTGTAGTGCTGTAATGGAGATATTAATGTGTTACTGCTTTTGTATGTGAATATTAATCTGGTTTTTTCATGAAAACTTTTGGTGATCCCCTGAATCGATATGAAAACGAAGCTAAACCGGATGAGAAACTTAATCCCACCACCTTCTTCTTTATATCCTTGATTTTCTCTTGCCCTCAGCATCCATGCCTCTCTCAAAGCATCCATGCCTCTCTCAAATAATGTGTGTGTGTGTATTTTAGCATATTTACATGTATATTTTCTTTAACAAAGTTTTTATCTGCAAGGAGGTTTAATGTTGGACAAAATCACCCAAATTGAAACTATTGAGCTGAAACGAAATCAAAGTTTCAATTCTAAAAACCCGAAAGCTCATCAGAAACTACTCTCCTTTTTTTCTTTATTAGTGCCAAAATCATCATCGTAATAAAAAAAAAGAATAATAGATGAAATTAGTTGAAGATGTGAAACCTCCTGTAAATAACGTATCTAAGTCTTTTCTCTAATATTAATGTATCTAAAAAACGTAGCTCTTTTTTATTTTCATGAAAGTCAAATTTAGGCGGGAATGGGAGTAGTTTCGAACGGACACTAGTTTCAAAAAGAGCTACAACGTACAAGCTAACAATCATTAACGGGCTTTCATCTTTCGGCCCAATTGTATTTCTGTAAATTTATTTTTTACTGCAATATATATTTCGAAAAATCTATGATATTTTTGAGTGCCCTGGCAACTGAGAAGGTAGTTGTCTTCTTCATCGGTGACAAGTAACCACATTACCGGAGAAATCCTCTGCGAAAGGAGAAATTACTTACATTTCGGAAAAATTCAAGGTTTTTTGCGACACTAAAACCAGATTCGAGAATCTCCGTTTTTTTTTTCAGGTAAGTCTTAGTTTCAGTATCACTGTTTAGGGTTTATGTTTTTTGAATGGGTTTATCTGCTTTAGTCGCTTAAGAAGTAAAAAGCTTTAGCCTTTATTTTTAGATATGGAGTTTTCTAGGGTTTTTATATGTTAGGAGTTTAGGCCTAAAAAAAAGTTTACATTTTTCTTTGAATTCATTGCAGGAGTATTGTGCTCATGGTGATGGAAACCTTAGGAGAAAGGGTTATGGTGTTGTGTTACCAGAATGCTTGTATTAAGAATGGTCCTAATGGCGTATACTATGAAGGATCCGTTCCTAAAAATATCAGAGTTAAGCGAAAGACTGCGTTAAGCACATTGTTGAATGGCCTTTATCCAATTTTTGGATTAGATAAGCAGAGATCAGAGTTCAAAATTTTCAGTAGGTATCCTGTAGCTGTTTCACCGGATCTGATTAGGTATATACATTTTCCTGTGGTGAACGACACTACTTTGGAGACTATGCTTGAGGTTCCAAGCAATCATCGTTCTATTAAAGATGTGGAATTGTATTTGGAAGTGAAATCTGATGGAGTTGTTGGTCCTGCTTCTTGTTCATTCTTGTTGACAAATCTCAGTTGGTCATTGAAAAGACAGAGGACCCACGAAGCTACTGGTTCTGTGAGACATCCATCTGTTAAATTAGAGAGGGATAATGGGTTAGAGGTTCTGGGAGTGGATAACAATAATGGGTGGGTTGAAGACGAGGCAGTTTCTCGTTTTGGAAACAATAGCAGTCATGGAGATGGAGATCGAGATAAAGAAATGACTGATAAAAATTTGGGTTTGGATGGGGTGGCGCAAGGGCTTAATTTGTCAGAGGATAATGGCACTGTGCACCAGAATTTGAATGTGCCAGGCTTAGAGGCGTCAGCAAATGCATGCTTAAATAATGGTGTGGATTCAAGTGCTTCAAATCCGTGGTCTATGTCCAGTTTGTGGGTTGATGATCATGAATTGCGTATAGGGTTGTGTTTTAAAGACATAGCTGAGCTGAAGAAGGCGGTGGACTGGTGCTCCATTAGAGGGCGGCAAAAGTGTGTAGTAAAAGAGACCGAGAAGGATGTGTATACATCTGAGTGCATCAGATGGAAATGCAAGTGGTCGCTTCGGGCAGTTAGAATGGAAGAACACGGACTTGTTGAGATAACCAACTTTAATGGTCCACATACTTGTTGCCCTGTAAAGCCAGAAAATTTCAACTTAGAATTTGTAGCAGAGGAGATTGAATGTCTGATCAGAATACAACCCACAGTAACAATTGAAGAGTTGATAAATTGGTGGTTTGAAAAATGTGGCGTCGAGCTTAAAACTTCGGAGATGCGGGCAGCAAAACAGGAAGTGATTAAAAAAGTATATGGAGATTGGGATCAGAGTTTCAGAGTATTACCCAAATTAATGGCTGCGTTTCAGTCATCTAATGGGCTACTTGTGGACTGGCAGTACGATCTTTTTCCAAATCCTGAATTTGCATCCTTTCGTGGTGTGTTTTGGGCATTTCCACAGTCCATTGAAGCATTTCAACACTGTAGACCTCTGATCACAGTGGACACCAAAGACTTGAACGGTAAGTACCCTATGAAATTGATGATTGCCTCAGGAATGGACGCTGACGATTGCTATTTCCCGTTTGCATTTGCGGTTACCACAGAGGTGTCTTCAGATAGTTGGTGTTGGTTTCTCACTGAAATCAGAGAGAAGGTGACACAGAGGAAAGACATTTGCCTCATCTCCAGTCCCCACCCGGACATACTCGCTGCTATTAACAAACCTGAGTCCGGCTGGCAAGAACCCTGGGCTTATCACAGGTTCTGTCTGGACTGTCTGTGCTCTCATTTCCACGATGTCTTTCAAGACGATGACCTGAAGAACCTTGTGGATGAGGCTGGATCCACGAGTGACAAGGAGGAATTTGATTCCTACATGAAGGACATTGAAATGAAGAACTCAGAAGCTCGGAAATGGTTAGACCAATTTCCTCAAAATCAGTGGGCTCTGGCTCATGACAGTGGTAGGAGATATGGATTCATGATCATTACTAAAGAAAATTTGTTTGCAAATTGCGAAAGCTTTCAGTCTCTTGGACTGCCAGTGACAGCAATTGCCCTGCTTCTGTTTGATGAGATGAGATCCTTTTTTTACACTGGTCATTGTGATAGCAGTGGTAGGGTAAAGCGTGGAGATATGTACACCACCCCTGTCATGGACCAGCTCGAAAAGTTAGTGACAAATTCCATTACTCACATTATAATGCCATTAGAGAAACATACTTTTCAGGTCACAGAGCCGTCACAGAAGGATGAATGGATTGTTCGGCTGGGTGAATGCATTTGCACGTGTGGAGAGTTTCAGTTGAGGAGGTTTCCATGTCTGCATGCTCTTGCAGTCTGCGAGAAGCTGAAAATCAATCCTTTGCAGTATGTAGACGACTGTTTCACCCTTGAACGGTTACACGGAACTTACACAGCCACTTTTTCTCCTGTTCCGGAAGTATCAGCTTGGCCTGAAGCTTCTGGAGTTCCGACACTGTTCCCTCCGGTCATTCTGCTGCCACCGAACGTATCAGGTAAGTCCTAACACAAAACTACTTCTCGTCCTAATAAGAAGAAGAGCTGAAAGTTAAATCTTAAATGGATTCGAGTCGGACCAACCGAGCAAATTTTTTGGCAAGTTGAATTAAACCGGTTTTGGTTATAAAGTGGTAGTGTCACAAAGACATATATGTTGCTGCTTTTGTTTGTGAAAATCAATGTTGTTCGATAGTTGTGCATTTTGGTGAGGACAGACTGGATAGTTAATTAATCATGAATTCAGTTTGTCTTAGTTAGCAGTCTTAATAAACCAAAAATCTGAACTAAAACCCAGTTTTATAAACACTGCTAGTTGCTTTGTGATATCATTTGTTTCTGATTTCAAATGAACCCTATAATTTAGGGGAAAAATGGATACATGTGATAGAAAGATAGCTTTAGTGAAGACTAGGATTCAGAACAATTTGAATACTCATTTTATTATCAAACAAAGATTCATAACATGAACCATGTAATGAAAATGTATTCGACCAAAGAAAGCTTCATAAAAGTGGTCATCAGGAAAACGGAAGAAGAGTGATACAAGTCCAAAGGTATTCTCAAAGACTGAGAAGGAGCAGCAGTCAAAATTTGTATCAGTAGAGAAACCAGGTTTCGTCATCATCAGTTTTGATTTATCTTTCTTTTATCTTCTTATATATTCTGACACCATGCTTGTGTTATCTAGAAAAAGGAAAAGAGAAAGACAAAACCAAGAAGCGTCCTAGTGATGAAGAGTTGAGAAATGCAATTGTTGATATCTTCAGAGTGGTGGACTTTAAGACAGTGAGGATTTGAACCACAAAACTTCCTTGTGTTATGGAATTATACTCTTAGAAGATTGATGTGTAACTATAGTTTTGATATTTTTTGACAGACCCAGGTCACTGGCATCCTTGAGCGACTTGGTATGAGTTAAGATCAGATTGTTTTTTTCTTCACAGATGATTTCTTCTCTTTAACGTTGCATTGTTTCAACCTCTTTATACAGCTGGGAAGTTTGAAATCGATCTCACCTCAAGAAAGTCATCTATAAAGGTGATGATCGCAAGTGAGATCAGTAAGTTAAGAGGAGGAGACCGAGGATGAGGAAGAAGAAGAAGAGGAGGAGAAGGCAGTGGTAGCTCCTTAGGATTCATTCATGCCCACTTCAAACGCCCTTTTGTTTCTTGGGTTTCCTTTGTAGTAGTAGTACGAAGGTAGCTAAAGCTTAGATTGATTTTGGTCGAACCGAACCGGGCTTAGGTTTTAAACCGGTTCAGGATACATTTTTGATTTTTGGGTGAGGCTTTGAATATTGATGAAAACCAAGCTAAACTGTATTTGGAAATGTAAAAGATTTGAGGGAAGAATTTCCAAATTCATCTTTGTTCTCACTAAATGCCTTTTTTACAGTCTCTTTTATTTCCATGTACCTTTGCATCTTCGATGAGGGCTTGTCAGAATATGAATCCTGTGATTGGTGGAAGAAGTGCAAATCGCAATCTTGCATGTCTTGGTGCTCAATAACCTCGTCCTCTAAATGTGGGGTTTTTTGTGGTAACCAAAGCCTAAAATGTTTGTGTTTCTACAGGTTTTCTGGTTATTCTCAAGTGGGAATGTACCCAATGGTTAGTTAAATTCATCGATCTTTCACAATGTGTAATTGTTTCCATTTCACTAATTAATCTTTGAAGTTTCTTATGTATTGCTTTCTCTTGCAGAACTACTACAATCATCATTTCTTTGGAGCACAACAATACTCACCATACATGGGACATCCATCATCAGGATCAACAGGAATGTTCCCAATACAATGCACCACAAAGTAGCAATCAGGCTCAAGCTCAAGCTCAACATCATCAAGGTTTCCCAATTTTCTCTTGCTCTCGCATGCCTCTCTAGTTATATACAAATATAATGTGGTATATTTTAGCTTATAATTACATGTATATTTTATCTGCAAGGAGGTTTAATCAATGTGGACGAAATCATCCAATTGAAAATATTGAATTCAAACGAAATCAAGTTTTCAATTCTAAGAAAACACGAAATCAAGTTTAAATATTGAAGCATTACTAAAAACCATTTTCCTTAGTTTAATGTATCTATTGATTTTTTTATTTTTTTTAAACTAGAAAAAATATTAAATCATTGGGACATGGAAGTTAAATTTAGGCGGGAATGAGATTCCTTTAATAATTTTTGCTAGTTCCAAACAGACTAAAATATTTGCTAGTTTCAAAAAGAGCTACAAACATTCACTGGTTCATCTTTCGGCCCCGGTTGAACTTTAATTCTGTTTTTATTTTTTCTGTTATATATTTCGAAATGCTTGTAACTCTCTGCATTCACTGGCAAGTGAAAAGGGTGTCTTCATCAAGCGTCCACATTACCAGAGAAATCCTTAGAGAAAAGTGAAATTACTTACATTTCTGAAATATTCAAGCTTTGTTGCGACACCAGATTTGAGACTCTTCTTTTTTTCTCTCAGGTAAGTCTAAGTTTGAGTATCACTGTTTAGGTTTATGTTTTTTTTTAATGGGTTTATCTGCTTCTGTATTTAAAAAGCTTTAGCCTTTATGTTTAGATATGGAGTTTTCAGGGATTTTGTATGTTAGGAGTTTAGGCCTAAAAAGTTTACAGTTTTCTTTGAATTCAATGCAGGACTGTTTTGCTCAAGGCGATGGGAACCGTAAGAAAAAAAGTTATGGTGTTGTGTTACCAGAATGCTTGTATTAAGTATGGTCCTAATGGCGTCTACTATGAAGGATCCACTCCTAAAAAGTTCAGAGTTAAGCAAAAGACTGCGTTAAGCACATTGCTGGATGGGCTTTATCCAACTTTTGGATTAGATAAACAGAAATCAAAGTTCAAAATCTTCGGCAGGTACCCTGTAGTTCTTTCACCGGATCTGATTACGTTTGTACATGTTCCCGTGGTGAACGACACTAGTTTGTGGGTTGATGATCATGAATTGCGTGTAGGGTTGTGTTTTAAAGACAGAGATAAGCTGAAGAAGGCGGTGGACTGGTGCTCCATTAGAGGGCGGCAAAAGTGTGTAGTAAAGGAGACTGAGAAGGATGGGTATATGTTTGAGTGCATCAGATGGAAATGCAAGTGGTCGCTTCAGGCTGTTAGAATGGAAGAACACGGACTTGTTGAGATAACCAAGTTTAATGGTCCACATACTTGTTGCCCTATAAAGCTAGAAAATTTTAACTTAGAATTTGTAGCAGAGGAGATTGAATGTCTTATCAGGGTGCAACCCACACTAACAATTTCAGAGTTAAAAGATTGGTGGTTTGAAAAAGTTGGCGACATGCTTGAAACTTCAGAGATGCAGGCAGCAAAAGAGGAAGCAATAAAAAAAGTATATGGAGACTGGGATCAGAGTTTCAGAGTATTACCCAAATTAATGGCTGCGTTTCAGTCATCTAATGGGCTACTTGTGGATTGGCACTACGATCTTTTTCCAAATCCTGAATTTGCATCCTTTCGTGGTGTGTTTTGGGCATTTCCACAGTCCATTGAAGCATTTCAACACTGTAGACCTCTGATCACAGTGGACACCAAAGACTTGAACGGTAAGTACCCTATGAAATTGATGATTGCCTCAGGAATGGACGCTGACGATTGCTATTTCCCGTTTCATTTGCGGTTACCACAGAGGTGTCTTCAGATAGTTGGTGTTGGTTTCTCACTAAAATCAGAGAGAAGGTGACACAAAGGAAAGATATTTGCCTCATCTCCAGCCCCCATCCGGACATACTCACTGCTATTAACAAACCTGAGTCCGGTTGGCAAGAACCCTGGGCTTATCACAGGTTCTGTCTGGATTCTCTGTGCTCCTATTTCCACGATGTCTTTCAAGATGACGACCTGAAGAATCTTGTGGATGAGGCTGGATCCACCAGTTGCAAGGAAAAATTTGATTCCTACATGAAGGATATTGAAAAGAAGAACTCAGAAGCTCGGAAATGGTTAGACCAATTCCCTCAACATCAGTGGGCTCTGGCTCATGACAGTGGTCATAGATACAGATTCATGACCATTGATACAGAAGTCTTGTTTGCAATCCGCGAAAGATTTCTGTCTTTCTGTCTTTTACTTGACATATCAGATTCAAGAAACTGAATCTTCATTATAGATGAACCATTTGCCATATTCTCACACTTTTGATTCTTGTGAACTCTGTAACACCATAATGCGTCATTACTGATGTACATAAAATTATATATTACAAATCTGAATATCGCTGGTTTAAAATGTTACAACATTTGTTTGGAACAAACCTGCAGCTACTCAGCTAGAATACACAGGATGCAAAGTGAAGACCAGGAACTACATGACGCCAACGATATACATAAACAGTAACAATGGTCATAAAAACAGAAGTATATGGTACATCAAAAATGACCCCACGAGTCTCACCGACGCCGATGAGAGAGTTTACGATTAGACCTCTTTCCAGCAGTTGATTTCGATGTGGAAAAAGATGAAGCTGTGAGGGAAGAATTTCCAAATTCATCCTTGTCGTCATTAAAGGCCTTGTTAAATGTCTCTCGTATTTCCATGTACCTTTGCCTCTTTTGTAGTCGGTTCTCAGGTGTGTCTTCAAAAGCCATTTGCGCTAAATCATCGGAGTCCAAAATGTAGTCGAGCACTGCCGAACAGCGTGGGAAGAATTGTTTCCCGAGTTCCACTTAAAGAAAACAAGTGACAAAACCATGTTTAAAGATGGATCATTTAGTTTTGTTCTTTGTTGATAAAGGAGTAGATGAAATGGGTGAGAATCCATACCGGTTTTAGAAAGCGCTATTAGTCTACTTTTATGCTTTTCTAGGATTATGAAAGGTTCTATCTTTAGGTCCAGTGATGTCCTCTTTGCACCAGTGAGACCTTCAGGCTCGAGGCTAGACCCTATGAACTCACATGTTCCCTTCATTTGGGCGATCTCCATAGCAACTTGTGCTTCCGTTGGAAAGAGACGTCGAGCAAATGCAACTAAACAGTGAACACAAAATATAATTATCTTTAGTTCACTCGGTTTCATAATAGAGCACACGATACTAGATTCAAACATATGTGACAAGTAAAAAATAAAATCAAGAAATAAGAGTTGAGAGATACCTCTATTTTCAAGATCAAGCAGCCTATCCTTCAGTTGTTCATCAGCCACTTCAAGAGAGGGAGGAACATCTCTAGGAATTGGATCTCGTTTTTCAGCATGCTCTAGCATTTCTACGCATAGTCCGCCATTGAGAGACTGCTTGCATTGCTCCGGAACATTATTATACTCAACCGCCATAGTCACTTGTTTTGCGATCAAAAGAGCGGTTCTACCATCCAAAGATGTTTCTGATGCATTTGCCCCTTTCGACAATAAAGATAGTATCAACTGTGGCTCCTTCCGCATCGCAGCAACATGAAGCACCGTGTACCCCCTCGGATTTCTATGGTTAACATCAGCAAGCTCCAGGCCCAGTAAATCCGTTGCAGTCTTCACATCGCAATACGCAACAGCAAAATGAAGAGCATACGCATCATCAAGATTGGTATGACCCTCAGTCAAAAGCAACTTGACTAGCTGAATATCATCTGAGTCAAGTGCCTTGAGTATATTGGAGACATGTTTCTCTACTTCAGGTGCTTCCAAACCAAACTCTTTACGGATGTCAATAATTTGTTTGACAATGCGTTCCGGTAAGGACTTGTCAAGACTAACAATATCTACATCAGACTTAACAATAATATCTCTGCATCTATCCAATAGCTTCTTACATGCTTCACCACAGATATTAGCAAGCTTGAGTATCACCAAAGTGTCCTCTATAACAACTTTGTCTATAACATCCAGTAAATGCCTCTGAAAAATGCATATGAAAGTGTTCAATATATGACTTTATGATTGTATAAAAAAGTGATATTGTAGATTTAAGTTATACCTGATACAGAGTAACTAACTCTGGAATCTTGAAGACGAAAGCCAAAAAGAGAACTTCCAACATGAAATCCACCGCCGGCCGGCAAGCCACGTGGCAGCAATTCTCGTCAGCGCATTCAGAAACTCCCTTCGGCGGTGGCCTCACTCTGCTACTGTAAACATACGCCAAAACAGTCACTACCGAATCAAAACCGACTTCGTAATCCTTGGCAATCTTCTTCAGCTCGAGCTTCACGGTGGTGTTGTTGGAATTTTTATCCTTCTCGGCGGTGGCTAAAGCGGTCTTGAAGAAGGGGCTTCTCGCTGATAGAACACAGCGGTGAAAAGATACTTCACGGCCGTTGGAGAGAACAAGCTTAGCGTCGCTATAGAAAGATTCCGGTGAGTCAAAAACAGATTCGAGGCTGTTGGAGAGTAGTTGCAGAGCCGATACATCGGCGGCAGGAGGGTAAACAATAGATGAATCCGTAGGAGCTGGTGCGGAGGCAAAGAAACTAGTGCTGCATGTATTGCTGATTTCATATGAATCGGCGAATCCATCAACGGTGTCCATCGATGAATTGAAAATTCACAAATTCGAGAGAGAGATCTCTAATCGAAGAAGACAGGAACCTTATGAATCGATTTGGTAAAGATCGAAGAGAGGCATTGACCAAAGTCAAGTCAATGAGAGTGGTGGTGAGAGATGAAGAAGCATCGACGGTTTTCAGTTTCACCAGAAAAGGTAACTTTCCAGGAAAGGTCTTGGAAATTGGCTTAAATTTCATTTTATTAACAGAAAAAAACTAAACCGGTTCGGTTTATTTATCGTAGTTTTGTACCGGAGACGTATTTTGTTACATGTTTTTTACATTTATTTTTTCTTTGACAAAGTGACTATTTCCAAGGCCGGTTATCTGATCTGGACCATATTGAATAGGATAAAAAAACCGATTCGGTTAAAAATATTTAGCTTCCACTTTTGTAACCTTTAATATATTTTTTCGTTTATTGAAAAGTAAATTTCAAATGTTCGATTTTGACCACTAATCAAGTCGAACATTTTCTAGAATTATTCTCCTTTTTGTCGCAAAAGAAAATGCTCTTACCCACAATAAAACCAATATATAGGGATAAATTACATAAAAGCATGAAAGTCAAAACGAAAATAACATTTTACTAAAGAGTTTGATTTGATTGAAAGTTTTTTTTTTTTTTACTTCTTAAGTTATTTGCCTTCGACTTCTCTTTCTCAATCATACGAAGTCTGTTTTTTAATTTTTTTTCTTCTTTTAATTAAAATTATTGTTATTTTTTTAAGTGACATATTATATAATTTTATTGGATGAATTTGGAAAATTTTATATCTTCTATTTGTTACACTTCTTTTTTTTTTTACTGTTTACCCTTCTTTTTTAGTTTAACATTGAAAATTCTAGTTGTAAGGTCAAAGATTCAAATGTGAAAAAGAATTCAAATATAGACTAAACAGCCTTAATGTTATTTTTATATTGGTAAAAAAAATCAACCTTAATTAATTAGTTGTTTTTAGGAAATAAAATGATCAAATGGATAAAGGTTGAATCAAGTAAACGACTTTCCACTCCTTAATTACCTTTTTCCTTATATTTAATCAAACTTTGACCAAAAAATGTAAAGAATAATAATAAATCTAACTCTAATTAATTACATTATTATTTAATAAAATAATTTCGACGAAACTCGCGGGAACACTTCATAAATGGCTCCCAGAGAGTGCGGACCAAAAAAAAACCTGAGCCAAAAAAAAATATTTCTGGAAAAATTTTCTGCTTTCTCTGCAAAACCGTTACAGAGAGACAGCGAAAACCTTTAAGGAAAAATTTTATAGGGATTTAGAAGCAATCCAATAGAGAGGAGACGAAATCATTTTTCTCTCTTTTGAAGCTTCTTCTGATTCCAAGTTATACAGGTAAGATCGATTTGTTTTTTATATAAAAATCGATTTTTTAGAGATCGATTTCTAGTTTGAACCCTAATTTTGAGATGGTCAGGTTGATATTGTTGATGTTTTGGTTTGATTCGATTACTCAACCATATGATTTCATATATTCGAAGAGAATTCATCGATCCTTGAAGAAAGAAAGGATCTTCATTTCAGGTTTTTCCCTAATATTTGCTTGAATTGGAATCATGAATCGTATCTATAAATGATTAAACATAATGGAAATGTAATTGAAAATTTTTATTATTTTTTTCCAGCCTTGACAAAATCAAACTTACTGGAGAAATTTGACTAAGTTTTTACTTTTTACAAAGCCTGTGATGGAACAATTCAGGCAAATCGGAGAGGTTCTTGGAAGCTTAAATGCTTTAATGGTATTACAAGATGATATCTTAATCAACCAAAGACAATGTTGTTTATTGTTAGATATTTTTAGTTTGGGTTTCAACACCGTAGCTGAAGACATCAGACATAACTTGAAGCTTGAAGAGAAGCATACTAAATGGAGAGCTCTTGAGCAGCCTTTAAGAGAGCTTTACAGAGTTTTTAAAGAAGGTGAAATGTATGTTCGTAATTGTATGTCTAATAAAGATTGGTGGGGTAAAGTTATTAACTTTCATCAGAACAAAGATTGTGTTGAGTTTCATATACACAACTTGCTTTGTTACTTTCCTGCTGTGATTGAAGCGATTGAGGCAGCTGGAGAGATTTCGGGTCTTGACCCTTCTGAGATGGAGAGGAGGAGAGTTGTGTTTTCAAGAAAGTATGATAGAGAGTGGAATGATCCTAAGCTGTTTCAATGGAGGTTTGGGAAACAGTATTTGATTCCGAGGGATCTTTGTAGCCGGTTTGAGCATTCATGGAGAGAAGATAGGTGGAATCTAGTTGAGGCATTACAAGAGAAAAGAAAGTCAAAGAGCGATGAGATTGGGAAGACTGAGAAGCGTTTAGCTGATTTTCTGGTGAAGAAACTAACTGGATTGGAACAGTTTAACGGTAAGCTCTTTCCGAGTTCGATACTTCTTGGTTGTAAGGATTACCAAGTGAGGAGGAGATTAGGAGGTGGTGGTCAGTACAAGGAGATTCAATGGTTAGGGGATAGTTTTGTGTTGAGACATTTTTTCGGGGATCTTGAGCCGTTAAATGCAGAGATTTCTTCTCTGTTATCGCTTTGTCATTCAAATATACTTCAGTACCTTTGTGGATTCTATGATGAAGAAAGGAAAGAATGTTCTCTGGTTATGGAGCTAATGCACAAAGATTTGAAAAGCTACATGAAGGAAAATTGTGGACCTAGAAGAAGATATCTCTTCTCTGTTCCTGTTGTGATCGATATAATGCTTCAAATCGCGAGAGGGATGGAGTATCTTCATTCAAATGAGATTTTCCATGGAGACTTGAATCCTATGAATATTCTTTTGAAAGAGAGAAGTCATACCGAAGGTTATTTCCATGCGAAAATCTCAGGTTTTGGTTTGATCTCAGTCAAAACTCAGTCTTTTACTCGGGCTTCCACGAGACCAACCACTCCTGATCCTGTGATTTGGTATGCACCTGAAGTTCTAGCAGAGATGGAACAAGATCTCAAAGGTACAACTCCAAGATCGAAGTTTACAAATAAAGCTGATGTTTATAGCTTTGCTATGGTGTGTTTCGAGCTTATAACTGGTAAAGTTCCATTTGAAGATATTCATCTTCAAGGCGATAAAATGGCTAGGAACATTAGAATGGGAGAGAGACCTCTCTTCCCATTCCCTTCGCCTAAATACCTCGTGAGTCTAATCAAACGGTGCTGGCATTCAGAACCGAGTCAGCGTCCAACATTCTCATCGATTTGCAGGATCCTCCGCTACATCAAGAAGTTCCTAGTTGTGAATCCAGATCACGGTCACATTCAAATCCAAACTCCACTTGTTGATTGTTGGGACTTAGAAGCAAGATTCTTGAGAAAGTTCTCAATGGAGTCAGGTTCTCACGAGGAATCCGTGACACAAATACCATTCCAGCTTTACTCATACAGAATTGCAGAGAAAGAGAAGATGAGTCCAAACTTCAACAAAGAAGAGAACTCAGAAACAGGTGAATCTGTTTCCGAAAGCGTTTCAGTAGTTGAAGATCCACCAACAATGCCAATGTATACAAAGTCATTGTGCTTAGATGCAATATCTGAATACTCAGATACAAGATCAGTTTACTCAGAAGCTCCAATCAAAAAGACCTCAGCTTTAAAGAAAAGCAATGACACTGTCAAACTCAGAAGAAACTCAATCTCAGGTTAGATAAATTTTATTCAACCAAACCACTTAATTCCTAAACCTTTGAATGGATCATTAATCTTTTCAATTGCAGGTTTACGATCTCCCGGATCATCACCTATAAAACCAAGATCAGCAACGAAAGTGTCATCACCACTAAGTCCATTTGGAAGAAGCAGCAAACTAAAGAAGGATACTTTATTGCCTTTGAGTCCTATGAGTCCTTTGAGCCATGGAAGACGTAGACAACTCTCTGGTCCTGCTTCAGACTCTGAGCTTACATAGCTTTTGAAACATACTTCTTGTTTTTGCAAGAATCCATTTTTTTGTGTAATCCCTTAAATACTGTTTACTTTTTTTTTTTACGTTTAATTTTACTTTTTTTTAGATACTTCTCTGTAGCGTCTGCAAGTTTACATTTTTTTTTTTTTTTTGAAAAACCAGAGCTTTGTTTACCCTCTTCGCCTATAGTCTTATTCCGATTTTGAAGCTCCTGTGTTTGAGAGGTTTTGCTCTATTAAAGTTCGGAGCTTGCGATAGCACCGTAAATGTCCTCGCAGACGCAATTTCGTTTGGTTATCTTTGAGTTCACGAGGAAATTTCAAACGAAATTGAATACCCAGAAACTTCACAGCTTTGTTACTAAGTCTCGTCTTGCGCGTGACCCGTATTTCGCGACCCAACTTGTCAGATTCTATGCGTTAAACGATGATCTTCAGTCTGCTCACAAAATGTTCGACGTATTTCCTGAGAGAAGCGTTTTCCTCTGGAACTCTGTTATTCGAGCTTATGCTAAAGCCAATCAACTTAGTACCGTTCTATCACTTTTCTCTCGAATGCTGAGTTCTGATACCAAACCAGATAACTTCACCTATGCGTGCTTAGCTCGTGGCTTCTCAGATAGTTTCGATACTACCGAGGGACTGAGGTGTGTTCATGGAGTTGCAATTGTATCTGGTCTTGGATTTGATCAAATTTGTGGCAGTGCAATTGTTAAAGCTTATTCAAAATCTGGTCTTATTGTTGAAGCAAGTAAGCTGTTTCTTTCAATACCAGAGCCAGATGTTGCTCTATATGATGTTATGATTTCTGGATATGGAAGCTGTGGATTTTGGGAGAAAGGAATCAATGTGTTTAACTTAATGCGACATCGAGGACATCAACCTGATTGTTATACAATGGTAAATTTGATGACTGGTTTGATTGATCCTAGTTTGTTACCTATTGCTTGCTCTGTTCATGGCTTTTGTTTGAAAATCAATCTAGATTCTCATTCTTATGTTGGTTGTGCTTTAGTGAGCATGTACTCGAGATGCAGATGCATAGCTTCTGCTGGTAGAGTGTTTAGTAGCATCTCTGAGCCTGATTTAGTTGCATGTTCTTCTTTGATAACTAGTTATTTGAAATGCGGTAAGCACAAGGAGGCTTCGTATCTGTTTAACGAGCTGAGAATGAATGGTAAGAAACCAGATTGTGTTCTTGCTACGATTGTATTAGGGTCTTGTGCTGAGTTATCGGATTCAGTCTTTGGAAAAGAACTGCACGGTTATGTTATTCAACTAGGACTAGAACCTGATATAAAGGTGTGCTCTGCTCTTATAGACATGTATTCAAAATGTGGGTTTTTGGATTCCGCGATGAATCTTTTCACGAGGATTCCAAAGAAAAACATTGTTTCTTTCAACACCGTTATTTTGGGTCTTGGCTTGCACGGTTTTGCTTCCACTGCGTTTGAAAAGTTCGGCGAGATGCTTGAGATGGGATTGAAACTGGACGAGATCACTTTTTCTGCTCTTCTTTGCACTTGTTGCCATTCGGGTCTTTTAAACAAAGGTCAAGAGATCTTCAAGAGAATGAAGAGTGAGTTTGGTGTTGAGCCGAAAACAGAGCATTATGTTTACATAGTAAAGCTAATGGGAATGGCTGGAAAACTAGAAGAAGCATTTAAGTTAGTAATGTCATTACGAAAACCAATTGATTCGGGTATTTTGGGAGCATTATTGTCATGTTGTGAAGTTCATGAGAACACTCATATGGCTGAAGTTGTAGCAGAGAAGATCTTCGAGAGTGAGGAAGAGAGAAGAAGTGTTTACAAAGTAATGCTCTCTAATGCGTATGCAAGATATGGAAGATGGAATGAAGTAGAAAGGCTTAGAGATGGAATATCGGAAAGATTTGGAGGGAAATTGGCAGGGATTAGTTGGATTTAGCTGCCAAGAATATATTATTTGTAGATATTATTTGTATAATGTGATGATTTGAGGTTGAAACTGGGGAATATACCAACCTTGAAAGTGGAAACCCAAGTTAAATTAAGAAATGATGGGGATTATATTTGAGTGGTTTCATCAGAAGAGTCGGTAGAGAAAAGAGTAAGGCTTGCATCAAATGATCAAAGTATATATTTAGCTTTGAGAGAGAATGTTGTAGCCACTCTACAAAACATCGAAACATAAACTAAGAAATAACTTGACCATTTAACAGATGATACAAAAGCTGAACTCAAAGTCTCATCTCTACATGTTTGCAAGAAGACCAAAATGAGTGAGAAATCGATATAACAACTAATAAATAGTATTGAATAAAAGTTTTAAATCTGAAAATTCTTCCATTTCTTCCTTCATCCTCCAATAGATGATCCTGCAAAACAAACACACCAGATCAGTTAGAGGTTTAATCTGTAATTTGTATCTTAAGCTTAATAAGGAAACACAAGGTTGTTTTTCATTCATGATTCAGAACTAGTGCAGGAAGAATCTCTACAAACTGGCTACAATCCAATATTTCTTAAGCTAAACCGAACCAAACTAAAAGAGAGCAAATCGCAGGCAATCCAGAGTCTTGTGTTTCATTTGAAAACTGTAGTGTAGTGTTAAATCTTTTTTATAAGTTAAATCATTAGTTCATGGCTGAAGTAAGTGCAATGAGAAGAAATTATCCAAAACAAATCGAAACAATTTTGATAATCTATTCCATAAGTAAAGCAACAAACTCTTGAGTACAAAAACAGATTAGCTAAGCTATTCCAAAACAGAGTTAAGATAAACTAAGCTATTACATATAGCATTGAAATCCGAAAAGAACAGAGGCGAAGAGAGACAAGTGAGTATAACATACCCTCTTCACAAGAAACACCGCACAAAACACTAAGACAGCATATCCAAAAAGCTCTTGTCCAATATACCATCAGATATCATATCATCCACCATTTTCACGGTAGATGCATCTGCACAAAACTCATTACTTCGCAGCTCCGTGATAAGTTCACGTGATGCAACTATTTCCCCAGCTCCAAGACGACCTCTGATTAGTATATTGTATGTGTAGCCATTTGGTACATGTCCATTGTTCTTCATTTTACAGAATAACGCATTTGCTTCTGTCATTGCACCTTTTCCACAAAACCCAGATATCATTGTAGTGTAAGTTTGAACATCAGGCTCCACACCATCGATGGGGAGACTACAGAATAAGTCCCATGCCTCATCCACCTTGTTACCTTTGCACATTCCATGGATGATGATGTTATAAGTAGCAGTATCAAGATCCATCTTACTCTTTTGGATACCCTCCAACATTTCCAATGCCGCTTCTATTTTCCCATTTTTGCAGTAACCGTACAGCAAAATGTTACAAGTTATGGTATCAGGACACACACCCTAAAAAATCATCTCCTGAAAAAGGTCTTGGGCAGCATTAAGGTTGCCCACTTGACAGAACCCGTGAATAAGAGTGTTGTAAGAAACTGCATTAGGAACTAATCCTCTTTTAGAAATCTCAAGGAGAAGTTCCATTCCATCGTCAACCCTCTTAGCCCTACAGTACCCGTCAATGAGAGCATTAAAAGTAACTACGTTTGGAGAACAGCCCTTACTGGCCATTGAATCAAACATGCGCTTCGCATCATCTAGACGATCATGCTTGCAAAATCCATCGATCATTGAGTTATAAGTAATTGTATTAGGAGATATTCCCCTATAGAGCATCTCCTCGCATAATTTTGCTGCCTCAAAGAACTTCCCTTCTTTGGAAAATGCATTGATCAATGCGTTGAAAGTTACAACATTCGGGTCGATATTCCTTTGGATCATTTCACGCAGCAGCCGCTCGGCATCACTCCATTTACCACAGTTACAACAACTGTCTATCATACAGTTGTAGGTAACTACAGTGGGAAATTTTCCTTTCTCGTGCATTTCAGTGAAAAGATTTTGAGCATCGTTGTGATGCCCGTCTTTGCAAAGACGATCAATGATGGAATTATAGATCATAACATTGGCTTTGATATGGCTGTCCTCCATCTTCCTAAGCAGATTCAAGGCCGAGAAAGTGTCACCCATCTTACACATTCCATTAACGATTGTTCCGTAAGTAACAATGTTAGCTTCAAGACCATTTTCTACCATCTTATTGACCAAAGCTAGTGCCTCAAGAACTTGACCTTGTAGACAGAGACCATTCATCAGTGTGTTGAACGTTATGACATTAGGTGTACATCCAGTTTCAACCATATGATCAAACAAAACTACGGCTTCAGAAATCCTATCTTCCATACATAGCCCATGGAGCAGCGTGCTAAAGGTAACAACATCGGGCTGGAAACCAAGTTTAGTGATCTTTCCAAATGTAGACAAAGCAAAGGACAACTTATGACAGCTGCAGAAACACTTTATAAAAATATTGAAGCTGTATATATTAAATGGAATCCGACGCTTTTCCATCTTTGTTATAGCAGAAGAAGATTCCGATCTCCAAAACCTAGCCAACATTTTTGTTTCGTCGTCGATCTCTCTAACAATAAAGGAGTGCAAAAAGTGTGAGCTCTGTGACTAAGACTAACGATGGAGCAGCACAAAATGAATCAGAAAACCACCGGTTCCATTAATTGGTTGCTACATTGACCGGTTCAATTTCATTGGTACGTTTTCCGGTTAAATCTGTGGTTTCCAAGTGGAAGAGAAAGTGTTATTCAATTAGGTTTTAGAATGATTTTAACGTATTTTAAGCTGAGAACTATTATAAAATACATGATAAAAGACTGGTATTTTGTTTATTCATGTTTTAGATAAGAAAGTACATTAAAATTTATTCTAATTCAAATGCAGCTAAATCAAATCAATGTTGAATAATACTTGTTTAGACTTAAACGATAACTTGTGGTTAAGGGAGACAAAAACAAACCATTCAATTTATTTATTTTTTTGCTTCTTATCACAACTTCTAATATTGCTCCTTTTTTTTTCTTATCACAACTTCTAATATTGCTCTTTCCTTCTGCTAAAATTCTCTCTTTCTAACTTAAAAATCAAAATTAGATTTAAAATCCATTGTTTGGTTTCAGCATTTCCAGGACGGCGGAGAAAACGACTTTTCGATTTCACGTTTACCTGGTAATATTTTTTTGGACAATTTTAAGAATTGTGGTTTTTGCTGCGAAAATGCGGTAAAATTTTAACAATGTAAATCATGGAATCCATTTTTCCAATATTTCTGGTCGAGATCGATATTTTGAAGAAAACGTTGGTCTCTTTATTTTGATTTGGTCATCAGAATAATTTCGGTTTTTTGGGAAGCTTTCTTGAGGAAAAAGTATTTAAAAAAGTTGTACAATTCAATGTTACAAGACAAAACTTGATACATACGTTATTTCTCCCATCAATTCATAAATTGAAAAGATGATTGTGGTGTATAATAATGACAGAAGTTTTGGTTTCGACTATATATATATATGTTTGAACATGATGCTAAAGATTCGTGATGCTCTCGCTATTTTGTGTATTGGCAGGAAGTTTTATTGATCTTTCTTGTTCGGTAAGATTCAAATGCAGAGACGAGAACAAGCATCGTAAAAAATGGAGCGAGCAAAAACAGGTTAGATTTGTTTGAATTGACTCTTAATGGAGATTATTATTTTCGTCTTTGAAAATTGTTTATGTAAGGTTTTGTTAGTTCTCTTGTTATCATTGCAGAAGTGGAGAAGAAAGTTTCAAAACTTTTAAAGTTCATCCAAACCAAAAACAAGATTCCAAAGGATTCAAAGAGAGAGCTTTTAGGGATTGTTAACCATCTTCAAGAGCAGTGTCAGTCTCTCTATTCTGTATTTGATGATTTTCAACAAAACTTAGATCCGAAAACCGGTGGCAGTGGAAGAAAAGAGAAATCGCGTATTGCTTCATCGAGTTCGGATTTGGAATATTACTCTTCAGAAGAAATAGAGAATGTTGTTGTGGAAGTAAGCTTAAAGCATTGAGGAATGAAGCTGAAGAGAAAGAACGAGAATTGACATTGCGCGTGAAGGAGCTAGAACGAGAGCTATGTGACGCGAAAGCTGAATGCGATCAAAAGAGAGATTTAGAGGAAGAGATTGCCATGAAAGCTAGTGAAAGTAAGCAATTAGGAGAGAGGAACAAAGGGCTTAGATCTCAAATCTCTGGTTTGGAATTGGTTTTGAAAGAGAAAGGAGATGAGATATCAACACTTGTGAACAAGTTTGGGAACTGTGAGTTAGGTTTAACATCGAGGATTGAAGATTTGAAGGGCCAGTTGAAAAATTTGGAACAAGAAATCGGTTTCCTTCGCGCAAGAAACGCGGATTTGGCTAGAAACTATGAACTTAAAAGAGTCGAGGAGAAAGATCGCGTTACGGGGTTGATGGATCAGGTAAATGGAATGAAACATGAGCTTGAATCATTGCGGAAGCTGAAAGATGAATCTGAAGCAAAGTTGAAGAAGAAAGTCGAACAAGTTACAGAGACAGAGATGCAATTAAAGAGTCTGAAAGAAGAAACAGAGGAAGAGAGGAATAGACTAAATGATGAGATTGATCATCTTAGAGGAGAGAATCAGAAGCTGCTTACAAGAATCTCAGAGCTTGATTCATTACATATGGAGATGAAGACAATAAACGATAACGAAATGGAAGATGCGAGCAAGAAACTTGACATTCAAGTTTCTGATCAGAAGAGACTGGTTAAGGAAAAAGATGATATTATTGGCAGGTAAAACAACAAAACTTTTTGATTTTGAATATTCAGATTTTAGGTATTTATGATTCTAGTATCTCAGGCTATCGACGAAAGTGAAGGATCAACAGAGACTTATTAAAGAACAAAAAGAGACGATTGACAAATTCTCTGAAGATCTTAAGCAATCAAAACGTTGGTCATTAGGTTCGAACCGAGATTCGAAGCTGAATCCAAATGCGTTAGAGAGGAAAATGGAAGAATTAGCTGAAGATTTCAGGATGAAGATCGAAGATCATATAAGGATACTATACAGAAGGATCCATGTAGCTGAACAAATACACTTAGAAAGCAAGAACGACTATATCAAAACACGAGACATGGTTCAAGAAAACAAAGAAAATAGAGAAAGTTTGATCTTTTTCGAAACCCATTTCAGAAAAATCAAAGAAGTTTCGGAAAAAGGGTACTCGAGATCCATGGAAAAGCTAGAAGAAGCAGAGGAAGACACAAACCGAGTTGCAAGATTAGCAAAAGATATCGATTCAGCGAAGCTTTGGGTGCGTGAGAAAAAGAATGAGTTAGAGACTCTAACCGCAGAGCTAGAATGCAAAGACGCTCAAGAAACTTTGTTGAAGGAGAAGTTATCTAAGCTTGAGAAGAAGCTTGCGGAAGAAGGAACAGAGAAACTGACACTAGCAAAGGCTTTGAGCAAATTTGAAACGAGAATCAAAGAGCTTGAGAAAAAGTTGAAGGGAAGAGAAGTTGAATTGTTGAGTTTAGGAGAAGAGAAGAGAGAAGCCATAAGACAGCTCTGTATTCTTATGGATTATCAACGAGATCGATACGATGAAATCAAGAAATCAATCTTAAAAATTTGATAATAAATTTTACTCTTTTGGATTCACTTTGTTGTTTCTTTTTTTCACAAAAATGTTTTTATTGTTATATTCATATGCATTAGAATCATTAAATATCTTATTGTAAGATCGTGGGTTCATGTTGTTGTAAAAAATCGTATTTACTCGTATTGACTATAACAAGTAGTAAAACTTATTACAATGTAGTTGTCATAAAAGTCAAAATCTAAATACTTTGACCGGTTTGACGAGAATTTTGAAGAATGCCAGCTGCGAAGCGGAATAGAGTTAGTGGCAAAAACGGTAATAAACACTAAAGCGGAGGGTCTTTTACTCGTGTCTCTGTTTCGTCGGTTTTACTATAATTTACTTCATTTTCGTATCATTTATTGCATACACTAAATCTTTTCGTTTTTTTTTTTGCTCTTGCTTCCGTTTCAGTTACCGACTCACCGGAGCTCCGTTTTCCAGGTAAAATCTCCGTTCACAAGGGAATTAGAGATGATTGAGCTAGTTTTGATCTTCCATTGGAAGTACCTAGCTCATGCTATTTCTTCGATCTGTATACCTTACGACTTAGTTTATATCGAAGTCTCTGTATAGTTTGTAATTATAAACAGAACAAGTATGGATTTTTTATTTTATTTTTCAGTTTCTAGAACCTTTATTGATGTGGATTTTAATATAGAGTTTATAGGCTTGATTCAATAATCAAAGTTCTTACATTTCATGAAGTTTTCTCTCTTTCTCTTTTTTTGGATCAAGACAGATTTCACTATTGTTTTATTTAATTACCATTTGATTTCACTCAGATTGATTAATCTACTTTGAATCTTTGTTAGGCTTTGCTTATAAGCTTTAAACCTACAGTCAAAGCCATTAAATCTCGATTTGGATCTTCTGTGGAGCTTCATGACCCAAAGGTAAGTGAAACTCAAAACTACTCATTGCATTTTGCATCTTTGTTTCAAATTACTAATTTTTACTTATACCTTAATTAATTTTTTTTGAGGGGTAAAGAAGATTTGGACCTGTGTTATTGTTTTTTTTAATTAAGTCTGCATAATAGAGAGACATAAAAGAAACAACTCATATGATGATTATGATAGCTGTCTTTTTTATCATTCTCTGTGCTTTGCTTTCTGGTTCCCATTTCCCTAAAGTTTCTCTGGTGGCTCTGTTAAGTTCACTACTCCGATCTTCTTCTCTGTAACTCAGATGCAATGTAAAACTCTGTATATGTATTGATATCGAATCTGTAAGTACAATCCCTATCACGATTTCATAGCAATCGCCATAGCAAGACTCATAACGTCTCTCTGATTCTGTTACAACAAACTCGATACTCATTACTTTCCCCCTTTACAGTATTTATACCATGAAAATACAACCGACAACAAAATAATGAAACCCTCCAAATGAAAACAAGTCTTCAAAGTCAACTCTCATTGTTGACCGATTCTGTTTCTCCTTCTTTTGCCATCTGATTCTTTTTCCTCACGTAGACTTGCTTGATCCTATCAGGCTCCACTGCATTCTCTAGCCATTTAAATATTGTTTTTCTTATTTACTAGATATTACTTAAATTTAAATATTGTAGTTCTAGTATCTATTTGTTTGGTCATGTCAGGCTCCAATTGAATCATCTACTTCTTTATTACATATCTGTTACCATCCAACTGAAAATCAGCACCAAATTAATATTAGTTGACTAATTTTAGTTTAATATTCTACTAAACATGAAAATGATGGCATCTAGTTCAATTAAATATTGCTAATTGGTTTGAACAAGTTAGAGTTTCTTCACACATGTCTTCTTCTCTGTGATATTGTGCAAAGTAAAGATCGTGCTTGATGGAGTTCTAGATGTCCTGGAGATGACTTTTTAGTTCCAAATCTCAAACGTTTCAAGTGCCTTTTGACCAAAGAAGAAATGAGAAAGCATAGTATTAAAGACTCCTTGAAATCTTTCTTTGAGCCTCATCTTCATCCTGACAATAATGAATTGCTCAAAGGAACAAAAACTGGTAAGTTTACTTTACTTTCTATAGGTCTTTTGGTTTTAGACTTGTTTAAAATGAAGAAATAATACTTTGATCAACAATGCAGAAATAGATGAAAAAGTAAAGAAAATCTTGGGAATTGTTGAGAGTGGAGATATTGAGGAAGATGAATCCAAAAGAGTAGAGGTTGCAGAATTAGTCAAGGAATTCTACAGAGAGTATGAGTCCTTGTATCGGCAATACGATGATCTAACGGGTGAGATCAGGAAAAAAGTTCATGGGAAAGGAGAGAACGAGAGCTCTTCTTCTTCTTCGAGCTCAGACTCGGATTCAGAGAAGAAGAGCAAGAGAAACGGGAGAGCCGAGAATGACATAGAGTTGGTAAAGAAACAGATGGAAGCTGCAAATCTTGAAATTGCTGATCTGAAAAGGAAGTTAGCAACAACTGATGAAGAAAAAGAAGCTGTGGACTTAGAGCACCAAGAGATTTTGAAGAAGTTAAAGGAATCACAAGAGATCTGTGGTAGTTTGAGACTTGAAGCTGAGAAGTTAACGAGTGAGAACAAAGAACTAAATCAGAAACTGGAAGTTGCTGGCGAACTGAATCAGAAGCTTAAAGATGTGAAGAAAGAGAGAGATGGATTGGAAGCAGATCTTGAGAAGAAGACTCAAGAAGCTTCTGAGTATGTGAATCAGATTACTGATCTAAAAGATGAGATGACGAATAAGGCGAAAGATCACGAGAGTACACTGGAAGATAATAACCGTCTACAGGGGCAAAAGAACGAAACCGAAGCAGAACTCGAGAGAGAGAAGCAAGAGAAACAAGCGTTACTGAATCAGATCAACGATGTGCAGAAAGCATTGTTAGAGCAAGAAGCTGCATACAATACGCTGAGCCAAGAACACAAACAGATCAATGGCTTGTTCGAAGAACGAGAAGCGACAATCAAGAAGCTAACAGATGATTACAAACAAGCCCGAGAGATGTTGGAAGAGTACATGTCGAAGCTGGAGGAGACAGAGAGGAGAATGCAAGAGACAGGTAAAGATGTGACATCGAGGGAAACCGAGATTGTAGATCTTCAAGATGCGATGGAGAGTCTACGTAACCAAGTAGAGATGAAAGGAGAAGAGATAGAGAGTTTGATGGAGAAAATGAGTAACATCGAGGTTAAACTCCGTTTGTCTAACCAGAAACTGAGAGTAACCGAACAAGTGTTAGTGGAGAAAGAAGAAGAATCGAAGAGAATAGAAGCTAAGCATTTAGAGGAACAAGCTTTGCTCGAGGAGAAGATCGCAATGACCCACGAAACATATCAAGGTTTGATCAAAGAGATATCAGAGAGAGTAAACTCGACAATACTAAATCGGTTCCAATCCCTTTCTGAAAAGTTTGAGGAGAAGCACAGAAGCTATGAGGAAACGGTGGTTGAAGCAACAAAGATGTTTTCGAGGGCGAAAAAGTGTGTAATAGAGATGAAGAAGGAGAAAGAAGAGATGGAGAAGGAGAAGGAAGAGATGGAGGAGAAGCTTGAAGGTAAAGTAAGAGATGAGGAAAGAGAGAAGGAGAAGTTGAAAGAGACATTGTTGGGGTTAGGAGAGGAGAAGAGAGAAGCAATAAGACAGTTATGTATATGGATCGAACACCATAGAGACCGTTGTGAGTATCTTGAAGAGGTTTTGTCCAAAATTGTTGTGGCAAGAGGACAAAGACGGTCACAACGAGCTTAAAGTGATTCATTCTCTTCTCAAACTGTAAGTTAGAGCGTAGCTGTGTTTATTACTCAAATTGTTTTTATTTTTTTAATACTTCTGATTGGTGTTTGTTGTTCAATAATTTGTTTGTGCTTTCAAATTCGAAATTGTCTTGTTGGAAATGTGATGATTGTTTTGTAGTTGTAAGGATGGGTGGTGAGGTTTGTATAGACCCATTGATATTGATGTTGCTATGATTTAATGTTTTCAACTATATAAATTAGATTAGATTCATTTATACCAAAAAGATTATACATATCAGGACATCAAAATCTTAGCTAATCTAGTCTGGTCTATAAGACTAGATACAAAAACAAGAGGGCTGTGGTTAAGAGATCTTTCTTCTACATGCTAATGTCTAAGAGACGCAACTGAATTGTGATAGCTTCCACAGCAAAAAGAAGGATCATGCGGTGCTCTGTGTCTCCTCTAATTTCATGGAGCCTCATTTCTTTTTGTTTCTCCATTGAACATTAAAAGAGAAACCACTCCAAGGGTTGCAGTTAAGAAGAGTTACGTGCATCAGAAGCATCCCTTTCTCCTCCTCTGTCTAAGCTTCATCTCCAAAATTATCACAAGTGTTGTTCCTTTCCTTCTCCTCTCTCGCCCGAGTTCATCGGTTTTCTTTTGCGGTGGCTGCGTTTTTACTTGGGATATCCTCCTTGCTCCCATGTTGCATAAAGACGATCAAACTGTTTTCTCCGAGAAACTGCAGCTGCGGTGGTTTCTATCTCATCTCCGTTTTGTGCTTTGCTGCATTGGCCTTGTTCAAATTTTGACTGAGTTTCACCATTGCCTTGTTCTCTATGTGCTGCATCCACACTAAATAAGCTTGATGATTTGTGAGTACACAACTTCTTGACAAGATTACAAGTTTCTGAAACCACTCCAACTGACAATGAAGATTCTAAGTGGTCCTTGTTCTTTACTCTTTTCCTCCGGGCATACTTGTTCCTAAACCATTTGTCGTCACGACAAGTATAAGAAGCAAACGATGCTGCTTCAACTCCCACAGGCACCACTACTTCCTTATACACTTGTCTCGCAAAAGCAAACGATGCTGTGTTAGCCAGAACCACTTAATCGTCAAAAGATAATTGTTCGAGACCGCACTCGTTGACTCTTTTCTTATAAGTTTTGTACGATTCAAGACCTCTGTTCAAGTCAGCTTCTTTAAGAACATTTGTGCTTAGACTCTTAGCTTCTTCATCTGCAAAAAATTGAATCAGATGATGGAAATAAGCTTTTAATATATATATATATATATATATATATATATATATATATATATATTTTTGTTAAAAGGCTTACTATTAAAAAGCTTTTAATATATTGCAATTAACTCTAAACAAATAAAACATTTCCATAAACAGGAACAAAATTTGCTATTTTACATTTATGTTCCTGAATTCCCGCCGGTAAAGACTCATCTTCCTCCGCCGATTTGTTTGCCACAACCATCATATCGGCGGCGAAAGAGACTAATCTCATGCTCATGCATTCAAATTAGTCAAAGGTTTTTCAGGGGAATTTCTGAAATTCGGGTTAATCCTAAATCGTAACAAGACAAAATTACCTCTCCGGTTTGGTCTGATTGGCTTGCTCCGCCGTATTCATCGCTGGTTTAGACGGTGAAACTCGAGTGTTACTGCTCCATTTTTTCACTTCTTTCTCTATTTTCACTTTTAATCTTCCCTTCATAGGCAAAATTTTCCATAAAGTACAGACACTATCCTAAACAAAAACATTATAAAAGAGTGGGATAAAATTTCTAAAAGTAAAAGGTGAAATGTGTAAAAAAGAATGAAAGAAATCGGAAAGTTTGCATTTTATTTTTATTATTTTTGACCCAAAAAAATCTATCTAACTATTTATGTACTCAAATTTTAGTATAAATTTTGATAATATTTATTTATTATTTTTAAAAGTAAGATTAAACCGATCGAAACGGAATTGAATTTTAATAGAGGTTAATTATAACTCGAATGGTATTAAACTTGATTTCTTATTACTAGATTAAAAGTTAAGTGGGATTCTAAAGTGTTGGATCCAAATATGGAAATTTCCAATAAACAATAGCTTCAAAAATCAAAAGTAGAAAATGATTGGATATGTTTGGAAATTTGATATGTTACGTAATTAACTTGTAGAGATGTAAATATCATCATGGAAAATAGATTGAAATCTTTTTTAAAACATTCTAAGATCATATTCCGATATTTCTTTTGATCAGAGTCGTCGAAATAGTGTCAACTTCTATCAAGTATGTTTCCGAGCCTCTTGCCGAGTTTATTGGAGTCAAAGAAATAAGTTGTTGATTAGCCTTGAAACAATATAGCAGAAGGTTATAGAATGTTGTAACTCTGTCTTATTTCTCACCATTCTGTGTAGGCCGAGTTTCAGAATGTTATCGAATGTGTCTCAAGTTTCTCCTCGCCATCGTTGCTCGATACATCTTTATTTCTAGCGCAGATAAAACGATAAGATAGAAGTCGAAGGGTTAGATCAAAGATTTGTGTAAATAAAGTTATACCAAAAAAACAACAGAGATTTTGCAGGAAATGAGAGGAAACGAAGGATGTAGAATTTACCTTCGTTTAATGAGTACGCGTGTAGATGGCCCAAGGAGGGTCCTTTGCAACAGAGTTTTTTCAGATCAAAGTAAATCATGACAATTTATGCGATAGAACTGATGTGGTTTTGGAAAACAGCAACTATAAACCCTAAAATCAAGCTTTTCTTAACAACAGGTGACAGATTAATAAGTGATATAGAAAAAAATTTACGCTCTAGAGAAATAATTCTTTGTTAGATGACGTGGCAATCTAAGAGAAAATTTTGAGAAGCCAATATGGATGATCTGAGAGGCCTCAGTGAGCTTCTTTTATTACTACTAGTAGATTCTTAATTATGTTCAAAAATTAGAAAAATAATTTGTGTGCTACTCTGTCTCTTCTTCTACCAGGGTTGATGGGGGCACTACAAAAAAAAGTTGTTTAACATCATTTATTTTAATATTTGTATTAGTTATAAATAATGTAAAATACTTTTGTATCACTTAAATAAATGATTCTTTTTTTATGGTGCAAATAATTTACATTATTTTGTTAACAAATAATGTTATTGTACATAATATTTGCACCGGTTATTGTAACTGATATTAATTTGTGTCCATTACAAAAAAAATGATGTTATTTTTTATATCACATTGTGTAAGTGATGTTAGTATTTACAATGGTTATAATAATTGATGTCAATATTTCCATCACTTTTAAATAATTGACACTAACAGTAGTGTCGATTTAATAATTGTATCATTTATAATAACTTGATTTTAGCATATTTTATTTTATTTAAAATATTTATGTCAGTTTCTATATCGATTTATTATAAAACTTGGGCCTAATAAATTAAATAGGCCTTAATAGTTCAAGACTTTAATGAATAATTGGTAGTGGAACATGCAATATTTATAACTGTAATTGTCAAGAGCTATTTCTCTCATCATTCGATGTGGGACATTTAAAAATTTGTCATGTTTTCAGTTTAACATCATTTTGAAAATCATGCTAGCAAAAATTAATAGATACATCAATTAGATAATTGATGTAAATTTATATTTTATATCACTTTTTGGTAAGTGATTCAGACTAATAGAAATTAAATCAATTTAACGTAATTGATGTGAAACTAGTTAATAATAACATCAGTTAATATAATTGATGCTAAGTCATATATATATTTGTTTCATTTATAAAGAAATAATTTAAAATAATATCATTTAGTTAAGTGATACAATTTAAATGATGTAAAATACCTTTTTTAGTGGGGATTCTTCTGCAAGACGGTTCATTAAGTCAGTCAGTTTCTTCCTAAAGGAGAACAGCTACTATGGTAAGGTTACGTTCTCTCCGGTTATTGGAGTTTTTGAAGATGGGAGGATGAAAAAGAAGATTTTTGATAAGCTGGCTACTTTAGGGATCGTTACGAATATACTTAATGATAACTCTGAAAACGCAGCAGATAAATGGATTGTTTCAAAGATTAGAATATGGTACAAGTATGATCTTATCCAGAGAAAACACAAAGGGGGTGTTGGTCTTAATGGGAGCTGATGGATATTACATAGAAATTGTCGAAACTGTTCAGAGTTACTTCTTCGACACTCTCCTTGTATACTTAGAGAAAAGTACAAAGTCAGATTTACTTGTGCCTAAATTTGTAAGAAAGTCTTGGAAGAAATGAAAGAGGTTGTGGCTAAATTTAAATCGAAATGAGAGCATGGGCATTCAGATCGAAAAGATGTCGTTCAAGAGTTTAAAGAACCATATCTTTTTCTTTGTTATGTGAGCGTCTCAAACTGTTTTTTTTATCTATGTGATTTCGTGACAATTTTAATAAAAAAATATTGCATAATTTAAAGTTAATTCAAAGATCTTATCATTTTAACATATGGGTCATGTTTTGTACAGTTTCTTCTCAAAGACTTTAAAGAAGTTTCAAGAAACATTTGCGACTTTTAACATTTGAAATATATTTTTATATCATTTACAACTTGCATATGCATTTTTATTTTAAATTTGGATTCATAAAGTTAAGCAACATATAAACTACCACTAATACCCTTTTATCATTTTATAATATTCTAAGAGTTGTTATTTACCTAAATAAAATCTGTATTCTTTCTATTTGGCATATTTATTATACTACTTTTTACATAAAATTATAAATTCAGATAATTGATTAAAATAAATAAATAAAATTCAACAAAGCTAGGAAAACTACAAAACGAAAGAATCTTTCTTAAATAAAAGAGAACAAAAACCATGCTTGATTTATTTATCTTTAATTTTTCTCTGTTTAAGTTTTATACTTGTGTAAATAGTTTAGAATAATGCAAAGAGACGGAGTATTAGACCATATCAAAACATATTAGAAAATAGCATCATCTGTTCCACCTCTCCGAACCATATATATGTCTCTATATAAACTAAGAACGGATTTTCTCAATCTAAACATTTTTACTTTTGTCTATTTTGGTTCACTCCTTTAAAGTTTAAACCAACACTTGCAACTAGTTGGATTCATATATGCAAATAAAATTAAAGTAAAGTCTTTCAGCATGTATTAAAGAATCTAAAAAGTCTTGTCATATTTTGTACGTAGAAGCATTCACTTTCTTACCTGCATTTCAAGAAACCATAGAACATCAATTTTCCCAGACAATACAATTGCATAAATGAGCCAATTAAATGCACAAAAGGCCCAATATATATTGGCCCAATATATCTTGGCCCAATTTTGCTAATTCCAATTCGAAATCGAATTCTCACCGGAGATTCTCTGTGTCACGAGAAAATGGCGAAATCAATGGCGACGCTAGATTCCGGCACCACATGTTCCTCCTGGAATTACTCCGGCCACCGATTCGCCTCCGGATCCCTCGACGGAAGCCTCTCCGTTTACGACTCTTCTACGCCTTCTGCTTCGCCTTCTTCTACTCTCACTTGCACTTCCAAAGTTAGGGTTAGTGAATCCAGTATTGTCAAAATCGTCTGGTTACCTTCTGAATACGGCGATGCAGTAGCCTGCATTTGCGAAGACGGGAGCTTATCGATTTGGGAGGAGCTTTCTGCAGGTAACTCTGAATAATCTCCATGGATTCGTTGCTAAGTGTACAATGGATTCTTGTTTGAAAATGTTAAGAATTCGTTGTTGTTTTTTGGTAGACACACATGCTCTTGAGTGGAAACTGTGTAAGAGTATCAAGAGCAAGTCTAGCCAAGTGCTCGATGTTCAATTTGGAGTTTCCAGAAAGAGTCTAAAGATGGTGAGAGCTTTTATTTTTTCTTTAGATTGGTTTGGTTTCAATGTTTAATAAGCTCTTCTGCTAAAATTATGAATGATTCATTGATTATTTTGCAGGTTGCTGCATATTCTGATGGGTACCTTAGGGTTTTTGAGCTGTTGAATCCATTGGAATTAAAGAATTGGCAACTTCAGGTGCCTATTCCTTCTATTGACCTTATTAGACATCTGCCATTGTTGCTTCTTACGTCTTTTATGTTTCTATCGATATCCTGTACATTTTACTATGCCATATTTCTCACCATTCTGTGCAGGCTGAGTTTCAGAATGTCATTGATTCTCTATCGAGTCTCGGTAAACCTTCAAGCTTATCTGCATCTGTTTCTTGGAATCCAATGAAAGGTGAAGAGCAAGAACCTAGCTTTGTTTTAGCCTTCAACTCTGATTCTCCACATCTCAACTCTTCCAAGGTATATTTGAATTCAGATCTTATTGAACTGGGAATCAACAAGTATATTTGTGGATTTTGCCTAAAATCATGATAGACTTGTTGTTGCAGATCTGGGAGTTTGATGAAGCTCATAACAGATGGTTGGCAGTAGCAGAATTAGCCTTACCAGAAGACAAAGGTGATCCAGTTTATGCTTTGTCATGGTCCCCAAATATTGGCCGGTAATTCAAACAATCTTGGTCTTCTTTTAAGATACTCTGTTTTGAGACGCCAAAACTAATCCTCTTTTGATATCTTTTGAATACAGACCATATGAGGTAGTTGCTGTTGCAACTCATAAAGGCATAGGAATATGGCATGTTGGTCTAGCTCCTGATCTTGAAGGAAGGCTTCCTGTAAAGAAGGTCTCCTCGCTTTCTGGCCATCAAGGCGAGGTATCAAATTCGAAAGCTCTTTACCTTTCATCTCTCTTCTGATCTTCGATCCAAATTTTGATTTCCTTTCATTCGCATAAAACCATAACTAAACTACACACTTGTTTTGATGTTTCCTGGTCAGGTTTGGCAGATGGAATGGGACATGAGTGGCATGACTTTAGCTAGCACCGGAAGCGATGGAATGGTGAAATTGTGGCAGTCAAACTTAAACGGCGAGTGGCAGGAGCAGGCTACACTTGAACCAGTTCCCTCTTAAGTCCCGCATCGCGATGTCCATGTCCATAAACATACTTGTTCCATTTTCCAGACATAAGTTGTTGGTGTTGCTTAGTTTTGAATTTAAAGACCAGTTTATAAGTTTCTGACTCACTCAAAATAGCACCAAGTTTTTACAGAAATATCTCGTACAACCTCATGTTGCATAGTATCCTAATGTTGCTCAATGGGTATAGAATTCTTGTCATCTTTTCCCATCAAAATTTATTCGAATCATGTCGTTCGAATGCCACTTTGGACTGTGTCTGTCACCTAACTAATCCAAAGCTCAGGAAACAAAATCTAAAGCACTCTCTGATCAATAATTAAATGGGCCAATAAGATGTTCAGGCCTAAACATCTAAGCAGACTTAAATAAAACCACAAAAAAAAAAAAAAACTTTTCTGCGACATTTTCGATCATATTTTATCTTTTTTGGTTTAAATTTGTTAAACTAACTTAAATACAACAATAATTATTCTAGTTTTATTTCTTTTTTTAGTATATACCAATGTACCATGTTGTAAGTATTTATGTTTTATCTTATTCTTCCACAAATATTTCTAAAATTATATTTTTTTGTGTAAATCTTGTTCATCGAATCTTCTTCAAACATTTGACCGAGTGCGGCGATCGCTTTATCTAGATCAGAACTTGATAAAGCGATCGCTATCATATCATATCATATATAAAAAATAGTTTTCAAAAGAAAATGAAAGGTGTATTTTTCAAATTATGAAGCATAATCAAAACATTTTTCAAAAAATCTCTTTTTTTACCACTCGACATATTAATAATTTCATTTAAGTGAATACTAACCTATTCAATTATATAATTTAATATATTTTTATGATTATGTTATTAAATATGGACCGTTGGTTCAAAGTTCAAACGAGCAACGAATCTTGACCGTTGTATTTTGCTGACTTCAATTGAACAAGATTAGGGTCAAGAGAGTTTGTACGCTCTTTATTTCCTTCTTCCTTCGTTTTGAAATTTGTTAGGGTTACATGATATCCACCCTCCTTCTTTGTATCAATGTATGAAGAATCTATGTATTCAAAGCTTGAATCAGTTTCACTTGTTTCTCATATCTTTCTATTCGAATTTTTTTCAGGTTATCGCTTCACTCTATATCCAGGTATGACTTGATCTCGGTCACTTGATCTTGTTTTACTTCGATTGAGTTTTTGTTTCTGCTCTTATGAATTCAAATCAGATTACCAGTTATTACAATTCCTATTTGTATCGATTTTCAAAATTTATTTAGCATATAATTTTTTTAATTTATGTCGCATTGTAGTGTGTTTTATTTGTAAATAAAAAACAAAAGTTGAAGAAAATAGTGAACAAACTTGAAGAAAATAGAAACTTTGGATGGGGATGCAATCCGTCGATCCGTGAATTTTAGATTACTTGATGAGAATGTTAGTATATTACTTAAATTTAAATATTTCCAATGAAGTTCAACACATACTATTTCTTATACCTGTGTATTTACACGGAGTTAATCTAGTTATTATTTAATTTTCAAATTAGCAATTGGTTATATCATTTTGTTAAGAAATACATCATTAGTAATAATAAATTTATATTCAGGTTTAGTAAAATAATAAACAAACAAAATTTAGTAATTTTTTTTCTTTTTTGAAGCAAGGTTTGTATTCTTGACGATAATTTTCCAATAAAAAATTTTCTAGAATTAAGAACTAATTGTATAATTTACTTATAAAACTATATTATTTTTTAAAAAGTAATAGAATCATTTCTGTGCTAAGTTTTGGTAGAGAGTAAACAAAAGTCTTTTTTCTTAAAATTTTCTTTTTAATTGAAGTACTATATATATAAGTAATTTTTAATATATATATATATATTTAATCAGTAGATACAACCTGTGTCACAATCATGTTAATGACTAACACAATATGTAATAAATTTTATAAACGTGAATAGGTTATTTTACAAAATGTCCTTCTTCTTTTTGTTTTCTTCTTTTTTGTTTTCTTCTTTTTTTTGCCTTTGTTTACATACATATTCGTTTATTTTATTATAGGGAATTTGTCGAAAATGCCATAAGTCCAACCCAACTTTTCAAAAATACTATTTATTGATGGGCTTTTCAAACTTTGCCCTTTTTTTGTGGCATAGACATGATGAATAGTCATTAATACCCTCCTAAATGTATATTTGAATTTGTTGATTGGTGCGCGTGAGATTGTCTCATTTTGACACGCTGGCAACAACCCCTGACGCAATTAATGAAGACATAGCGGGTAGTTGTCATCATTAATGAGGACAGAGCGGCGAGATTCATCTTGTCCATCGTCGTCTTGGTCATCAGTTTCTTCTTCGACTTCTTCTTCGTCTTCGACTTCTTCTTCGTCTTCGTCTTCGTCTTGTCCATCGCCGTCATGTCCATCAGCTTCTTCTGTGGGACGAGACTCATCTTGTCCATCGTCGTCTTGTCCATCAGTTTCTTCTTCGACTTCGTCTTGTCCATCGCCGTCATGTCCATCAGCTTCTTCTGTGGGACGAGACTAATCTTGTCCATCGTCGTCTTGTCCATCAATTTCTTCTTTGACTTCGCCTTTGTCTATTCGTCTTCGTCTTCGTCTTGTCCATTATCTGCGTCTTCCTCTTCGTCATGTGAGATCTTCTGTGGGGCAAAACAGTCTTTTCAATTTGAAAAAATGGCATGTTTTGAAGATGAAATAGAAAAAGGCATTTGTTGTAATAAAAAGTAAAAGATGCCTACATGTGTAATAATCTCCTTTTTAATTGAAGTACTATATATAAGTAATTTTTAATATATACATATATATATATTTAATCAGTAGATACAACACGTGTCACAATCATGTTAATGACTAACAATATGTAATAAATTTTATAAACGTGAATAGGTTATTTTACAAAATGTCCTTCTTTTTGTTTTCTTCTTTTTTTGCCTTTGTTTACATACATATTCGTTTATTTTATTATACATATGTAAACGTGAACGGTAAATTGTCAAGGAACCCATAGAACATAAACAAAAATAGGCTCTTTGATTTATCTTCTTCGTTGTTAGTTATTAGAATCACTTCTGATATCAACTCATTAGTTTATGTATTAGATGGAATTGGTATTTGGCTTAGATTTCTCATTTAAGTCCCGCATCACCATGTCCAATGTCCAAAAACATAAGTTGTTGTGAAGTCTCAGTTTTGACTTTGATGACTGGTTTATAATAAGTTAATAACTCTTTCTGTTATATTGGACGAGTGTGAAAAAACGACACACATGTAGTTTAGCCAAATCCAAAACGGCACGAAGTTTTCTTCTCTTATCTTCTTCTTCCTTTCTCTCCTTGCTCTCATCCACAACCTTATTTCTTCTCTCACCGTGAGAGCAAGAGAAAGATATGATTCTGATAAACTCAAACTCTCCGGCGCTAATCTCAGCCTTTAGATTAGTGGGCTCATCTCCGTTCAACACTCGACGACTTTCTCAGTCTTCTGTCTCAATCTCTAGAAACAATAGCTTCTTCTTGCACTTGATAGAGACGAAGGAGAAGAAAGGAAGAAGAGAAGATGAGAGGAGAGTATCGATCGTGTGTGACGCAGGCGTTATGTTTCCAGTGGACCCATGGGCTCCAACCATTGATTCACAGAGCATAGCATCACAGCTCTTTGCTGTGTCTCTGTTTCCATACATTGGCTTTCTCTATTTCCTCACTAAATCCAAATCTGCTCCTAAACTCACACTTTTTGGATTCTACTTCTTGCTTGCCTTCGTTGGAGCTACAAGTAAGTTTACTCTGTTTCAGCTGTAGCGTTTTGGCCGCAAACGCTTGTTCTTCTAATAGCGTTTGGCGTTTCTTATTAGCAAATATTAATCATTTCTTCTTCTTTTTTTCTTGGCTTTGGTGATTTGTTCGATTGAATTTGGGATATAGTTCCTGCTGGAATTTATGGTAAATTTCTTCAACATTATAAACTTTAATATTCTCGTGGATTTTAATGGTTCTTGGATATTGATTATATGAATGGAACATTATCAGCAAAGGTGCATTATGGAACATCGTTATCGAATGTTGATTGGTTACATGGAGGAGCTGAATCACTTCTGGCTCTGACCAATTTGTTCATCGTGTTGGGTCTTAGACAAGCTCTGAGGAAGTCCGAAGATGATGATGATGATAAACTTGGTAAAGATAAAGAAACTTCAACAAGTCAAGAACAAGAGAAATCTTCAGTGTAGTGTAAAAATGGTAATTTGTAATTTTTTCTTTTTTAATTTAGCATGTAAATTATACAACTCACGCGTATCTAATACCATTTTGGACGCTTGAGTTTAACGCTAGTTAGATGCGTTTTGTTCCAAAGTGAAGGTATAAATCCGATTGAGAATGGCACTGAGTAGTTATTAGAATCTTGTTCAAAGCTTGGTGGAGGGAAAAGTTGAGGAATCCTTTGAATTTGCGTCCACATTATTAGGCATTTAACACAGTTAACAAAAAAAAAATATGGCAATATCATTAATACAAGTGGGCAAAAAGCCTAAAACTATCAAAGAAGATGAGGACTTTGTCCGCAAAACTAAGAAGGGAGATGTTAGTACGATGCAACAAGGGTGGATACTAAAAGGTTTTGATCTATGGTAGTGTTGAGATGTCGCGAAAGGATGTTCATGGCAAAGAAAAATAGGCATGGCCGGCTTTCTCAAGCAAAGTGAAACATTGGTTTCGTACTCCAAAATTTTCGAAGTCCATAAACGAAACAATAATATTTAAATAGGGTTGCTTTGGTGGAACTCTCCCTTGAAAAAATTTGCTTGATTGGGAAGGATGAAAGCCAGAAGGAGATGCTTCCAACGGTTGACAAAATTTTGAGTTTGTGGTTGTGTATAGAAAAACATATAACATCGAACTTGGAAACCAATTTATCCAAAACATCAAAATTAAACCTATGGGTACCAAAAGAACTTTGAACAAATCTTTGATCCAAGAAAACAAATACAAAAAAAAATGTACGTCAATTGCCTTAAGAATAAAATACACATTTTTAGTGATCATGCGATGGGTTTAAAGTTTGAAACTTTGAACCATTTATGTTATTTTCCGGAGTGAAAACTGAATCCTCACGACTTTAACTACATTCTCCACCACATATCGAATTTACATATAGCATACCAACAAAACAAAAAAACTTTCTAAGCGAATTTTTGTTTTAACATACTACTTATCTATAATGATAGAAACGTATATATAGTCAAACACACAAAAGTTGAAGATCGTAAAATCTCAACCACATGAAATGAATCTAATTCATAGATTTGATGTAACAAAAGGTTTCAAGAATCCAAACAATGTGCAAACGTACATACAAAACATACCATCACATACAATCTTACATACCTACACGTTCATCTATAAATATGGAACCTTGACTCTCGAATTCACCAAGGCAATACATTTTAGCTAAGAAAAACAAGAAGAAGAAAAGGACGCTTTGCAGGTGAAACGATGTCGTTTAAAGGAGCAGGGAAGGAACCAAAACAAATGGGCCGATACATGTCATACGAGAAGTCAGACTCTGAATCGGACAATGAAGGAACCACCATGATGACTAGAGGTGCTCATGAATGGCTTAACCACAGGGACAGCAACTTGCGCGAATCACATGGTTTTAGGGGACGTGGTTCTAACACCACCGCCAAGGAACCTCTCAATCTCTACAGCGGCAAACATTACTCTAGTTACTAAGCATGTAAGAGGTTCAAATTCTAAAACCAAGATTTAGATTCTTGAAAATCACGAATATGTTATGTCATTGTACTAATTCCATTAGTTTTGTTTGATTTGGGTTAATGTTTTTCAGATGGGCAGATGGGCTTGGCTACGTAAAAGTGGGAAATGAAGACATGCTCATTTGTTGAATGCTCATAAAAAATATGTATTATGTCTGAATGTAATAAATAATGACTCTAAGGATGGAGGCCTCATGACTCATGAGATATCAATGATGATTATCTCATTTGTGTCATGTGGTTTATATGCAAAGCATCTACGGAATGATAATGTTTTTACATATCTCTAGCTACTCCTATAACTTTAAACAAGTAATTTACTTTCAAAAAATCAAAATCTAGCATCATTATATTTTACAATATTATAAAAGCTGAGGATAATTATTACAGTTCTATATGTTCCTATATCGCATTAAGATGAATATTAATCAAAGAATCTGAATCTTGGACAACTATAATTGAGAATCAATTCTGAAATAGACAGCCAAATTAGGTAAAAAGAAAATGCCATTAGAATTGATTCAAGATAATGACAGACACTAGCAAATGGAGACTATTGGATTTACGCAACTCTTATGAAAATATCAATAGTATATATAGAGATCTCAAGCTCATTCCAAAATCCACACGCAATACAAATCCAAACCATAAAGATCACCTCTTCTTTACCACAATGCAGTACTACGAAACCCGTGCGAAAGACTACTACGACATGGCTCAAGGACAACGCAATGGATATGCCCAAACCCAAAACCGTGAGGGATATGGCATGAGCCAGAGCCGTGAGGGATATGGTCTTGGTCAGAATCGTGAAGGATATGGCCTAGGTCAGAGCCGTGAAGGATATGGCCTAGATCAGAGTCGTGAAGGATATGGCTTGGGTCAGAGCCGTGAGGGGTATGGCATGACCCAGAGTCGTCCAGTATATGGGCAAAGCCCGACTCTGAACCACCGTAGCCATGGTGGGTTTCTTGATGGGCTCTTCAAGGGTCAAACTGGCCAAACGGGTCAGAGTGGCCTAGGCTCGTTTCTAGGAAATAACAAGAGCCAAGAGACTAACAAGGATAATAATGGACACGGAAAGCTCTTAGGGCAGCACCAGAAGAAAACTCATGAGACAAATAAAAGTCTTAATGGCCTTGGAATGTTCATTAACAATGGAGAGAAGAAACAAAAGAGGCAAAGTGAGCACAAGAAGAAGAACAACAACAAAGATGGGCATGGCAGTGGCAATGAAAGCGGAAGCAGCAGCGGTAGCGACAGCGACTGAATCTGATATGCTCTTAAGAAAGTGATGCTTCTAAGAAAGACTATATGAAGTAATTAGATGTAATATTTAAAATAAAAGCAACTTAGGTGGTTGTGTCTCTGTGTGTCCTATATAGCCTTGGTACTGTGAATCTACTTTTATACTTTGTTGCAAACCCAAAAAAAAAAACAATTGAGAAAACTAGAGTGGTAAATGATCAATGGTTATCAATTACACACCTAATTAATTCACTGTCAATTTTAGAATAAATGATCCACATTTTATGATTGATAGTGGTATTAAATAACTCATCCATAGGATTTCACAATGGACACACCTGAATCCTGATGGCATATAGGGATAAAATATTATCTAGCTAGTTATTTTTCATTCTTTTTTTGTTCAGAACCTAGCTAGATCATTTGTTGTTGCCTTTGATAAATATGTTGGTAGCAACAATGAGCAATCGAATATTCAAAGTTATAGTGTTTAGAGAAGGAACAAAAATGAATTATAATATATAGAGAAAAAAGTTATAGTGGTTTTTTATTTTTTTTAAGATTTAGGTCCGGCCTGATCATATGGACATGCGTACCAGTGTACCACCAAACCACAATTAGCCACTAAATACGAATATAATGATAAGTTTAACGGATCCGTCTTTGCAAAGTTGATCTAATGTGGGTCGAATGAAACTTAATTCTGATTTGATTTCAAAGCATAAACAGTTGGTATGTTCCAGTTTTGTTAGGGTGTTTTTGGTTCATGACATAGAAATGTATAAAAGAGAAAACAAATAGTCTTCGAGTATCACATGGAAAGATAAAATAAAAGGGACCACTTTTAAAGCATTAGACATATGGTCGAGACTGTGACATGTGCTTCGCTCTTACCTTCCCCACCAATCTTATTTATTATTCCTTCTTACAAACTTTATTATTACTACACTATTATATATTTTTAACTGTCAAAACTCTATAAGTCAATCCCATTTCTATTTAATAAAAACTGTAACATACAGTCATACAGTATAAGTACAATCAGAAAGTCCTTGGATGATTAAAATAGAAATTCAAAAAAAAAAAAGGAGCTTTCACAACCTCTTTCAAAAACAACGAGGCTTCAATATTAATTAAAAACCCTAAATATAATTATTTAACAACTTTCGAACGATTGATTGTAACAAAATATCCGGTTTACTTTAAAACCCTGCATTCACACCTAAAACCCTAATTTTCTCATCATATTTTCCTAAATTCCAAACTTGCTCTGTTTCTTGCAAACCTCTAATCAAAATTCACAGTTTGGTGTAAGTTTTAATTGGCAAGAACTTCCCAAATAAGCTCTGGATCAAACGAAGGCATTCTCGCTAGCAAAAATCCATCAGTGGCCACTCCCATCATCGTGTCTTCCTCCCCCGTCGCCGTCGCCATCGCCGGAATCTCATCGGAAACCGAAACCGATGCCGGAGAACTATTCTCGCTGTTCCACAAACCCATCGGCGAAACGCAGTAACTATCCTCTGAATTAACCGTAACAGTCGCCGTCGTCGTAGCTGAAGACGAAAGAATCTCCGGCGATGAAGAATAAGAAGAATCCGCCGTCGCCGACGAGTTTTTGCTCCCTTTCCCGCTCTTTTTCGCTCTTTCTCGTCGGACTCTTTGGCAAATCGTTTGAATCTTCCCGTCGACGGCGTTCTTGAGAGCTATTAGCTTTGAGGAATCTCCGAGTCCAAGTAGCTCACTCGGGTCTTTGAGATTCGGGAAATTGAGACGAGCGTATTCTCCACGGAGCTTATAAGCGGCGCGATCATAAGCGTAAGCGGCGGCTTCCGCCGTGTCGTAGGTACCCAACCAAACTCTCATTCTGTTTTGCGGCAATCTTATCTCCGCAACCCATTTTCCCCAATGTCTCTGCCTCACTCCTCTGTAAAGTTTCTTCTTTTTCACCGTCCTTCCAGCCGCTAACGAAGCGGCGAAAGCGGTGGCTGGAGACCCTGCCGGAGCTTGGAGCATTAGCTCGGAAGTTTGATGATCGAGCGATGAGGAAAACAGAGGAGAATGAGAAGTTGAGATTGCTCTGTTTTGAATGTTGAATTTCTCGATGAGATCTCGCTGCCGGAGATAGACGAAGGAGCCGAGCTGCGGCGGCGGCGGCGTAGGATTGGGAGAAGTTGTGGTGGATTCTACGGGAGTGAGAAGTGAGAAGATTGAATCGAGTGTGTTTGGTCCTCCTGCTAATATGATCTGAGACAGAGAAGCTCTGATTTCTGAGATTTTAGGACTGAAATTGGTTTGAAATAAATTATTTCTTTCTTCCATTTTTCAAACTCTAAGAAAAAACAAAGATTATTACAATCAGAAGTTTCTTCCTGACAAAAGAAACAGAGGATCGTGATGGTGGATATTGAGATTGAAGAAGAATATGATTGAGATAATGAGAGATTTTTATGAAAGAAAGAAAATAGTAGAATTTATTTTGTTTTTCTTGAAAATATCTATTTGATTGATTTTGAGTTTTTAAAGTTTAGAAACAGGTTGTACATATTTATAGACTTAAGCCAGAGAGAATGAAAACAAACCAGAAAGGTTGCTTTATAGATTTCACTTGGAGCTCATTGACTTTTTCTTTTCTTGATTTTTCTTTTTTAAAGTTTGCCAAATTATTTTCATCATGATTTTATACTTTTATAGTAGAATATTTCCAGTTTGAGAGATAATACACAAAATATTTTCAACTACAATTTTAGGTTTGTTAATCGTTTCATGACAATATACGAACTAATTTTTTTTATAAATCAGTAGCTATATGAAATTAGAGTTTATGATTTTATGCTCTTTATCTAAGAAACAAAAATACTATACTAGGGTCTGATCAATACATTTTTATGTGTGCTTGCATATAGTATATGCTAACGTAGTAACTATATGAAAATTATATTCGGTGATCTAATTGGTTTTATCTAATACTCTATCTATTTTATCACTATTATTTTAGTTTATTAGTCATTGAGATAAATGATGTAGTACATGTACATAAAAAAGTATAACAGAAATTCTAATAATAATTTGTTCATTTATGTGAAAATTTTTGAACCAACTCGTAAAATAAAACAAAAGAAGCTCTAACTTTTAATAATAATAATACATATTTATTTTTATTCAAAATGTGTAAGTTTTTAATATTCATATTCTTTAATCGTTTTTCGAATAAAAAACCTCTTAAATTGTCGCTTTATATAAACATTTAACTTTTCATTGAATGTAAATTTTATAGAAGAGGGATTTTTTTCTTAAAAGAGCTTCTTTATTTTTTACGACTGATGTTTATATTTAACCATTTAACAAAAAAAAAATGTTTATATCTAACCATCACCAAATATAAATTGAACAATCCAAAAACTGGCATACTCTTCGATTTTTTTCAAGTTTAACATCGGAAATTTAAAATATTCTGATCAACTAGAGTTGTGAACCTTTTGAATTCGGATTAGTTATTGAAAAAAGTAGACTAATGTTGGAAAACTATATCTTAGATTTTAGGTGTAGACAGGTGTTGGACTAGCAAGAATTTATAATTTTTTTGTTACAATTCTCTATATTATCCCATTGACTCAAAAGCTGAAATAAGTAATATTGTTCCTTAATTTCCGAATGAGTAGTAACATTAAATAGATAAATTTCTACTAATGATAAGGTGGGTAGCTTTGATTATGGCCTTATCAAAATTCATCTCAATTTGTATTTCATAATGAAGGTGGACGTTTTACATTCACACCTCTTTTATGGAATACATTCACACTTGTCAACAAAACATTTACACCATTTTTCAAGTAAGAGCCAAACTGTAATTAATTCAACTTTGGGTGCAAATGAAAAAGAAAGTTTGAGACTGCTCTGCCATAATACCTTTCTTACAAAATGCAGTAGGATTAATTTAGAACATATCTTGTTTAAATGATGCGATCTATGATAAGAAACAACATCGTTGTTAACATTTTGATGAAATGTTAAAACTTTCTTATACCATCGGAAATTGGTTTGTCGACACCATTTGACCTTATATATATGATATTAAAATAAATTCATATGCATTTTGATGCAGAAACTGTAGAAATAAACTCCCATCTGTCTTTTCGGATTAATATTACACCTTCACATATTGACTGCAAGTTTTACAACCGAGTAAATTCCAAAATTTTCCAATATTTCCATCATTTCTTCTTGGGTAATTTGACATAAATATGGTCCCCACAAACAAATCTTTATAGAATTTATGAGGCAAGAGAGAAGAGTCAATACTTTTGTTTTAAAAGGTCCGTATCGAATCATAAATTCTCTGCCACGCCTTCATTTTCTCGCCCGACTAGTTTCATCTCACTCTCTCTCCATCTTCCCATCTCCTATACGAACCACAATTTTTTGGCACCTTTCACTTAGTGTATCATATAGTTTGATAGATGCATAAAATTGAACTCTTAGTCCAAATTTATAACGCAGGCTCGGGAATTTTTTAAATAAATTCAATAGTTACATTGTTTTTTCTTGCGGGCAAACGACCCTATGTTGAACCTATACATGGCTTCTTTTGCCAAAATCAATTCACAACTTTTCGACAGCGGTAAACTCAATTTGTACCAAATATCTAAAAGTCTTCTAGACTAAAACTAGATTTAAAAAGATCTATTTCACTAAAAGATGTAATTTGGAGGTCACGAGTTATGTATGGATCGCAACCATACGTTTATAAGTGGATCTTTTTAGTACGTGCAGTGTTTGCCAAAATCGGTACGTTTTAATTAAAATCTCAATTCTGCATATAAACTGTACATATATGATATAGGTGTGTGATCAATGACACGTGCAATCAATAAATTACTTTTAGAACATATCTCGGGGCCGGTCCATTCATAATAAATCCAAAAAGTTATCATAAAAGCCAATCACATGTAGGCTTTCGATGATTTTTTTTTGGTTTTGTAATTTTGTTCCTAAAGGAAAAAATAGGTGAGCTTTTCATATGTAGTCTCCCTACTACGAGCCTAGAAAATTTAATTACGCAAGTCCTAAAAAGAATAAAAATTCAAATTAGTTAAAAAATAATTATAGAACGATTAACAAATCTTTATCACCTAAATTAAAATCTCGCTAAGGCTATGTTGTTTCAGTTTAGCCAATCCAAATTAGGCACCCCTTAAGTTCTCTATATGATTCACGATAACTTTCAATTTTCAAATGGCTAAAAAAAACACATGAAGTTCCAACTAATAAATAATTGTAAGAAAAACTGGTAGAAACCCATGTGGAGATATTGAAGTTTTACTGTTTAATGGCTTTCATTTGACAGTACATTATTGTCTACATATAATTTAATTATTCAGAATAATAGATGAATATAACTTTATAGAATTAATATAAAAAGTTTGGTTGGCAGTACTTATAAGCAAATTGAGATGTGTTATTCTAGCTTTTCTCAATATAAAAGAAAAGGTTTATATATAAGCAAATAATATTATTGTTTCTTGCACGTAAACGTCAACCGTATTAGTTGCTTTCATATGAACAGTAGAAGCCGAAGAGCACCAGAACTTGTGATGCACAAACAATGGAGGCAGGGGCAATATGGTAAATTCAAGAAGTTGAGAATCTTATCTGGATCGAGTGACAGAACACCGTGTGAAAGTAACAAAGAGAGCGATGGCATGTAGCAGTAAATAAAAGGAAATATCAGAGGTTTAACCGATATTTCGGGTACCGAAAAAGTAGTGTTTTGTCGTTATTAGCGTATGTCTTGGAAAGGCGACGCCGACAGAATAGTGGTCCACTGCTCCTGAAGTCGACACGTCACCAAACTTTGTCTCATTTTGAGGTCCCCCAACACCAGATCACTTTCTCCAGATCAAATTATTCGCGATTTCATCTCGTCACGATATTTTACGACACCTCGACGGAAAATGACGTCACGCTGATGCCATTTTTCTACCTCTGTTACTTGATGATAATATGTTGGTATGGCTTTAAATTAGACCTAATTCTTACTCTTAAAAAAAAAAGGAGTGGCTACCACTATTGAGCTCCAAAACTAGAACATACTATTAATTAGTGTCTTCTTTTTTTTTCTTTGATAACATAAAAGAAGAACAATTAGTGTCTTCTTACTAAGGAGCTTCGAATAATTGAACCAATACTCATCACGTTTTATATTAATAAAACTCAGTTAAGATTTCGTGGAATTAAAAGGCATCACTTTTAATTTTTTGTTAAACGGCTTGAATTTAACACTCCCATGATTATACTGTTTTAAAAAAAAAGGTTCGTATGAATTCGTACGGATAAATCCGAGAAGGCTAAAAAGGTGAATTATGCATGTATATATTTTTGAAGGTGACTACAAAAAAGAGGTTATTTGCCCGTACCTTCCCTAATTCGATTAGATAACTACTACACATAGACATGATTCTATAAATATATAATACTACTTAAAAACATCATTGTCATTAAAAAAAATCGATTAAATATATAGATGCAACTACAAAGCTACGTGAATCGCTGTGGACCTCATACGAATATCAATTGCAGGTTTAGACAAATATATTTTGCAACTAATAGGGGATTAAGTTTCAAAAAAAAAAAAAAAAAAAAAAAAAAAACTAATAGGGGATTGATGAGTACTAAATTTAAATACTCTACGAGAAATTTAGTTCGATTAATTTACCGACCAAACCATTTATATATGTTATAATAAGCTATTTTTACGACACGTATGCATATAATATTATGATGGGTTAGACATTAAGATGGGACATTATTCAACGGATCGTAGATATTGTGACGAATATCGTTTCTTTGACGGCTAGTGTGGACCATCACACATTGTGAGGAGTATAGTTTCATGAATAGGTTATTAATATTATTATTATTGTCAAATTGTCTGGTTTTATTCCTTTAAATGGGTCATTACATAAGAAATTAGATACAAACTGTATATGGTGTTTTCAACGACAAGAGTTTTCGATTTTGTATATATGCGTATGTACCACAGAAAAATGTTCATCGAAAAGATTAAGATAAATGTAAGATAAATGTTCCATGTATCGTTAACTATAAAATCTCTATCACGAAAATTTTGATTGATGTATTTGTTGTTGTTTTATTTCGACTAAACTGCAATAAAACGATCGATATATGTGAGGTCTTTTACAAGTTTTTGTCTATTTATTATCAAAAGCTAGTTTCAAATTGGTTAAACATATATATACAATACGTCTTTTGTATAATATTGAGTTTCTATTTACGAATTTGAGATCTTTTATTCGATGAATTTATTCATGGGTTCAAATGCATTATCAAAAGCTAGTTTCAGTTTTTTTTTAATCAGAGATGTAATACCTAAACTTTCGTAGTAGATATAAAAGATGACTACAAGTATTTTATATATTTCGATAATATATGATCCAATTTTTATATGGTCTTTGTTTTCCTATATGTGTTATCCTATATAAAAAAAACAAGAGATATACAATAATTTTTATTTTTTGAAAGTTAACTATATAAATATATAGATTGTTCAATCATAATTAATGTACAGAAGAACTATCTATAAAATTAAACTATCAGTATATTCGGATTCCTAGAAACTAAGACGAATGAGATGTATATTCTAATCACACATTTCTCCCTAATTATTGATGTGGGTTGCGTAAATATTTAATACATCTATTTCTCCCCAACACATATATTGCTTTGCTACTTAATGTTTGTATAGATATATATCAATCTATGTGTGCTCATAGATGATGTCCCCTCTTATCCCTAAAGTAGAAGTTAGGTAGCACAAAAGTTTCGTTTAACATTCGCTTTTCATTTCAGAATCGCTTTCGGAAGTTTTCAGAAACTCGTCTCCATAAAGTTTCTAAAAATACTCTTTGAATAACGCGTTGGAAGCTTGCGCTTCCATTTAGAAAGCTTCTATTTTGAAAGCTTACGCTTCTGTTTTGGTAGCTATGTTTATATGTTTTTTATTTTAAAAAATTGAGAACTAATGTAGATTTTGTGATTGTGCATATCATTTTGTCTTATCTATAAAATTTTTTACTTAGAATGATTAGTTAAATCATATGTGAAATGTTGATAGTGATGAATTTGATTAGCTGAATAAGACTTTCAAAATTTTGGATGGGCTTTTTATTGAATTTTTATGAATATGATGGTTTATAATTTAAAAAAATGAGGGAGTGAATTTATGTTAATTATAGCAAATCTAATATTATATATATAATATATATTGAATTTATGCTATTCATAATAACTTTTAATATAATATAAACTTTTAATACAACAATTCATCACCTCATCAATTATATATTGTTTAAAACAGAAATATAAAAAATCTATTTCCACACTATTTAAAATTTATAACATAAAATGGACGAACTCAAATAATTAATAGAAATTTAGTTTAGCCATATTCAGATAAATTTTATGGGAGAACACACATATATTAATTATTTTAATTTGATAAATAAAATTCAGGATGAAAATTTCAATATACCATTTTCAAAAAAAAAAATATATATACCATGAAAATAATGTCCATTTCAATATTTAAGGAATATCTAATATATATATAGCTCGCTAAATTGCATAACAGACTTAAGAAATGTCGACACGAGTGTTTTGAAATGAGAATTTGATTATATTGGGCAATCTAAAACAACACGGATAAACAAAGAATTTGATTATATCACTTCATATAGCTGACTCAGTCTTCGTTCTCCACAGAATCTAATTGATTAGTAATAATCAAAACTCCAATAATTAAGATAGAATGGACGCTGGACGTGGACCCGGTCGGTTTGACCTTCAAATAATTGCTTTCAAATAATTGAAACTTTTTATCCCAAAACATTATTGCAACTTTTTAGCGTGACTATGCATTGTAAAGCTTTTATTTTATTTTATTTTATAGTCTCTCACAAGACTATTTTCTCTCTCTTTTTGGTTGTTAAACTCTTAATTATATGCACTCTATCCAATTATTCTAACACTACCCTAGAATTAAGGTAAGTTGACTTTCTCCGTTGACGAGACACGTGGTGAGTTCAGTACCGACGCCAAGTGGAACTTTGACTTTTTTCTATTTAATTTTCTTATGGGTTTTTTTCTTCCCATGCAGGTATTAGTTGTCCAGCTGGTTATGTTGGTATTCGTTTGCATCTCAATTATTACTTCAATTAATTCTATTTATAAATAAGTAAATACTATATGTATGTATAATATATATATATATATATATATATATATATTCCAACAATACTTTATTTTAATCGAATTCTTCCGATTAATGGTAGAGTTGTTAAAACACGATAAGTAATCAAAAACAAAATTTTAAATTGTTCAATATTTGACATCTTTCTTATAAATTATAATATGGAGAATATTTTAGTAAATTAAAATCGTTCAGCTTGATAAGTCGTAATATACAAGAAAGTTTATCAGTGAAAGATTCGAATAAAAGTTTTTCAAACGATATATTTTTTAAATAAGGTTCGAATTTTCTAAGAGAATAATTTGTTCAACTTTATTAATATGAAAATATCTTTATAATTTTTATGGTTAAAAAAAAAAGTGAAACATTGAGTCTATATGAAGATCATTACAAATCAATTCAGGTTTTAATCGTTCTCATTTCTCAATCAGAGATTGTAGCCAACTAGCCATGGTGGTTTCCGGTACATGACAACTAAATAAGTCTACAGGCCCGCAAAGATTATTAGTCGGGCTAGGCGTTTAAGCCTTTATTCTAAGCCCAAATGGCCCAATATGATTTTTCACGAGGAATTTAAATTGTAATCATAATAAAATCCAAACGGTGTCGTTTGGAATGAAACTGCGCAAAGTCAAAGTATACCTTGGAATGTGTGCAACGACTAAAGTCAAAAGTTTAGTCTCCGGTGACTCACTCCTCTCCCTCACGAGTCTCGAGCCCTCTCGAACCAATCCTCATTGCGTCAATCCGATTCTTGAGGAGGTCAAATTGATTCGAAAAACAGTACTCGAAGATCAGTAGAACCCGAATCAAATCGCTGCGAGGTCAGCTTTGATCTTCATTTCTGAGGTTTGTTTTTCGCTATTAACACAGAGCTTTGATTTGCGATATTGATAATTTTTCAGATGGGATTTTGAATTGGGTTTAAGTGTCAAAAATGGAGGTGAATCTCGTTTTTCTTCTGTGTATAGCTTTGATTCTCGTCGTTGATACTAAGGTAACACTAAAATCCCTACTTCTTCTGAATTTGATTTGGGGAAATCTGTAAATCTGATGTTTACTTCACTAAAATTTTAGGTAGTGCCAGAAGTTGTATCGAGCTCGATCACGAATTTGAATTTGACTGATACAAGATTTGGTGGGTCTGAAAATGTTACCAATGTTATTGATTCTAAGAGTAGAGATCATTCTAAAAACTCGACCGGTGATACACAATTGAGTGATGGAGGAGATAGCAGTAGTAAGAGTGAAGGAAAGTTAGGAAGTGATGATGAAAGTGAAAGCACTAATGAGGAGTCTGTTACCAATTCTTTAAGGAAGAAAGAAGGGTTTCATGGTGAACAATGTGATCCATCTAATATGTGTACAGATGAGGAAGATGAGTTTGTCGCTTGTCTCCGAGTTCCGGGAAATGGTGAGTCTTTGATGAATCTCTACAAGTTGATTCCTAGGTTTGAAGCTTTTCTTTTTTTGCTTTTATTAGTGTGTTTGTTTAATCATTCTTTGTGCAGATGCGCCTCATCTCTCACTCTTGATTCAGAACAAAGGCAAAAGTGCTTTGCTTGTAACTATAACTGCTCCTGGTTCTGTATGGTTAGAGAAGGACAAAGTTCAGCTCCTGGCAAACGAAGACACAAAGGTAATATCTTTCTCTCTTCATGATGCATTCAATGACTATACTTCTGAAGAAGAGAAAATCTTCAAGGTTCATGATCATTCTTATATATCTAAAACTCTAAAGTTTGGTCATGACCTTTTTACTCATTAACTCAAGCGTTTATAACGTAGTGCATTTGATGAGTAAAAAGGTCTAATGGTTATATGTTTTGATGCTAGACTTAGAAATTATATTCTCAAGATCCACATGCCTAAACAACATTTTTTTAGAATGGTTTCTTATCTTGAAGCCTAAATCTTGCAACGAAGGAGGATAGACCTATTAGTTTTAAATTGTGCTGTTGCTACTTAGTATCTAAAGCTTAAATCTTTTTGCAGGTGAAAGTTTCTATTAAGAAGGGAGGGTCCAACGATAGCTCAATCATACTAACTTCCAGTAAAGGCCATTGCAGCCTTGAATTAAAGGATTTGGCAGCAGCACATGAAACAGAAAGCGACGATACAGTTTCTGTTTCTCGTCCTTCAATGCTCAATATCCGTCCGCGAACTCTCATTGTCATCATTATGATCTCCTTCCTCGTTCTCTCTCTTGTCATCATACCAGTGATCATCCATGTTTACAAGAACAAATCAAGGGGAAACAACAAATACCAGAGGCTCGATATGGAATTGCCAGTCTCTAGCCCTGCATTGGTAACAAAATCTGATCATGAAACGGGTGATGATGGATGGAACAATAACTGGGGAGATGATTGGGACGATGAAAATGGCGATGGAGACGAAGAACAGCCGCATACTCCTGTGTTACCACTCACACCAAGCCTCTCATCTAGAGGACTTGCTTCTAGAAGACTCAGTAAAGAAGGCTGGAAAGATTAGTTTCACTCTGCTTTCTCTTGGTTTCCACTGAGTTGATATTCGTAGACGTTGACCGGTTGTCGGAAAATTTGTTCCGGTTGATTCTGATTGGGAAGAAAATTTGGGGAATGTTTTGTGTCTGCGGTTTAAACTTTTGTTTGTTTTTGTAGTATAAATAACAAACGGAAGTTTCATACTGTTTCTTTACCATACTCCATACATATTTCGACTTTGGGTATTGTGAATATGAGCTTCTCTTTTGGGCTTTAATGGGCTTATTATGTATTCATAAGCTTGCAAATTTGGGCCCTTAAAAAGTGATTTCGGCCTTTCAAATTGTCCATATTATTATGAAGGATGTTAATCTAGATAACTCTAATCAAAACGATTTAAAACTTTTTGGCCCAAAAGCTGTATTAAATTGCTTTGGTTATAATGAAACAGAATGAAACAAATGGGGCTTTTTTAGAAAAATCGGAAGTTAATAGTTCAGTTTTACACGTTTACTGTTTTAGTTTACACTTGAGAGTGAAGATGCAGAAGACAGTCAAAAATAATCATCGGGACTATGTTAACGTCAAGTGAGGCGTCGGCGGAGACCACCACGTGGCACTGTTTAACGACGTCGCGATGAAGATTCACGTGGTGGGGACCACTTTTCAGCTGTCAGCTGGCACGTGCGCTCATGTGCACGAGAAATATCTTCTCGCCTTATGAACTCGACACGAGTCCATGTTGTCTCGCTGAACATGGAACGTTCGATGGAAACTAGCGGTCGTGGGACCCTAATTATTGGACGGTACAGATCGAACACCGAAGTTTGTTATCATGATCTCGGGATAGTGTCGGTCAGTAAAATCCAAACGATACACTTCACTAACCGAGTTTAATTTAAACCGACCGACACATTTCGATTACCCTACGCGCCCACGTGCATTCTATATTAAACTCGTCGATGTTTCATTTTTTTACTCGTATTATTTAATTGCATGATTGTCTCGTGGCTTTTAAACTGCTTACTAGTCAGTGATTATTACCGATTTTACGAATAAATAAAATTTCCATTGTCGGTTTACATAACAGATAAACCGGAAAATATCATGTGAAAAGTGAATGTTGCCAGCGAGTATTCGAGCTTGCTAGTAATGTAATCATATGAATTATCATTGACAAGATTTTCGGTGATCCATGTTTTTTTTTTTTTGATAAAAATCGGTGATCCATGTTATGATTAAGTATTATTCTTATGTGATTTACAGTGCAAAGTGAAAGTGATTAGCATGCAAATAGATTCTACCATTTCTTCTATTATTGTTTTGGTCAAACATTTCTCATTTCTTCTATTTATTTCTCGCGTTTCTAAACTTTGTAGGCCAACGCATGATCAACATTAACAACTGTAAATTTACTTGAAATTCATCAAATTAACAAGAAAGTCAGCCAAATACTCCATGTTAAAATCAGAAGTTAACATAATACTACATGACTAACATCAGTGTAATAATGTGTATCGTGTCAATAATTGATAAAGTATATTTTTGTAAATACTTATGCAACTGGCTGCAAAATATCGATTTGATTTTTTATATAATCAATGTAGTGCCCACCTTTAGATCCTGACTTGATATGATCTTTATATAATTTAATGCCAAAGCATTTGCTGATGTCTTTATCAAAAATACCAAATGGAATTGTATTTTGATAATTATTTAGTTGTTGTATTGAAAATCACCAATCATATCTAGCTATATACTCCATTCCTGCATCCCATATCATTCAATCTCGAAATGTGGCTTATCGATTGCCTTAATCAGATATATAAATATGATGTCACAAACTAATAAACTAATTTATGCCTTACATTTATTTTTTTTTCTTAACCAATAAGTTATATATAATCAAAATTTAAAATAATGACAGTTATGTCGTATAAATAATAACATAATAAAATGACAGAACAATAAATATATAGAGTTTCTAGTATTGGTTTTTATTCTCGTTTCAAGTGAATAAATGGAGCTTGATGTGAGCTGGGAATAGTACTATAGATATGAAGAAGCTTCGGACTGAGCTGGAGGGTTCAACTAAACAAGTTTAATGAAGACTGAAGATGCACGTAGAGTCACGTGTGAGTGTTTAGTTAGTTAGTTTGATGTGAGTAGGGGTAGTTTAGTCCTTTTCAGTACTATGTAAACTATGATTCTCGGTAAAACTTTTAAAATCGAGTCCAGAGCTTCCATCATAGGTCTGAAAGAGATTGTGAGTTCCCATTGTTTTGTAACCTCAAACTCAGTTGGACCAAAAGAACTTGACATAGCTTCTGCGAACATGTAAACCACTGATTTATTTGACATCTATATTGTCTTCTCTTCTCTGATTTTTCTTTTTTTGTTCATTAGCAGAAATCGATTATTGTCAAAGACCAAGGTTAAAACGCTTTCAAGGTTCGAGTGACGTTTAATTACGCTGCCAATGGAACAAAATCCTAACGAAATAGATGACGTTTTCTGTAACTAGTTAATTATATTTTAATATCAAAATCAAAACGTTAGAATGAAACGAATGTTTTTATATTATAAAAACCGTATTAAGGTTTCCATGCGTCATCTTAATTGCTAAAGAATGAATGAAAGTGGGAGAAAATAATATACCACGGCTAACTCCAGACTTTGTATTAATAAAAAGTTTTAAGAAAATATATATCGAAACAACTAACAATTAGAATGGCCATTTTTTAACAAATTTGAAAAAAGGTAAGGAACAAGAAAAACAGATAGCGATATTTATTCCGTGATTGGCTCGTTGTTCACGTAGTACTAATCTATTCTATCTATATATATTATACTAATCTACCTTTATACACGCTCGTCAGTCGCAACTAGTACCTATATGTATTTTCAAATGAATAGTGGATTTTTTTTTGTAAGAATGAATGTAATCATAAAAACAAAAGTATTTCTAAACTATACAACTGAATGACGTTTGAATATGATACGATACGTAGTCCATGCTTCAATTGCGGCAATCACAACCTCTTTTTTGGAATATTTTGACATATACTCGGTGGAAACATGTGATTATATACACCTTTCTTTCTTTCTTTTTAAAAGCAGTAAATCTTCGTCAATATGGACAAAATTAGGTCTAAAATGGGTCTGCCACAGTTGGACACTATCACAGGTATTTAGAATAATAAAGTAATAGACATTAAATTATACTTACAACGCTTAAACCCATTACAATTTTATTTTTTTAAATGAGCATTTTAAAAATTAAGTGGGAAATGTAAAAAAAGAAAAGAAAGTGGGAAATGTATTTCAAATATGTAATATCTCGATGATAAACGGCCAGCAGTCTTTTTGTTTTTTTTTTTAAATACTTGCTTATATTTTTAGTTGAAAATAATATATTACTTCAAAAGAGATTAAAAAAGTAACAATGAGAAATTTCTAGGAATGAGTTCTCCGTGGATCGTGGATAGACCTTGGACCCCAATTGTTAGACCAAAACTCATATTTAGTGCGTTTGGAGCGTTTCAAACGCACTAAACTGCCATTTTAAATTGCCATTTTAAATTGCCATTTTAAACTGTCATGACTCATGATTGAACTTCTCCGAGTTTTTTATATACAATAATGTATTTCAATGGCCTCTAATGTTCGTTAATTTCTTGATAAGGTTTACAAGAAAGTTAAACAAACAATATAAAATCTGTATTCTCGTTTGCTATTTTATGAATTCTCTAATTATATAGTTCTACTCTTGTAGCTTAAAACTAATATGTACATGTTATCACTTTCCATTACAAGTCTCATCGTAAAACAAAATATAGAAAGCGTTTTTCACATGGTAATTCAAGATATCTTATGTTTAAAATCTGGTTCAAAATTGATTGTCTAGACACTTCTTGGCCTAAGCTTGAGAATATTTTTTTATGGTTTCGTTAGAAGTAAATGAAAAGAATGGGAACAGTGTGAATACACACAACATCAAAATCGTAAGAGATCTTTGTAGGGGCACGTGTCTTTTACTTCGCACGTGTGAACTCTTGTGGGCCTCAAAAGTCCTTGCGCGGTAGTTATATGTTACGCGTGGAGAATCCTTTCACCTAAAAAATATTAAGCAACACCTTTTTCTATCACGAAATAATTTATATTTATTGTAAAAGATCGCTAAAGAAATGGTAATTTAGAAATGTAATTATTTGTTATCCCCAATTATTTGATCATTTGGCATTGCATGCGGGTTGTATGCTCGTATATGAGCTGGGGACCTCATAGTATCGTTATTAATCACAATATAAGCAAATAAAAGTTAAAAGGGAAATCATTTATTTTATATATTGTTGCATTTGGTGATGGAAATCAATCGTGAGTTGGTTTAGACTTGGTTTATGTTTGGTTCAGTGTTCAGTTTACGGTTAAGTGTTTTTATAGTTGTTGAAATATAAAGTATGTCTATAAAAACAGACTTTATGTTGATATTGTATATGATGTATGTAACCTCCTGTGAGCTCTTTATATAAAAAGAAAAAACCTCCTGTGAACAATATATAATTGAAAAGATAATGAATTGTTTTAGATCACATCTATGAAAAGAGGATTATTGGAAACCATCACTATGAGTGATCTAGGGTTATATCTCTCCGTGGTGATTCTTTGTTTTTTTTTGTTTTTCAATGGTCAGTCTCAAACAATTTCAAAAATAAAAGCAAGATGAGAACGTACAAATTTCTATACGAATAGTTGTCTATTATAAAGATATTTTAGTTGATAGAAGAAAAAACAGTTGTGTAAGTAATAATTTGGAGTTCGGTTCAAATTTTACATGGTTATAAAAAAACACTTGAAATAGTTAATAACTTAATATTATCGTTGACAACAGTGATACAAAATAGATTATTCTGTTTCTTAAAATTTGAAACTGAATTAATTCATCCTTGCTACTTGCTACTTGCTACCGTTATGTTATCACCTAATTCAAACCATTGTTTATTTATTATACATGGTAGTAAAACGTTATTTTATTAATATTTGAGTGCTGGAATTAATAAAATATTTTCCACTCCGCACCATGACTTTTGCTTGCATACGTGAATGTCAAACCTAATAAAGTAGTAATAAAAGTGATCAATAAATGCAATCTAATTTACTTACTGGAAATATATAGTGTATAATGTATATGTACTAAATTAAATTTGGCTAAAAAATCTACTTTTATTTACAAAAATATTATTTTGTATTTTACTTTAAATCAATTCAACCAATCAAAATTTAATTTTTGCATAGGAATTTGTAAAACTTTTAATAAAATAAAACAAATGAGGCTAAAACATCTTATAAAATGGAAAGAAAGAAGTACTCTAAGTTTATACCATTGGTTATTTATTTTGTTTTTTTTTTTACTTTCACATTCCACCTAATATCTATTTTCAGCCCATTTCTTCAAGACGATCTATTCAGATTGTTCCTAAAAAAAAAAAAAAAGACGATCCATGTAGATCATCTTAATTTTCCTAACCATTTTTGTTGTCAAAAAAACCTTAGTCAGTTCTTACAAATCAGAGCAAGAGTTAGTTCTCATGACCTTTTACAAACGATTTGTGACGGGAAAAGGTTTTAAGCCCTTTAAAAAGTAAAACGAAATTTTATAAAAACTTAAAAAGTAATTTTGAGACCGAATGTCAAACCTAATAAAGTAGAAAAATAATTAGTTGACGACAAATGATTTGATGCATTTGTGTAATTGACAAATCAGGAATTTTTAAAAAATCAAAGAAAATAAAGCATAAGTGACTTCTCCAACTCGAATTACTTGCCTTATTATTGACGAAATATTATAATGTATGCCTTACGTATTATCATGGACATACACACGTACATGTCGTAATTATGTGAGTTATACACATTTCTAATTTAGTTAAATATATAACTCAGATTTGTTCCCACTGATACAACTCAGAATTGCTGTTTGGCAGCTACAAATCTATCAAGACTCACACATTAATAGAGTTGAGTGCAAACTAATCTCACTTCACTTGAAACTGCAGCAAAACTAAATCTATTTAAATGTTGTTCGTTTCTACATTAATAAACTTAAACTACATATATACATTCTTTGACACGTCAACTCTCTCAGTTGATTGTGTTTTAACCAAACAATTTATAAGATATGTAGAAGAACTATGTATTCACGACAACCAATTTTGATTACAATCACATTGGAAAACAAATATCTGATTTTAGACGCATAAATCGAATCATCGACTTTTGAAAACAATATTTCTTCTCATCTCAGGACATTCCAATATAATTTTCTCAAATATAAATAGCCCCAAATCGCTTGTCGTTTTGGGTTTTTGACTGTTAAATGTTGGAGGAGTCTCTCAAGCTAACATGACACCGACTAAGATCTTGCCACGCACGCAGATTTTCAAGGACGTGTCGACATATGAAGTCTCCTTTGTTTTTACCCATACCGTAAAAATATATTTATTACTGTTGATTAACGTTTTTATTGGTTGGGAAGTACAATAAGCGGGACCCGTTACCAAAACGATCATCTGAGTGGAACGGTGCCGTGGCCGTGACTCAACCGGCGACACTCGGTCAAACCAGAGCTTTTGCCACTTTGACCTCTTCTTACGTGTCAGTTTACTTTTTCAAACCGCAGTTAAAAATAATTTTAGCATTATTAACTTCATTTTTTATTAAAAGATAAGCTGAGACACGGTCAAAAGAAGAAAGGTAAACCTGGAGAAAATTTATTTATAAAACAAAAGCATTTACACTATAAATTAAAAAAATGAGAAGATTTGTGATAAAGTGAATTAGGAAGACAAAAAAAAAGAGGGAAAATGGTAAAGTTGTAAATATAATTATTCGGCGGGAGACCGTTGATTGCGGTTGGGAATAAAGCCATCTGACAAGGAGGCTTGTCCGTTGTGAATCTTTTGACCCCAATTCTTCTTTGTCTTTTTTTCTTCTTCTTGTACATACGTATACATGTAATAACAAACTAATTTATAAATCTAATTAAGTTGGTTTTTCGATTTGTTTTTTAGTTGTTCGGTTTAGAAATAATAGTGAACAAAGCTAAACGGAAGCTAATACAGTATGTAATCCAAATCTACAATACATATATATAATAACATGAAGTTTTTTTTCTACAAGATTAAGTTGAAATTTGGGTTGGCTATTGGCTAACTTGTGTAGTCGTAAGTGATCGAGAAGTTAAGCTGAAAAATTAAACTAAACCCTCTTCTTCCATTTTTTGAATAACAAAGAAGAAAATAAAATGGAAGAAGAGTGAAGAGTGTTTAGTTGTCGGTTTGTCGGGTTAACCACTCAGATGGTTAGCAGAAAACAAGATGTCAAAGCTACTCGTCAACGTATTTTCTGTTTGGTCTTTGAATTTACTTTTTTTGGTGTTATTTTAAAATTTAATACTTTTTTTTTCTCTTTCAAATGCGCTACTTCTTCAATGTTTTTTAAAGTGATAAAAATGTCGAAAACAAATGGAGCGTGTTAAAATTTTTAAAAACTTATATAAGCTTCGTGGTATTTTAAAATTCTTAAAAGAGGACCTAACTTTTTGTAGTTTATACTTGATTCCTATATAACCCTAGCAAAGGCGAACAAAATCAGTTGGGCATATTGTTAAGAGGAGGACATCACTTTTTCACTTTTTAAAGTTTTTTTTTTGTTTATGTGTTTGCCTCAAAACTCCTTTTATTCACACTTGCCATATAACGCCTTGATAATAGTATTAGATTAATTTTAACTAACAACTAAACTTATGTTTACTACAAACACAACTAGGTTCAGTACTACTTTATGTGAATGTAAACGCATTCAATTACCACCTCGCCGCCCCTATGTGAAAAGAGACGTAAAGATTCATGGGAACACTCACATGACTTTGTTCTTTTCATTTTTTTAATAGTATTAAATTATTATTTTCCAATTTTTTTTTGTAATTACTCTGAGTTCCTAAAAAAGGCAATTGACATTAACATTGAAAAAAAGAATAATTGTTTTGCAATTAATTTTTGATTAATGCGGAGGACACAATTTTCCACCTGATTAGTTTACAAAATTTCTAAAAAGTCTGTCTTAAGTCTTAACGTATAACGAGATTTAAAAAAACGTCTTAACGTATACATTGATTATGTAGCTTTCAAAAGTTCGACCAACACTTAACACGAATTAAAAAGAAACATTAAAACTTAAAAAAAATTCAAGCATTGTAGTAGTAAAACATAATAATGAATGAAAAGGAAATTAAATTAACATTAAATGAAAGCTAACTGTCATAATTTTGTGTCTCTTGGTACCTTCCTTCTTCCTCCTTCCTCTTCCATATATACTACACTTAAGCTCGTCTCTTCTTCTTCACTATCCCTCTCTTCTTCCTTCCTCCGTCTCCGGTGACTTTCCTCAGTCTAATTCAGCGCTTTTAAGCTGAAATCTCTCAGACATTTATCTTTTTCCTTTCTTCTCATTCTCTTTGCGAAGTAATGGAGAAGTTTGCGTCCATAGCTGCTCTGCTACTGCTTCTCTGTTTTCCGGTAGCTTTCTCCGGTCATGACTACGGTCAAGCTCTCTCCAAAAGTCTTCTCTTTTTCGAAGCTCAGAGATCTGGTGTCCTTCCTCATAACCAGAGAGTCACTTGGCGCTCTCACTCCGGTCTCACCGACGGCAAATCAAGCGGCGTATGTCTCTCTCTATCAAGATTCTGTTTCTAAAAATCTAACATAAACAACAATGTCGTCGTTTATCATCTAAATTTCGAGAATCAAACTCTGTTTATTACCTGATTTTGAGTCTATTCTCCGTTCAGACAACATTTGTCTCTGTTCAGACAACTTAGGCCACCGACATTGTTGTTCTTGTTTCATTCAGTTAACTAAAATCTTTGTGTTTTTTGTTTTGTTTCAGGTGAATCTTGTAGGAGGATACTACGACGCCGGAGACAATGTGAAATTCGGGCTTCCGATGGCATTCACGGTGACGATGATGGCATGGAGCGTGATTGAATACGGTAATCAATTAGAAGCAAACGGCGAGCTTGGCCACTCCATTGACGCCATTAAATGGGGTACTGATTACTTCATTAAAGCCCATCCTGAGCCCAACGTCCTTTACGGCGAGGTACTTTATTTTAATTATTATTAATTAATTAATTTTTTAAACTGACATTTAATTTTAATTTTTTAATTTAAAATTTGGATTTTAGGTTGGAGACGGCAACACCGACCATTACTGTTGGCAGAGACCAGAAGAAATGACGACGGACCGGAAAGCTTACCGGATAGATCCAAGTAACCCCGGGTCGGATCTTGCTGGTGAAACAGCAGCCGCTATGGCCGCCGCATCGATTGTCTTCCGCCGATCTAACCCTGTTTACTCTAGGTTACTACTCAGTCACGCCTATCAGGTAAACTACTTTTTTTTTTCCTCTGGGTGCGCAAGTTAGCAAAAAGTATGGTATAATTAAATTACCGGCAGTTACGTTGGGAAGTTGCAGACAGACACATTATTATTGCACCACAGTCACTTAAAAGTCATTTTCCGCGCACGTTAAGCGTTAGTTATGCCGAGGCGTCATTTAAGTTATGATAATGACAAATATGAAAATTATGTTTACCGGAAATTGTTTTTTTGTTTGTTTTTCATTCTGATTGCAAAAATTAATTAAAAGCTTAGAATAGAAACATTCTCTGAGATTTTTCTATAATTATGTAAGTCACCAGGAGTTTAGCAAATTTGATATTCTAACTCTTTTTGAATGTAGAATTTTATTTAAACACAGTAGCCCACTAAACGGTGTCGTTTTTTTACGAATCCCGTAAAGTGGACCCCGCAAAAGATGGATTCTTTGTAGAGAGGGTGGAGAACGACGTCGTTCTCCGTCCATCACGGGTTTTTTTGTGTTGTGACCGTACAGATCTTGTCATTGTTCCCCAACGATCTCAGCCGTTCATCTTAAATTCCTATTTTCTCTTTTTTCTTTTTGTTTGTTAAACAAATAACTTCGCACGTGCCTTAGGCTGTCGGTGCCCCATACTGTGTAAACAACTTCCCCCAAATTAACCTCTTTTCTTTAACAATATCACGAATCTGCCACTACCCAGTCTGAACTTGTAGATTAACCTTGTCTCTACTATTTTATTACCGATTTGCCACCCTAATTAATTTTTCTTTTTATTGTTACAGTTGTTCGATTTCGCCGACAAATACAGAGGAAAATACGACATCAGTATCACAGTAGCCCAGAAATATTACCGATCAGTCAGTGGTTACAATGTAAGATCCGAATCATGTTTTTTTTTTTTTAATTTGAGATTAATTAAGTGCTTTAACCCGAATCATGTCTGATATCTTAATTTGTTCTTAATTTCAATGATCAGGACGAGTTACTATGGGCAGCTGCGTGGCTATACCAGGCTTCAAACAATCAGTTCTACTTAGACTACTTGGGTCGGAACGGTGACGCCATGGGTGGAACCGGTTGGTCCATGACCGAGTTCGGTTGGGATGTTAAGTACGCTGGTGTTCAAACCCTTGTTGCCAAGGTTCGTAGTAGTAAAAATCCCAATTTTGAATTTTGTGCTGAACCGGTTGGTTTGATTCTAAACCGGTTTATTTGGACAGTTTTTGATGCAAGGCAAAGCAGGACGTCACGAGCCAGTGTTCAGGAAGTTTCAAGAGAAAGCTGAGTTCTTTATGTGTTCGTTGTTGGGTAAAGGCTCGAGGAACGTTCAAAGGACACCAGGTGGTTTGATTTTCAGACAACGTTGGAACAATATGCAATTTGTCACAAGTGCTTCCTTCCTGACCACGGTTTACTCTGACTACCTAACTTCTTCTACAAGCAACTTGAGATGTTCATCTGGAAATGTTGCTCCTTCGCAGCTTCTTTCCTTTGCTAAATCTCAGGTGGATTATATTCTTGGAGATAACCCAAGAGCTACGAGCTATATGGTTGGTTATGGTAACAATTTCCCTCAGAGAGTTCACCATAGAGGCTCCTCTATTGTCTCTTACAAGGTTGACCGCTCATTTGTCACATGCCGAGGTGGATATGCCACGTGGTTCAGCCGTAAAGGCAGTGATCCCAACCTTCTCACTGGTGCTATTGTTGGTGGTCCTGATGGTTATGACAATTTCGCTGATAGAAGAGATAACTATGAGCAGACTGAGCCTGCTACTTACAACAATGCACCTCTTCTTGGTGTTCTTGCTCGTCTCAGCAGTGGTCATTCTGGTTATAGCCAGTTTCTTCCAGTGGTTCCTGCTCCTTTTGTCCGAAGACCAATGCCTATTCGTAAACCGAAAGTGACTACTCCAGTCCGAGGTATGCTTCTTTTTGTCTATAGCTGAATCTATGAATGTTTCTATTGAACAGAGACTTGACTTTGTTGATTACTTGTGCTGCAGCTTCTGGTCCAGTGGCTATAGTTCAGAAGTTAACTTGTTCATGGGTCTCAAAGGGAAGGACTTACTACAGATACTCAACTACTGTGATTAACAAATCACCAAGATCTCTGAAAAGTCTCAACCTTTCTATCAAGAATCTCTATGGACCGATCTGGGGACTCTCGAGAACAGGCAATTCGTTTGGTTTACCCTCGTGGATACACTCATTGCCTTCCGGAAAATCCCTAGAGTTTGTTTACATTCACGCAACAACACCTGCGAATGTCGCGGTATCAAGCTACACTTTGGCTTGACCAGACAAACAACAACAAAGGACCAAAAGAAATCAGTGTGTGTATAGGTTGTGAGAAGAAGAAAGTGTTGGTTTTTCCCTCTGGTTAAAAGGTTTGGTCTTTTATCTTCATTTATTTTACTTTTGGGGTTTCTCTGGTGAATATAAAAGGGTTGAAGAAGGGATGAAGAAAGGTGTGAAGAGACAGTGAAGACTCTTCAAAAAATTAAAGAAGAGTGAAAGTGCTCATCCTCTTTCTCCTCCAAGTTCTATGCTTTTATAATTTATATAAAAATTATATATATAGTGAGAGAAAGGAAGATAGTTTTTTCTTCTAAAAGGAGTCTTGTGAGATGTTGCAAGGATTGGTTTTTTCATTCCTTGTAGCTCAAAAAACATGTGTATGTCTTTGTCCTTTTCTGTTTTATCTTTCTTGGTGGGTCAATGGCAGTTGTAAAACTCAACAACAGTCCTAAATGATATGTGATTTGGTTATCCACAACTTGTGTTAGGTATTTGTCTTCTATCTTAGAAACTTTGAAATTTAGTGATATGATATCAATTATGTGAAATTAGCAAAAAGAAAGCTTGGTTGACAAAATTGACCAGTTCAAAAGAACATCATTTCCCCCAAGTTGTTTATTGGGTTCTACAAGGACTAAATTTAGTATTTGTTATACTTAAATCTCTTTACCAATGAGTAGAGAATATACACTGTAGATCTAACAAGAAACCGCCAAAATTTGAAAATTATGCATTATGGGTTATACAAACAGAGAATTTTATTACAATATAAATACAAATTAGATATACAAAACACGAGAATTTTAAATACAAAAAAAGGCAGAGATATCTTTGTTTACAAGCAAAAAAAAAAAAAAAAAAACTAATGCATTTGTTTTTATTTGGCACAAGCAACTTCTATATTAACACAACACAGACATATAACAATATGATTCAGAGTGAAAAGAGAAATATATAAACCTGAGATTTGTCCAACAACTTCCTTTGTTCACAATGTGGCTGTGGGCAGTGGAAGAAGCTTCACTTCTTTGCCTTGTTATACATTTCATCAATCTCTTTCTGCATAAATAAGAACAGAGAAAACGTTTTTTAGACTAAGATAATTCGATTCCCCGGAACATCATCAATATGAATGTGTTGTAATGTGAATATAAAGAGAACTTTTAATTTACCTGATAGTATTTGAGAAGCTGAGGCCTTTTCTTCTTGTAAGAAGGAGTGATAAGATCTCTTTCCATGTCGAATGGGACTGTGTCCAAGTGAACACCTTTGATCAGCTCAAATCCCTTTAGCTGTAAGAACAAAAACCCCACACTTTTCTAAGTTAAAAGATTACTGAAAACAGCAAACAAGATTTAAGAAGAACAATGATCAAAATAAACCTTTTTGTCTTTGGCTACTCTGTTGAATTCTCCAAGGATAAACTCTTTAGTCTTTTGGTTTTGACAGATAGACTCAAAATCTCCAGGAACATTGTGTTCTCTAGCCCAATGTTCAATCTGAATCTTGCTTGGACATACCACAGCCACTAAGAAAGACTCATAGCTGTTTCCATATACCCATATCTGCAAAAAATGTTTAACAGATCATTACTTAAATTCTTATTTAAGTTATCTTGAAAGTGGATTTGCCTATTACCGATTCAATGGCGGCTACGTGACTGTAAATGTTCTCCAAGTTCTCAACCGCAACATATTCTCCTTGTGAGAGTTTGAAGATGTTCTTCTTACGGTCAATGATCTTCATGGCTCCATCTGGTTGCCACTCACCAACATCACCAGTGTGAAGCCATCCATCAATAAGAACTTCTTGAGTAAGATCTTCACGTTTGTAATATCCAGAGAACAAAGTTTTTCCTCTGATGCAAATCTCTCCACGTGGCTTGCTTGCAAGAGCGTCATAACCCATCTCTGGAACTGACTCGAGCCTTATGTCAACGTTTGGAACCGGTGGACCAACGGTTCCAAGCATTGCTAGCTCATTTGGAATCGACACAAATGTCCCACCACAACTCTCTGTTAGACCTGAAAAAGTTATAATAAGATTTTCTTGTTAGCACCAAGACTTTTTGATGTGTTTTTTTTTAACATTCTTGTGTTCATTATTACCGTATCCTTGTAAAACATGAGCACATGCCACAACTCTAAGGAAAGATTCGATATGAGCTGCAAGAGGAGCTGCTCCTGAGAGGATTAGACGCACGTTTCCTCCTAATCCTTCTTTTACCTGAAACAGAGTTCTCTTTATTTTAATGTTTCAAGATTTGGATTTATTTCAAGAGAATGTGTATTTTAATTTCACCTTTTTAAATACAACTTTGTCAGAAATTGGAGATGCTTGTTCATGATGCTTGCCTTTCAGCATGTTCTTATGTTTGCTGAACAAAAAGCATCAATGGGTTTCAGAAATTTCTACAAAACATTAATTTATGATCTTAAAAAATGTGCACACTTACTAGTTGAATGCAAAGTTGAATAATGTCTTCTTTATGTAACCACCATCAGAAAGTTTCTGTTGAAGACCTGAATATGAATTATAAAATGGATGAGATTTATTTCAACTGGTTTTCAAGTGGCCTGGCAATGTATTTACCGGTGTATATTCTCTCTAGCACGCGAGGAACAGCGCAGAAAATAGTCGGTTTCAATGCAGCAATGTCTTCTATCAATATCTTAACATCCTGATGAAGATACAAATTATGAATAAACAGATTCTTTAGACAAAAGAAACAGATTATATAACTTACTCCTCTCCAAAATCCTATTGAGGCTGCTTCATAAATAAAAAGCTCTTCAATCACACGATCGAAGATATGAGCCAGAGGTAGATATGAGAGATATACATCTTTACTGGTTAACTGTAACAGTTTTGACAATGAAACAAGAAGACATTATTATAGTAATCCATTCTTGATATATATATATTGAAGTAGACAACATTAATAAGTCACCTCTTCATTGATAGATTTAAGCAATTTTTTGACACCTTCAAGTAAATAAATAATGCTCTCATTTGTAAGCAAGACTCCTTTAGGATCACCAGTTGTTCCACTTGTATACATTATGGTGCAAATATCGTTTCTTTTCTTCTCTGGTAATTCATGATGTTTACCCTCACCCTACAAGTAACACATTTACATACATTCAGGATTCTGATTATTATGATGTTTCAGTAGAATAAAAATAGAAATATGATTCTCTTACTAGCTTCAAGAATTGGTCCCATGAATATATTGTTAGTCCGTGCCTTTCAGCTTCTCTTCTTTGCTCATTTGTAACCTCACCAAAACTCACAACATCTGTTCCAATATTAATATAGGAATTGTATCATTTTAACTGGCCTTTCATCAATTATTCAAAAACAGTATTAGCTTACTTACTCTTCATATATTTAGTTGACTTTGGAGCTGTCTTCAATAACTAAAATATATAAAACGAGTAGTTTAGTGTTAGAAATGTCAAATTTGAGGTTAAGAGGAAAAGTAATGTAAGAGATATTAGTCACTCCATTCATTATCGGTTTTGAATTGGATCCAATGAAACATAACATTTATCTGATACCTCAGATATTTTTTTCTCCTCTGAAAAAGTAAGTGACACTTCAGCATGGGAAATAATGAATTCTATAGCTCCAGCACCTACCAAAATTGCAGCATTCAAACTATTACATACATACATGTATTTGATTGTTACCAAAAATTTATCGATAGAATAGACAATGTTACATACCTAGAGTGTCATATAGAGGTACACAGTAGAGTCCGTGAGCATTACAGGCCTGAAAAATCAATAAGAAATCATCAAAATGTATATATTTTTTTAAACATTAGTTTCTGCTGAGTAAAACTTAAAACTCAAATCAATGTTACCTCCATGCTTATAATCCATTCAGGACTGTTGGCGCCATAAATACCGCATTTATCTCCCTGCAGGTCACAAATCATTGTAATTTAGACATTTTTGAAATTTTAGATGTATCACTATATATGGTTTAATTTAAAACCAATGTTTAGAAAAGAGAAAAAAGAATTATTTGGAGATTTCTTACTTTTCCAACTCCAATAGTTCTGATAGAGTTTCCAAGCTTAATTACTACATCATATACTTCTTTGTAAGTTTGCCATACATATTCCCCAGCCTATTGGAAGAAGAAAAAAAAATACAAAAATCAAAACCACAGAAAAAAAAAACGCATATTATATTAGTTAATTGCTGATTAAATTGAGATAATTAAGTTGGTGATTTCTTACTTTTCCGCCAACAATTTCTCTACGACCAAGCATATGATTATTTGGAGATTTCTCCACAGATAAACTGTAATCAAAACAGAACACCCACAACAAAAATTTAGATTCATGTTTTTGTAATTATCACTCAATATAGCTCCATGAACATTGGCACAAAAGCAACATTGTCTGAGATTCTTAGCTGACATCACTTGAAGATAATTACAGATGAAAATATAGAAGTCAAAGTCAAAGAAAATAAAATTGACTCAGACTTTTGCAATAATAATTTGACTTTTCTGAGGGAACATCTGAATCATGTTGAAGTTTTACATTTTGATTTACAAAAAAATAACGCAACCCCCCAAGAGTTGTTTTAGCTCAATTTTATATTGGATATTTATAAAAACACAAAAAAAACAAATTATACGATCTAACAAGATTTTGAGTCCAATATTATAACATTCACATAGAAAGAGCTTTCGATGAACTCAACAATGAATAACCAAATGAATAAAAAGAAGAAGAAAAAGTGAAGTCAAAGGTGAACTTTGATAGTTATTTGTAGAGGTTTAGTGAAATCTAACCGGAAAATATCCCAGCAGCTGACGAGATCATCGGCCGGTTCAGGAAAACCGTCTTTAGCGTAGACACTCCGGTAAACCGAACCGACGGAGGGACTTCCTCCGTCGACGCCATTCTTTCCCTTCTCAATCTCAACGATGTATCCTCTCGTCGCCATTTTGATTATATCTGCCTTTGTATTATGTGAACCGTTCGTTGATTTTGAGGGAGTTTAAAATGGCATGTGAATGTTATAATGGGGCTAGAAACAAAGATTTCAAGGACACGAGAGTAGCTCTTTTTAAAGAAAAAATATTCAGCTTAGATTTTTTATTTTTTTCTTAAAGGGCTATTAAATTTTTTATTTTATTCCCTTTCGTATGTTATGAACTCAACGACTAGTTATAACGAGATGATAAAATTTGACCAAGTCTAAAATTTCTAGAAAAAAAATCAAGAAAATTGAATAAAATATAACATACTTTACAATACTTTTAGATTCTAATTTACATTAATAAGAATAATACTCCAATTATCTGGAGTCTTTTTAACAATGATCTATTTGTTTAGTACCTAAAAAACATTTTGAGATCCAATTAATGGTGTTCATGTTATTCCTATACTTATAAGTTCTAATGACCCAGACCTCTAAATAAGTAATTATTATAACAAAAATTATCAGAAAATTAAATTTAAATTATTCAATTACGAGGGTTCTTTTGACAGCGCATGCACAAGTGCAAGATCATTTCTTATAATATTGAGATTTGACTTTCATACAACAGTAAGATAATATTTGCTATTCCGAAACTATATATAGTCTATAGAGGCCATATGACATTTCAAAATAATCAATATACAAAAAATATCATACATAGTGGTTAACCATAACCATCAAAACCCTTGACATGTATTTATTGGAAGAAAAAAAATGTTGCCAACCAAAATTAGGGGTGAGGAAAAAAATTTGTGGGAGCGGCATGAGATTAAATAATGAAAGATTTGGTCTAATCTTATTTTTTTTGTATTCGGTTAGATGTTCAGTTGAGATAAAACCAGAGTATTGTCGTCTAAGCTTATGTCTTTTTAAGTTCTTGTTCATTCAACGAGTGAAATTCGAAACACATATTGTTATTGATTCAATTGGGATGATAACTGAACAAGATTTTTAAAAAATTAATATATATAAAAAATTGATTAAGTTATAGCTAGAGCTAGCTCTATGATGTAGATGCAATATCATGATCATATGATAGAGATCCGGATTTGTTCTCACACCGCGAGTTTATTCCTTTGTTATTAGTTGAACTACTTGCATGAACTTTTTCATAATTTTTGTGTGGACAACATTAGAGGAAACAAAAGTAGAAACTTTAGCAAGAAAACGATATTTATAGATGGGGTCACTACCATTAATTATTTCCCTTCCATCACGTCTCATTAAAGATTAGTTCGTAACTTCGAACCTAACTAGAAAATTGAAGTTTGAGGGGAAAAAAAAAACATCATAGCCAAGAGTTGTACGCGTAAAGAAAATTCCGTACGAGAGAAAAGGACCAAATGAAAATTCCTTGTTGATTTTGTCACTGTTTCCTTAATTTAATATTTGTCGTTTGGACAACTTATTTGTCGTTTTGGCCTTCATCTGAATTTCATACCGTTGACTTTGAATTCTTCTAAAGATAGGCTTTTTGTGTCTTCGTTTTTAAGAAAAAAAGTCGCCTTATTCTTTTGAATATTTCAAACCATGTCCTTAAGATTCTTATTACATTTATAAAATATGTATTAAGTTAGATTACGAAATTCTATAGATCAAGAAGACGTTACTAATGCGTAATGGAACTATTCTGATGAAACTATGAATAAACAAACACGCAGTCAAAAGTCTTATGGTTTTGATATAAGGAACAAAATAACCACACACCGCTAAATGAAATATTTGCTTCTTTTACTAATGTTTGCATGGCGAAATGATTGGATACATAGTTTGACGTAACTCGTGATTTTGTATAAAATACGAATCACACCATCTTACGGATTATCAACTAGGATATCAATGTCAATCTTGGGTCAGTTTGATGTTCCATAGGTAATTTGAGATAGAGCCCGCTTTCACTTCATTATAGGCTTCATCCAAGCCCATTTTATTATAATGTGGCCCATTAAAGAATTTTGTTGGTCTAAGGGTAGTTTGCTAAAGGAATTATAATCATATGATCTAGAGGCAGCCTTCAGTAACTAACTAGTGCATGTGCTGTGTCATTCGTCAAATGCCACTTGCATTTTTTTTTTTTTTGCCACTTGCATTTTAACATATTGAAACGAATTTTAAGTAGTCCAAGAAACTATGAATTAAACGAAGCTGAAACAGACATGTAAGTATGTAAATCATATTATATGTCGGATAGTCAATACGAAAACAAGAATTTTATTGTTTCTACTTTACACATATGACATCAGGCTATTTAATTACTCAATAACGTCCTGAAAGTCATACCTAAAATCTGGCACTTGTCTCCCGACACTTCATTAATTTCCGGTGATCTATGAGAACCATATATCGTACTATTACTTGTTTGTCCATAAAAACGAGAATTTATTTTGTAGTCTAATAATTTGGAATTGTAAGAGGTATGAACAGCTCAATTTTAAAATTTTATACTTCATTAATAAGAGGTAAAACAGAAAAAATGTAATAGTTTTCTTAATTTCTTTGTGGCGCATTATTCAATTTTGTTTGTTTTTAACGTCTTATTCAATTTATTTTTGTTTAATGATCAGTGATGCATGTCAATTTCGGAGGATATATATATTAGTGTTCACATTTGGTCCAAGGACGTGATTGGATTAATACATTGACGAAACTAAATAATCAAATAACAAAAGTCTATGGGTTTGAATTATTTAATCTTACATAGTGTGAGATTTTCTTTTTTCTCATCTAGAAATTTTATATTAGAACCATTCAGAAATTATACAAAGATCAAGACTAAGCCTACAGATTCCAGTTAATAAAACCAAAACTTGAGAAGACACAAACCCAAAAAAAAAGGAGACTAATTTGAAACAAACAACTAAACGACGCTAATTTGAGACTTAACAATCCATATTTTCAACTCTCGATTACTCATGCTTCTCTAAAAAAAAAAACTAATTAGATAACACTGAAACAACGACAAAACCTAAACAAAGTTTTAGATTTTCTTGTCTTCTCTTGATGTCTGTAAACTTCGAAAACTAGGACTTTGCTCTTTCAAGAAGTGGCAAAACGGAACCTCGGATGACGAGATACGGGGCTGTGCTGATGCCGAGGCCGCTTAGGTTGAGTCGACAGTAGCTCGAACAAGAATCGGTGAGACGAACGCAATAGCCAAATCAAACCTCGACCGAATCTGATAATTAATTCTAGTAGAGGAGACTAACCAAATTCATCAACCACACAAAGACAATGATGATGAAGAATGCAATTCGATTAGGACCTTGAAAAACACTAGCAAAGGAGTTGTGAAACATAGTGTGATATAAACAGATTTGTTTGTGTTAAAATTAAAATTAAAATTAAAATTAAAATTAAAATTAAAATTAAAATTAAAATTAAAATTAAAATTAAAATTAAAATTAAAATTAAAATTAAAATTAAAATTAAAATTAAAATTAAAATTAAAATTAAAATTAAAATTAAAATTAAAATTAAAATTAAAATTAAAATTAAAATTAAAATTAAAATTAAAATTAAAATTAAAATTAAAATTAAAATTAAAATTAAAATTAAAATTAAAATTAAAATTAAAATTAAAATTAAAATTAAAATTAAAATTAAAATTAAAATTAAAATTAAAATTAAAATTAAAATTAAAATTAAAATTAAAATTAAAATTAAAATTAAAATTAAAATTAAAATTAAAATTAAAATTAAAATTAAAATTAAAATTAAAATTAAAATTAAAATTAAAATTAAAATTAAAATTAAAATTAAAATTAAAATTAAAATTAAAATTAAAATTAAAATTAAAATTAAAATTAAAATTAAAATTAAAATTAAAATTAAAATTAAAATTAAAATTAAAATTAAAATTAAAATTAAAATTAAAATTAAAATTAAAATTAAAATTAAAATTAAAATTAAAATTAAAATTAAAAATTAAAATCTGTTATATTTTATCGTTCATTAAAAGCTGCTTCTCAAAAGTCTTTGCATTGTGTCCGTGACACTGTCGGGCAATATGGGTCCGAACGGTTGATGTCGACATTAACCTAACGGTTGTCGTTTTATGAGAATTATTCAACTTAAAATGGGTGTAGTCTAAGGTTTTTATATTTATTTAATCTTTATATAAAGCTTTTGATTGATTATCATGTCGATACGTTAAATGTAATTGATCCATGCAAATAAATAATTCATAATTCATATGCTTTTAAAATATACTCATATATATTTATGATTTTTTAATTCTCAAATATGTCATTGTCAATCAGAATATTGAGAGTCGTTGGGAAATTTCAAAGGCTTTTTAAAAGAAAAATCAGTAAAAAAGATTTGATTGTATTAAATTATTTGACCATCTATATATACATGTGCTTTCACACTCATGCCAATCACTCAAGTTCAAAGAAAAATTCAAAGAAAAAGAAAAGCAAATCCTTTTTTTTTTTTCATATTCTTGAGATTTTTCATATTTGTGTGTGGTAATAATGGGGAATTGCATAGAGAGCTGGAGGCAAGAAGAAGGAGACGGAGGAAAGAAAGAGGCTACAGAAAGGGCAAAAGGATCATTCAAGATTGATGGTGGTGATGATGAACATGGTCATGGTGGAATGAAGGTGAAGATAGTGCTTACAAGACATGAATTGGATAGGTTTTTGCTTCAGATGAATAGGACTCATGATGGAAACTTGATGATGTCCAAGGATGTTATGATAGAGCTAGAGAAGAGGATCATAAGAACATCATTACCATCATCACCACCATCATCAATGGCATGGGAACCTTCTTTAGAGAGGATTGTGGAGTGTCCTGACGTCCAAGAGATGGATAGATGAAGTCATGAAGGTGCTAAAAATAGGATCTATGATGATAATGAGTATGATCATCGTATATCTCTTCGAGAGAATTGTTTTAGGTCATGATGATCTGAAATTAGATGACATTTTTGTATCACTTCACATTTTTAGATAGGTATTATATTTGCCAGACTAACTTCAAAGCCAATTGCGAACCATATATATTACGAATAATAAATTTTAAAAGTCAAAAAAAATAATATCGTCAATTCATCACTACAAATCGGTGTTTTGCATCAAATACATTATGTCACCAAAGTAAGTGATAATAATTTCAATTACTTTTTAATAACTGATACAATATATGAAATTTAACATAAATTACAATAAATGATGTTATTGGTAATTATTTAATATTAACTAAGTCAAAATAATACTAATTTATCCAAAATTTACATCACTTAATATAAACAATACACATTAAATAAAATTTAACATGTTAATTGATGTATTTACTTTTGATATCAACTAGATTCGAATCCGTGGTCAACTATTTTATTTTAAACTAAACTAAATGAAAAAATAGGTATCAGCATCATCTATTAATACCAAAACAACAACCGTTTATAAAACATGAAGATGTTTATCCGATGACACCCTCTAATCTTTTTTTTCAAAATTCTAAAACATCTCTTTGAAAACCACATTCATTGTTTGTATATGAGGTTTGTCTTTTTTTTTGTCTAGAATAAACATCTCAAGTCTTTCTTTGATATTATCCTTGATAAAGCCACATAAGGCTGACCACGAGAAAACACATGGTTTGGCAAACCGTGGGTCAATTTTTATTTATTTTAAACTAAATTAAATGAAAACAAAAACATGTATCGACATCATCTATCAATACCAAAACAACAACAATTTATAAAGCATGAAGTTGTTTATCCAATGACATCCTCTAATCTTTTTTCAAAATTTTGAAACACTTCTTTGAAAACCACATTTATTGTTTGTCTATGAAGTTTACATTCTTTGTCTAGAATAAACATTTTCAAGCTTTTATTTGATGTTATCCTTGATAAAACCACATAAGGCTGACCATGAAAAAACACATAGTGTGGCAAATAGTATCCAATCTTTCTAACAAGGTGTGGAAGATCTGCTGCCAATTGTAGTCTATCTTTGTTAGAGTTTAGTCTTATATATATATATATGTTATTAGCTGTGATGATGGGCAACATGTCTGCTGAGAGGTTAGTTGATGTCGTTATTGTGGGTGTCTGCTTTGACTTCTTCAAAACTAGGATCTTGAAGACAGATGGAGGCCCTATCGCATCTCTCACCGAAACTCAGAAGCTCCATGCCCAACAGATCGGTTTACTCAATGTAAGATTAGGTTTGAAGATTTATGGTTTAATTGAAGATTTGTCAACTCATTAGGCTCTCATTATGGATTTTTAGTTTTGAAGATTTATGGTTTAGTCATTATGCTCTCATTATGGATTTTTTAGTTTTGAAGATTTATGGTTTAATTGAAGATTTGTCCCTGTATACTCTCATTATGGATTTTTAGTTATTGATGCATTAGATCTGCTGCCAATAGTTTCTCTTTGTTTAGTCTTATATATATAAATTATAGTTTAATACATTTTTTATTTATTATCATGTTTGGGGGTGTAGCTCATATGGTAGAGCGCTCGCTTCGCATGCGAGAGGCACAGGGTTCGATTCCCCGCACCTCCATTTTTTGTTTAATTAATATCTGTCATGCTCAACCGTCGGATTATTCCTTTTTTCTGACTTTCTTCCGATAAATCAACGGCTCAGGATCAATCTAATCAACTCATTAGAGACCGTTGGTCCTTTTCCCTCTTTCTTAGCCTCTCATTTCTCATCTTCAGAGAACCACCGATGATCCTCCGTCTTCTTCACCGGTGACTTTCTCTTCCGATTAAATTCAATGAGCCTTCGTGTAGTTTCCTCCGTATTCTCCGGAATATACCGTCTCCCTAACCTCCACGAAACTCATCCTCTTCTTCGGTCTGATATCTTCTCTATATTCTTCATTCACGGGAACAAACCGGCGTATATCAGTCGTCGAAGACCGGTTTTATCCTCTTCCTATGGCGATCGGAGCAGCGAAAGTGTCAGCTCCTCCGCCAATGTTTTGTCGTCTCTTTTCGACGACGAGCTTCTGAGCAGCGTATCCGCCGTTAGAGATGCGGATGAAGCACTCGAGATAATTTCTAATCGATTCGGGTCCGATCGCGGCGGTGGAATCATTGAAATTGAAGATTGCCGTTTGATTATCTCCGCTGCTATCAGTCGCGGCAATGTGGAGCTTGCGTTGTCGATTTTCTACGCCATGCGATCGAGTTTCGATTTAGGTTCTCTCAATTCATCCATAGAAGAAGAAGAAGTTTACTGTAATTGATTGATTAAGCAAATTTAGGAGTGGTTTTGTGTGTTTGTTGCAGGTGGAAGTGAAATTGATCGATGGAGATGGTCAAGGCCTGATGTTGAAGTCTATACAATGTTGGTTAATGGTCTTGCTGCTTCCTTAAGAGTTTCTGATTCTCTAAGGATCATCAGAGATATTTTCCGTGTTGGAATCTCCCCTGCTGAGGAGGTAAGTTAGCAAGAACTTACTTAAGGTTCATGCAAATAGTCTTGGCTATAGTATAGTTGTAAGTATGATATCGAATACATTGCTATTGATTTAGGTTCCATTTGGTAAAATTGTGAGATGTCCGAGTTGTTTGATTGCCATTGCTGTTGCACAACCCCAGCATGGAGTTCAGGTAATGATGATCTAATCCGTCTTCAGTGCTCAACATATCTTTTTAAGAATAACTGGATGATTTGCTGTCTCTGTTTCTAGATTGTCTCTTGCGCTAATTGCCGTTACCAATACGAGCTTTTCTCTGGTGACATAACCAGCATAGAATCAGAAGAGCTTGGGTTAGTTCTCTTCAAGATGTTTTTGTTCTTTGTTATCTAGCTCTAGGGAAAAGGTGATGCAGCTTATTTTCGTGCCGAGAGCGGGTTGTGTTTGGTGATTGAACTGAAAACATTGAGATGTGTGTGGTGTTGATGCTGAGATATTCACTTTTTCTAAGGAGCTACATCTGCCGAACGCAGCAAGGACATTCCTCTCTGGGAAAAGGGGCTCAGGCTTATCCAGATAAAGAAGAACAAAGTCACTTCTTCTGTGCACTCTTTTGTGGTAAAATCCCCATTTGAACACAGTTTCATTTTCAAAAGAATAAATTTTTGATACAGCAGATATTGTAACCATTGCATTGGATTGCAGGTACAAACTCCTTCGGGTACAGCACGAACGCACCGGTTTGCCACTGAGACAGCTGAACTCCCTGCCCAAGAAGGAGAAAGAGTGACAATTGCATCTGCTGCTCCTTCAAATATTTACAGACAAGTGGGACCTTTCAAGTTTATCCCCAAAGCTCCAAAATTTTACCCTGGAGAATCCATGAGCCTCACAAAGCACAAGGACGGACGAGAATCGCTTTTGCTAAGACCTCCTAATAAAGAGGGAGATAAAACCTTGCAACCCTCGTTTCTAATTCCTCTACTTGCTGTTTTGGCTACTGGAGATGCTGCTTCTGGTATTATTGATCCCAGTTTGCCTCAGTTACTCTCAATTGCTGCTGTTATGTCACTGGCAATCGGAGCAACCCTAAATTCTTTTGTCCTTCCTCAGCTAAATCAGGTACTCTATCATGTGTACAGCGCTAAGTGAACATGTATTAGTCTCTTGGGTATGAATTTCATAATCCCTTACACGGTTTCAGCTCCCTGAACGGACAGTAGATGTGGTTGGTATCAAGCAGCAACTATTATCTCAGTATGATGTGCTCCAGCGTCGCATTAGAGATCTAAAAGAAGCAGTTGAGAAAGAGGTATTAAGTCTCATTTATCCATAACTTTTAAAACCAACAATATATAATCAAAAACACATCTGTAACTTCATTGAGCTGCTTTAGGTGTGGATGTTGGCTCGAATGTGCCAGCTCGAGAACAAAATTTTAGCCGTGGGAGAGCCAGCTTACCGGTATGACCCTATCATTCAAACCTCATTATCTGGGAAATTATTAACACAAAGATACCCATCATACATAAAATGTGTCTCTTACTCGAATTTAGTACTCGGAGAACAAGAGTAAAGAAGGTACGAGAAAGTCTAGAGAACTCCATAAAGGGAAAGATTGAGCTGATCGATAGTTATGCCAGAGTAAGGAAACGTAACAAAACCATTTTATATCTTCAAAAATCTTTAGTTCTTCTCCTGGTTTAAACCTCTCAGTACAATTTCTTTAATGTTTAGATATCTTCAATGATTGAGATCGAGGTGGAAATGGACACTGATGTTCTTGCAGCGGAGGCAGTGAACAATACTGTGAGTTATATTTCTAAGAGTTTACTTATGAACCTGATGTGATCGAATCTGAGACTAATAAGTAAAAACTCCATTGTTTCACAGGAAAACATTGCTCAACAGATAGAGCAGATCATGGAACTCGAAAACCTTGAAGAGGTATATAGTTGGAAACTCATTTACGTTGAATCATTTAGATTTTATTTTCCCGAGATTTTACATTTTCATTTTGGACAACTCAAGCTTACTTACTACAACTTTTGTGTTGAATGGTCTTTATGTTTGTTTGTAATGCAGAAATGGAAATTTCAGGCTGAAGCAAACGACGAGGCTGAAAGACTACTCAGCTCCCAACCTTAAACACCTCTGTCAACGAAGCCGGTTAGTTATTCATCATCATCATCATACATACATCATAAATCATCATCATCATCATCATTACCATCATCATAGAAAGCAATTATCTTTCGGCGGCATATGTATGACATGAATAATGTCTGCTGTCAAAACTAGAACGTAGATTCGTCAATGATATGAAAATGTGGACGAATGTGTTCTGGCAGTTACACTTTAATTACAATTTATTAAAATTTTAATTTCCTATTTAAGAATCTTTTTCTTTCTCGCATTGGGAATTTTTTGCTGTAAAAAAAAAATATATATAAAGTAAAATATGCTCTCTTGATGTCACATCATCTTCCTCAATCTCTAAAACTTTGACACATCAGCATCATTAAACCAATTACTTTCTTTTCTATTCTAACTCTTACTAATCTTTTAAATAGGTCTATCCATTTATGAAATTACATGCCCAATTTAAAAAGCCTAAAACACCACATCCATATATAAAATCTAAACATCTATATATAAGAAAATCAAAAATGAAAAAAATTCTTAAAATATTTACTAAAAGAGAGCAGAAGACATTTTTTGTTAACAATTACATATATACACGTAAAGACTGCTCCATCTTAATTAACTACATATATATTGCTTAAAGTGCAAAAACTCACTACTTAAACCTTGATTGATAGTATATTTATAAGAGTATTACTTTTTTTTATTTGTCAATCAACTATTGTTAACATAGTATAAACGAGAGCATTTAAAAATAAAATGAAAAGAAACTGAACTTTAAAATAGTAATATACTATTCTTCACAACTTTAAAATTTATAAAAAGAACAAGATACATACATATCAATTCATGAGCTTAAAAACATACGAAAAATTATCAACCACCAAAAAATGGAAAGCAACCACTACGCAATCTATCAAGGAAAACAAAAATGAAGAATTCAATAGTGATTACCAATAATCCAAATCTCTAATCAAAATCTTGTCCGAAAATAATCCAAACTCCTAATCTAAATCCGCCTTAGGCGGATCACCACCTAGTACTTTTGTAAAATATAATGGTATTAATATATTAATGAATGGAAATGCTGATCATATATCTGGCACAGGTCAAAACCTCTGGAGCATCGCTAAAAGTTAAGTTTCTTCTGTCGGTCGCTATAAGTTAATTTTGATAAATTTGTTATGTAATATAGTTTAATAATCACCGATATTATTATTTTCTTTCAATATAATTTTTTGTTTGTATGCTCTTGTCTCTATAATTCTATTTATGCAAAGCCTTTGTTATTTAATTAGTTGCTAAACACGCAAAGTGGCTTTCTTCAGAGAATGTGACATTAATTAAGTGAAAAATAAAATAAAATTGAAAAAGCCACGTGTCCTCTCTTCTCCACTCTTTTTATTGGGAAACAAGGTTAGTTATTATTTACAGAGAAGCTTCTCTTTCGATTCTCTTTCGATTCTCTTCCTCTCTTCCTCTCTTCCTCTCTCTTCATCGCCTCTTGGAGCTCGATAATGAAGAATATTCTGGTGACCGGCGGTGCTGGTTACATCGGAAGTCACACAGTGCTTCAGCTTCTTCTCGGTGGCTACAGTACCGTTGTTATCGACAACCTCGACAATTCCTCTCTCGTTTCGATCCAACGCGTCAAAGAGCTCGCCGGAGATCATGGAAAAAATCTCACATTCCACCAGGTTTGGTCATTTCTTCCCCTCCTCTTCTTCTCTTGCTGTTTGATAAACGATTCTGCTCCCGAGAATTTCGGTGATCATGACCTGAATTGAGAGTTTGTTTTTGTATCTCGATTTGCTTATGGTGCTTGATTCCGTTTAGGGAGTTATGCTGATTAAAGTCTCATTATCGATTGTTGTGTTAGTCGATTGCTGGATCGAATTTGTAATCTGAGAAATGTAGCAAAGTCTAATGCATCTCTTACCTGCAGATGGACCTTCGCGATAAACCCGCGCTTGAGACACTTTTCTCCGAATCAAAGTGAGTTCGTAGAGTATCCTCATTTGGTTTCTTCATAGCAATTTACACATTTCTAGGCAATCTGATTTTCGTCTTAAATCTCATGAATTCTCTCGGATTGATTTCGTGATCTAATTGAATCCATAAGAAACAGATCAGGAATGTGTTAAGATCTGATCTAAAGAAAGTGATTCATCCTTAATCCTCCAGAAATGTGATTCATTGCTCTTTCTGCCTGTAATGTAGATTTGATGCAGTTATGCATTTTGCTGGATTGAAAGCAGTTGGGGAGAGCGTAGCGAAACCGACTCTGTATTATAACAATAACTTAATTGGGACTATTACACTTTTGGAAGTAATGGCTGCTCACGGATGTAAAAAAGTAATCCCCGTTTCTTCTGTATTGCAGATTTTTGTTATTCCTGATATATGTGAAACATGATTTAACTTTCTATCATTGATCTCAATCAGCTTGTATTTTCTTCGTCGGCTACTGTGTATGGCTGGCCAAAGGAGGTTCCTTGTACAGAAGAGTCTGCCCTATCTGGAATGAGTCCTTATGGAAGAACAAAGGTACTTGGGAGTTTTCGATACCAAAAGTGAAAGCTTTTTATTTGTAGATTTAAGTGGTATTTATCCTGAAATGTTTCGCATTTTGTAGCTGTTCATTGAGGACATTTGTCGTGATGTACAACGTGGTGATCCTGAATGGAGAATCATAATGCTGAGATACTTTAACCCTGTGGGAGCTCACCCTAGCGGTCGCATTGGTGAGGATCCTTGTGGAACTCCAAATAATCTCATGCCTTATGTCCAGCAAGTCGTTGTTGGGAGGCTACCTAACCTAAAAATTTATGGAACCGACTATACCACTAAAGATGGCACCGGTGTAAGATTTTCACATCCTTGTACAAGGATTCTTCATTTTAACTGTCCTTCAAATCTCTATGTCGCTCTCATATAGACCTGCTTCTTATCGCTCTCACACATGGATCATGAAATTCTTGAATTTATGTCCATAGACTAGGAATCCAAGGAATTGTTTGCTCTGAATCATTGATGTAATGGCTTTATAAGGCACTAGATATATTCGAGGCACCACTAGAACCTCTTAAGTTTCATGGTCATTTGTTAGGTTCAGTTGTCTTGCTTCAATAATAAATAATAACATGAGAATTAATTTCCTACCTTAACAGTCAACTTCGCCTTTACCGATACTTTGTAATGTAATAAATTATCTTGCTTTGCTTGTTGCTCCTCACTGTTATTATCTGATTGATCTTAGCGATTGTTTTTCTACTTCAGGTACGAGACTATATTCATGTTGTTGATCTAGCAGATGGCCATATATGTGCACTTCAAAAGCTAGACGATTCTGAAATAGGTAGGTTTTCTTAAATAGCTCATTGTCTCGACAATACGTATCTGCCTGTATATCAAGCTCAGCTGTTTGACTTGGCTGTTGTGCTAGGTTGTGAGGTATACAACCTAGGAACCGGAAAAGGAACAACGGTGTTGGAGATGGTTGATGCATTTGAAAAAGCTTCTGGAATGGTAAGAAGATCACTTCTCTCCTTCTCTCTCTGTCTCTATACACATAAAATCATAAGAACGTATGCGCGCACTTTTGTATTTGCTCTTTACATCGCACTGACTTAATAGTTTGATATCATGTGTACAGAAAATCCCACTGGTGAAGGTTGAAAGGAGACCAGGTGATGCAGAGACCGTCTATGCGTCAACCGAAAAAGCTGAACGTGAACTAAACTGGAAGTAAGTAAAGACCCTGAGAATGTTTTTATCAAGTGTCGAGTGACTTTTTTTTTTTCTTGCAAAGCCTCTGAGACAAAATCTTTGGACAGGGCAAAATATGGAATCGAAGAGATGTGTAGGGATCAATGGAACTGGGCAAGCAATAATCCTTTTGGTTACGGTGCTTCACCAAACACAACATAACAAAGCTAAATCCAACACTCCATTCTTTTTTTGGGGGCTTTGGCTCTTTACGTTCATGTTACAGTCTCAGGTTTAAGCTTTGAAGCCAAAACACAGTGAGGGAGAACTTGCTTCTCTATTCATATATCTGCTTTCTCTCCTTGTTGTAATTTATATTTATATATACACACGCATAGGCTTAACTTAAGTGGATTCTTTTGTTTATTGGATTTGTATCATCTTTCTTAGGAGATTAGTTTTAATGGGATTATATTTGTATTACATAGAAATTGAATCCAATTTTTTCTTATGGTTTTGTTTGCTATTTCAAGGGTTCATTTGTTTTATTAACCTCTGAGTTTCGCTTTTTTTTTTTTTCTTTTTTTCACCGTTCTTCTTAATAATAATGAGCAGAACAAGAAAAGACCATTACACTGGCAGCAGTGTCAAGGAAACAGAACCAAATAAAGCCCATAAATTGTCTTTTTGCTTTGAATGACTTGTGTAGCTCTCTAAAACTATTGAAATGAAGAAATTAAGAGAAAAAGGACAAATGATATTCAAGGAAATACACAAATCTCAAGGATAGTGGGAGCTCTCCAATGATGTGACTACACTTTTTCTTTATTATTTTTCTTGTTTCTCCTTTTTTTTTGACTTCTTGAAATTACAAACACACAGAAATACAATATCAAGTCTATTCAAATACAGTAACACTACAAATTCAAAAATTATTTACTTTTTGGTATCTTCTCTTGCTGCTTTATGAACATTTAATACTTTTTCTTTTTTTGTGTCGTGATAATACTTTTTCTTTAGATCCAAGGATATGCAATGAATTTCATTCACCTTTTGGAAATGGAATACAGCGTAAAACACATACTAAAACTTTCAACTTAATTAAAAACAAAGGTTCATCCATATTCTCAGGAAACCCAGCTTTTTCGTGCACAATTGAAGGAGAGAAAGTGAGCATTTTGCTTAAAATAACATTGATAAACCTCATGCCAAGAGCAAAATAAAAACTATGAACTTGCTCTTTTTAGGGGACAAAATAGATTTTTTACAATTTCTAATTAATTTCCTCAAAACAACAAAAATGGAAAATAATAATAGAGAAATTAGGGTAATTAATTTAGCAATGGAAGCCCAAGACGGAACCATCGGCAATAGAGACGGTGACCCGACAATCCGATTTAGCAACCACGTGATGCGTGAACACGTGCAGTACTTTGACCCGACCCGCTAATTCCATCTTCGACTCTATCTCCATTGTTGGTCCGACCCGATTCCCATACCCGAAACCCGGATTCGCATATCCATCCCCTAGAGTTGGCCCTGTTCCTCCCCCGAATCCCACCGGCGTTCCTGAATATCCCGGCGGAGCTCCGATTCCTGGAAAACCTGGAGGACCCATATTTCGCGGTTTACCCGACCCGGGATTCCCTGGGAAAACCGGAGGATTTGGGTTTCTAGGAAACGCCGGAGAACCTGGAACTCTGGGAGGATTTCCTGGAAATTCCGGTGCGCCTGGATTACTTGGCATAACCGGAGGTCCTTGGTTTCCTGCAAAATCCGGCGTTTCTGGATTTCCTGGAAAATACGGCGAATCTGGGTTGCTCGGAGAGCCCGGAGTTACGGTGAAATCAGGCGGACCCGGCATTACCGGAGAATCTGGAACAACGGCGGCGGAGACGGTGGAAATGGCGGAGGAAGGAGGAGAAATAGGGAAAGATTGTACGGTGAAAGTGGCGGCCATGTATTGAGTCCGACCGGAGTCAATTTTACCGGCGGGTATAAACATAAACCCGACTTGATTACCCGAATAAAGGAGCTGAATAGAGCTGTCGTAATGAGAGAAAACGGCGCGGTTAGGATTTCTAACGGCGACGTACTGAGAGAAAGTGAAGTTAGCAGTGTTGTTGGAGACGGCGAATGACGGGAGTTGGACGGCGTTAACGGAGATCTTGGGGTCTTTTGGTTTGAAGACGGTGAAGTAAACGACAAGGAGGACGATGAGTAAGAAGAGCAAGAAGACGGTGGCGACGGCGCAAGAAGCTAGATTTGTTCGGCCGGAAGGACGACGACGACCGTGAGGCTTGACCATTGCCGAGATCGAAGAGTGTTTGGAGATGAGGATAGAGTTGAAGTAGAGAGACTAGTGAGAGTGTGAGTCTGTGAAGTATATTATATGATGCAAAGTGCTTCAAACTAAAAAGCGACAGCATTTATTATGTCTTTAGGATACACAAATGAATTAACAAATTATCAAACCTTTCATCCACATATTTTCATTTTATTAATAATTAACCAACTATAAATGCTTCACTAAATTTGACCACACCATTCAGCTTATTGCCTGCGTTAATCAAGAATGCTTTTGGGTTTTTTTTGGTATTTAATGGGAAATATATACACGATTCCAAAGTCACATGATCTTTTTTGTGTATTTTTTCCTGACACTGCCTTAACTCTTAAGTCCATTTTCAGTGAGATTTGTTCTTTTATTTCAAGCCTTGTTTAAGAGGAAAAAAACGAAATTACACCCAAGGCATGGACTAATCAGCACAGTTTTGTTACTTTGGTTGGATCCAACTTGCAAAAAATATCACTACAAGAAAGTGACACAATTACCCCCTTGTATTGCAATGTACTATTAGGTCCAACTTTCATCCTGGCCACTGATAAGCCATTAGATATATATATTCCACTACTACTTTAAGAGTTTCGACGGTTTTGGTTTTGGCCTTGATTTTGATATTTGATTGAACAATTATAGACCCTGTACCACAGCACAATTGACAATACGAACAAAGCAGCAACAACGTTTTATTTAGAGTTTACGGGAAAAAAACACACAAAAGCTTAAAGACTTCTTTCATGGAAGAAAAAAATGATCCAAGAAGAGCCCCATCAACGTTTTTCTCAACAAACATACATAGATACATACATACGGTAAAACCAACTTTATTTATGTACTTGAAAGTTTACTTAGTTAGCTCGTCCAGACGACGATCCATGGCCACTGACACTGCTTCAAGAAACGTAGCCTCGCTTGACGCAGGTAGCACTGAGTTATGAGCTTCTCTCACTATCTCTTCAATCGCTGAGTCTTTGTTCACCGTTTCTCGACACATGATGCTTCCTATCTGATACGGTGTTAGGTTTCTCTCAACACCTTTCTTCAGCAGCATCGTGGAGATGCGTAGCGTGCGTGAGACGGCTTCAGGAACGTCCCATCCATGGGATTGCAGAAGCGCAATGTCTTCTTCCGAGTCTAGCGAGTTTATGTAGTCTCGAGTGTCTGCTGAAAACGGGACTTTCGCTTGCGGCCAGTAAAGCCAATCAAATGTGCAATCTTCAAACTGCATGAACGCATTTCAGTAACTTAGTTTCACTTTTAAAAATATTGAAAGGTCAATGGAAAAGATATGGTCAAGAGAAAAGCTTACATTTTCGGGCAGACAATAGCCATGGTCGATGGGAATCAGAACGGTGTTCCCTTCTTCAGTTTTCCTGATCAATATGTTTCCGGCATGTCGATCTGCGTTTGCCATTCTTATGTCAAAGACAGAGATTTTATGCACTTCTTCAACAGGAAAAGCTCCAGGGCCAATGTCTTCGCAGCTTCCATTGTTTTTCATGAACATTTGCAAAGAACCAACTTTAGCATCCTTTGTAGTACAACTGTTGAATCCCTTTGGGTAATTATACACTTTGTGTGAGCTTCTGACCATAGCAGTCGGTGGTACACCGGCAAAACCCATGACTTCTTTCGACAAAGATCTCAGTCCGCTTTTTGGATGGTCTAATACGTAAGCTGCAACTTCTCTTGTTGCCCCTTCTCCTACTCTAGTTCCTCTCTTCAATCCTTGACCGTCTGATGACACAGGGAGCTTCTGAGGATTGTTGACAGCCATTGGTTCCTCATCCATAGGCTTGAAGACAGATACATAGTTAAGACCTGAAGAATCTTGCATCAGATAAGTCCCTCCGGTTCCTTCAGCTGATCTCATTGGTGGATTACCATTGTTTAACCCATCGACTGTGCGGTCAATCATATCCTCTAGTACCTTAGGTAATTTCACAGCAGGGTTAAGAACAACGGGTTCTAACAAGAAGTCTTTACCAGAAGCAGCTTCTTCTTCTCTTTTCACCGTATCTTCGACAAGAGCTTCTTTCACAGATTTCTTAACGAGCAAATGGATAACAAAGTTTCCATCTTTACAAATCCCATCAATGATTCTGTTGTCATCAAGCTTCTCCCCTTTAAACAAGATCTCTTGATCATCAACTTCAGGAAACCCTTTACCCTCTTTCGAGATCCGTTTCTTCAGATACCCGACATTTCTACGACAATCCACATGAAACTGAAAGACCGTACCACAAGTAGTAATCACAGTAACAAGCAACGGATCATAGAGCTTAAGCACCAAATGCAAAACACTACCACCAGTCACACCATAGTCCTTGACACGCGACGCGTTCCTGGCTAGCTCTCGACCACTGAAAACAAGTTTCTGTCTTCTAACCCTAAACCCATTACAAGTCTGAATCCTAAGTTTAACTTGAGCTATTGAATCAGACTCCAATATGAGCATAGGCATCGTAGAGCCAGAAACACTAAGGAACACTAAAACCGATTTTACAGAGTAATGATTCGTCGTCGTCGTCTTCGATTGTTCGTGTCCAAAAGAAAAACCCGATCCTCTATGAATCGGGTTCAGAGCAACATCAGCAACTGACATTTCCCTAAAAAAAAAACCTAAGCTCTCTAATCCAAATCTAAACAAACAAGCAACATAGATCTTCTCTTCTGGGCATCAATCAGAGACACCCTTCCATGAAAATCGATTCTCAAGATCCAAAACCCTAAAAACAACAACAACAACAACTAAATCAACCCCTACCCCGAACCTAACAGAGACGAAACAATCAAAAACCTATAAATAAATCCATGAATTTCCCGAATTGGATCGGAAATTGAAAATCGATAAACCTCGAAACCACAATTTCTGGGAAGATCGGTGTAGAAATGGTTCTTCTGATCGATGAATTTTGCAATGGAATGGTTTTACAAATAAATAGAAGAAATCGAAAGATCGCTAAAGAAGGGGAAGATTTTTTTTCCAAGGAGCAGCTCTTTCTTTAAATAGACGCGCTTCTTAGCCTTTTCCGGATTTTGTATTTTTAACGCCGTTACTTTTCACCTTCACGACCGTTTCTTCCATTTTAACGGTGTGTTAAATTATAGTGCTTGTAGACAGACTTGTGGTAAATAACCTTCGAATATTCCCTTTAATTCACGCGCAAATTGCCCAGTATTATAAGATTTACGTGGCAGATGGAAATTTAATTAATTTTAAGAAAAAACTAATCATATTTATTAATTTACCCATTCTTATCTGATTAACGGAGTAGCATTGGCAACTATGTAACGTAGTGATCATGCCGTCATCAAAATAACGGAAACATTAACGTGGCTTTTGACTTGCCGACCAACGACGGTATTGTGAGTCATTCTTGCAATCATATCTTGCCACGTGGTGATTCTCTGTAACGAAACAAAAACCAAACATTAATAAAGGTGATAAATCAATTTTTTTTTAAACGAACTTAATTAATTACCGGAAACATTTAACATTTAGGAAACTTGAACTGGTCGTAAACCGAGATTATTGCCGTTGCACATGGATGGGTCCTCTTTCCTTACAATAAAACATCATATCTCATCAAAAGTTTAAATCATTCATTATATTTTGTAAAATATATAAATACATTATGAATTATAATATTGAACATGTAGGTTCGTAGAATCCTCCTCTGTGACTGTGTCCTAGAGATTACCATAAAATAAAGAAACAATAACTTACTAACAAAGATCTTTGAATTATCTGATAATACACCAATACATAATATATTATAAACATTATAATGATATGATAATTCTGTATAAAAGCTAAATATATTACTAGGATGACAAGGTAATATATATATCTTTTAAACAGATTATCATATTATTATGATGTTTTTAATAATATAACAATTGGTTTATGAACTTCAGTAATGGGAACGTTTCAACTCAGTTGTGTCACCAAGGAATGTTCAAAGGAAAGTGAGTCATAATACAAATCATTAAAGATCGATACAACGTTTCTTTCGACAATGTTCGATGAAGTTCATATGCATTTATCTAACCTTGGCTTAAATTTCGTAACTTTCTTGTATAATTATTTTTAATGTTATTGTAAATACGATTAAATAGTATTATAAATTTCATCCATTAAAGATAAGATTGGGGGAAAAAGATAATCAAAACATTACTGGCTAACCTAGCGGTGTCATTTGCATAAAAGAAAAAAAAAACAAAAATTAGTTTAACCGGCTGAGCTAACTTTAAATTGGGTAAAAGACTTATTCTCTCTTTCAAAATAAGATGTTTTGCGTAAAAACATATATATTAAAAAAATTATTTTTATTCTAAGAAAATATTATTTAATATATAGATAAAAATAATTTAATCAATCATAAAAAAAAATTGTATAGTTTTATTAATCACATAATATTTAATAAAGTAAAAAATTACATAGAAATGTGAAAACATTTTATATTTTGAAACGTTAAAAAACCTTTTAAACAAAACAGGGGGAATATTATTATTCTATTGTATAAAAGAAAAATCAACCAAATAGCATCTAAGCTTTAAATAAAAATGAGTTCATGAAAACGTCTAGTAGGGGCGGTGGCTTTAATCTGACAATAAAATAATATGACCTGACAGTACATAATTATTTCTGAAAAATATTAAGTTAATGTTATCACGATTATGGTATTGGTGCATGAATGAATACAAGTAAATAATAAGCCGAGAGGAAGTTATCTAATTTAAAATTCAAAAGCAATGGGCCGCACATACAACGACACACGTGTGGACCTCTAGCCGTTGCTCACTAGTTACCGTTACAGGTGGACCATCAGTTTTATTTTATAACGTTTTTGGTTCTCCAGAATTATTATAATTGAAAACCGTTGTTAAAAAAATTGTTATTTCATTGTAAATCAGTTTACCAGATATATTGTTGATGTTCCGAATTATACAGAAGAAGGATTTTAAAAACCTCAACCTCTAGTCTTCTACTTCGGAGTCAAGCACAAAGCTTGGGAATGCTAAAGTCACTTCTCTACAAATCATAAAAGTAACAATGTACTAATTAATTTAATACGAGAATGTCAGTAATAATAAAAGAAATATTGTTTTAAATAAGTATACTTGAGGTAAGGTAGAGTCATGTTCTTGAGGATTGAAGGATTCTTAGCGACGAGCTCTTTCCACTCTTCTTCATCGATTTTACCATCTTTGTTTGTATCAACCTCGAGCATCGTCTATTGGCAATCCAAAAATAGAAAAATCAATTTATTTGTTTTACATAAGATATAAAATAAGAATATAAAACATGCATGACCTGTTCCACGATGGCTTCAATGCATTCTTCAGAGAGTTCTAATTCTGTTTCACCGAGTAGTGCGCCTACCATCTTCTTCAACTAATTTCCGATCAAACATTACACGTAAATTTGTTTTGTGTGTATGCATTGACACATACACAATACAGTCAAATCTCTATAAATTAATAATATTAGAACTAATGTATTTTACGAAATTTTATTAATTTATTATATTTATTAATTTATAAAGATGATATTTGGATTAAAATATTAATTTGGACTAAAAAATTATTAATTTAGCGAGCGAAGTATTAATTTATAGAAGTATCATTGTATATACATGTATGTAAATTCGACTGTTTCTTCATCTATAGATTTTATCGAAACAATTTACATTTTTTTCATTTTCACGATACCAATCAAAATAAATAGCAGTACCTCGTGGGGCTCGATGAACCCGGTTTCATGGAGGTCATAAAGCTTGAACATAACTACAGTTTTTACAACATTATAAACTATTTAATTAGCTAATCAATCAAATACTTACATTAATGTATATATTTTCATGATCCTGAAGTATATATTGGAAAAAAAATGTATATACATATATAAATACGTACAAGAGGACTTTTCATGTTCGGGAGTGTGTGGATGGAAGATGCTAAGAGAACGAACAAATTCTCCAAACTCAATCACACCGTTGCGTTTCCTATCAAACATATAAAACACCTGCACGTCTATTTCTAATTAGTACTATAAACTATTGCTTTAATATCGATCTAATTAGGGTTTCAAACACAATATATTTTTTTTTTCAAACACAATATAATTAATAATGCATATTGATACAATAATGTTTATGAGTATGCATACCCTGTCCGCAAATAGATTTTGCATACTGCTGTTTCTGAACAAAGCCAGAAGAAACTCTTCCTGCTCATAAATAAGGTCATGTATATTGATGCAAATTAAATTCCAAACTAAATTGATGTCATTTTAGAGTAAATGTAACCCTTTTTTTTTTGAATAAAAATAAATAAATGTTACCTTATGGATAAGACCATCGTCGATAATGGACGTACTTAGCTTCTTGAACAAATTGTGTAAAGCCTCTATCTCATTGACCGTAACTGCATAGATCAATTATATACAACCTCTATATATGGCTTCATAAGATGTATGTAAATTCGTTATATTATACAGCTCATATTTCATATGTGTGTCGTCTATTAAATCATCTTCTTTCTTTTATTAATTGAAAGTTTTCGTCTTCTTCTTAATTAATAAATTTTATTTATTCAATTTGGGGTTTATATATCTTTTTTACTTACAGGGAGTTTCGGATGCAAGAACATGAGGGTCCTCATATCCACGAGGATGCTTTGTTCGCTTCAACGAGAAGCATTTCACGAATGCCAACATTTTTTCAAACACTTTTGTAATCTAAAATAATTTTATTGGTGCTGCTAAAAAAAAAAAGGAAAGAAAGAAAAAACAGTTTCAGATTCCCAAATCTTAATTTTCTATCAACAATCCGTACGGATTATCATGATAATTAACTAACAGAAAATAAATGATCATTAATTGGATTAACAAGAATTAATAGAGAGATTGATGAATTTGGTTCTGAGCTTTATGATCTGGTCATTTTAATGTTTAGATGTTAAAATAACGACAACAAAATATAACAACTACGACGAACACGACAACACAGACTTGAAACTAAGATGGTCAAACCTATTAACAAACTCTTGAGGTTCTCATAAAATCCGATCCTCATTTATTTTTGATATGATCATATAGTAATCCCAAGAGGCCAAGATCCAAGAATGAAAAATAGGCCTACAAAATGAAATCCTTTTCGCAAGACAATAAAACAAAAGTTGAAATCCATGTAGAGATCTCTATTTACGTAACCGAAATAGTCAGAATAAAGATTCAATTCGATCTTTGTTATTACAAATCATAAAATTTAAAGTGTTACCTGGATGATCCTGTGTTCCAATTGGTTGGATTTAGAGTTGTTGTTTTTCCATTTTCTGTGTAATTGAGAAGACTTTCTAAATGTTTGTATGTTATACAATGATGATGGACTGCTTTTGTGATCGACGGAAACCAAACAATCAAAGAATTATTGCTGTTAAGTACTTCATTAAAATTCAGCAATCATTTTAAAAATTAAAAAAAAAAGTTGTGACCGTACGATTTTCGATTGGACCCGTAATAAAGGAAATATTTAATTTCATAAAGAGGTGGACTATAGATTTTTAGGTATATATTAAAACAAACATTATGTAAACAATATATATCTAAGTTGTAACCTCAAAGTTTTCTAATTTATTGAATAAGAAGAATGTGGATAAGTTTTCGAGTTGAAAATTGGAACTTTTTTATCGTTTATATTAAGTAATTCGTTTTTCTTGCCAGTGTGGAAAAGTTTCGAGTGGGAAACTGGAACTTTGTATCTTTGTATTTTGTGATAAGTAAATTGTAATTGATTTTTGTTTTTGCCAGCTCAAGTTATGTATTAAATCAACTAAAGAAAATCCTTCAAATTAACATAGACAACGACGATAGACCCATCAATTTATTTTAGTTAATCTGAACTACATCTATGTGAGAAAGAAAAGTTTTATACAAATCCCCTTGTCTTTATAATCGATATATATATTTGACAAGATAAACAATTAAAAACTGATATAGACCTTACATTTCTACACCGGTAAAATGATAAAACATGTAAACCTTAAGACGCCACGTGAACACTTTCAAAATATTCTAAATGCATTTTTAGCGTCATCTAATGCACATGTGTTTGTTTCTCGGTGATCCCTTATTATAAACTACATAGGTGAGAATATGCGCATAAGATTTGTTCATAACTACATTTTATGATTTTTAGCATATAAATTTTGTTGTTATTATCCAAATATAATTTATTTGTGGTCATTCGTTCTATGTATATATTTATTTACTTATTGAATAAAGACATTTTTTACTTTCTTTAGTTTGTATCTAAAAATTAATTTTATTTTTTTTGCTAGAACCCCAATATTATTATTAACGTTTGTTAAGTGATACAAACTAATAAAAGAGAGAATACGTAAACATAGTTATTGCATCTAGAAACACAAATATAATCTCTTGAGATCCGTTAACATTTATATCATTATATGATGGAGTTAAATAACAGTGAAAATAAACTATATTCTATATTTAGGAAAATTTGGAACTTGTAAAATGTTATACAAAAATAAATGAATAGATCTTAAACTAAAAATAGTAGTAATGAGTTTAATGACTAATGAAACGAAACAGAGTTAAAAGTTTTCTGCTCTGAATAATCCTTTTAAACTCCAGTCGGCAAAATTTATTTATAACGTTTTTTTATGTATTCAGATGCTCAGGCCTGAACATGTTTATGGCCCATTAAAAGAATCTATTGGCCCATTTAATTAATGATGACAGAGGATTTTTTGAATTCTTCTCTTCCAAAAACCCTTGTTGCCGTCTCGAAGCTAGCAGCACGCCCCATCCATGGAGGAAGAAGAAGCCAGAGATGTGGCGATCGATAACGATCTAAAGAAGAAGATTAAGGAAACAGTGAAAAAGATTCTGAAACGGTCGAGCTTATATGAGATTACTGAGATTAAGGCGCGAGAAGAAGCTTCCACTGAGTTGGATCTCGATCTTTCGCAAGATCCGTACAATCTCATCGTGAGAGAAGCCGTCGATAGTTTCATCGAGAAGGCAATAGCCACAATCGAGACTGAAATGGGAAAGCTTAATACTCAAATTGTACAAGATGTTGAAGGGACAACCGAGAAAACGACGACTAGGAAGAAGAAGAAGAAGAAGAGTAGAAAGAAGACGAACAAGGAAGAGTCATCAGCTGCTTAGGTAAATTTCAATTTCAGATATTTTCATTTCTGTGTGTTCGAATCGAATTTTGTGTAATTTTGCTTTATTAAAGTGTACCAGAATGTAATTCGTTTATTATCTAATGTTACATTTTGTTATAAAAATGCATAATTTTTCTAACAATCCTTCAAATGATTATGTATGACATTTGGTGAAGAATATGATGGACTCACCACGTAGCTTATACTCACACCACAAAAACACTTTGTGGTCAGTAGAAATCTCATATAGAGTTGTTTCACATATTCATGGACTCAAATAAATGCACAATATTTATAAGAAATTGCTATACTAATCATCATAGGAAGAATACAAATTTCAAGCAAATTAACGGATAAGAGCAATCTCGAATACCACACAAAACTTGACCCATCGTTTTCATGTTTTCTTCATATAATAAACACTTTAACACATACAAGAGAAAACTAAACTAAATTTGAAGGATTAAAATGGGATGTACATCGTCTAAGCAAGTGAAAGCCAACGTCGTCGCTGACGTTTACAAACCACCGCCGTCGAGTTTCGCGGTGTTTGATATCAACGCTATCGAAGAGCCATGGCTAAAACTCGTACATCAAGATGATGAGAAACCGCCACGCGCCGCCGTGCCAATCAGTGTCTTCGACAGAGTCGAGGATGATGATGATAACGCTCCTAAAACATGGGATGAAGTTAGCAAATCTTTAGAAACCAAACTTAAACCCGCCGCCGCCGCCGCTAAACCGCGGGAAGTGGTCTCCGTTAAACCTCCTGAGACTCCTCCACGGCGGCTTCCGCGGAAGAGCGCATCGTTCCACACACTCGACGAGCTTGAAGCGAGGTCCAAAAAGATCATCGCGGCGCAAAACCCGACGACGACTGTTAAGCTTAAGAAAACCGAGTCCATGTCCGAGCTAAGACCCGAGTCGGACCGGACAGAGGTGACTCCTTCGTCCTACTCGGGGTCTCGGTCAGTGAAGGAGAACATATTCGTGTTGAGAGACAGAGAACGAAGAGAGAAAGAAGGGAACAAGAAACCGGTGATGAACTGGGACCCACTTAGGGAGTTCCCGGAGAAGTGTCCTCCCGGAGGAGGCGACGGATTAGTGGTATACACGACGTCGTTGCAAGGAGTGCGTCGCACGTACGAGGATTGCATGCGTGTGAGGGCCATCATGGAGCAGCAAGGAGTTGTGGTGGACGAGAGGGACGTGGCTTTAGACGCCGGAGTGTTGAGCGAGCTTAAGGAGCTTCTTCAAGACGAAGCAACGGTGGCACCGCCGAGAGTGTTTGTTAAAGGAAGGTACTTGGGAGGAGCGGCGGATGTGACGGCGATGAATGAGAACGGGAAGTTAGGGAGGGTGTTGAGATGGGCACGTGTGGAGAGAGTAGGGGAGGAAGGGAGGCAAACATGTGAAGGTTGCGGAGGAGCGAGGTGGTTGCCTTGTTTGGAATGCGGCGGTAGCTGTAAGGTGGCGGCGGTTGCGGCGGCGAAAGGTGAAGGATGGGAGAGGTGTCTTAAGTGTAATGAGAATGGGTTGATACGTTGTCCCGTTTGTTTTGTTAATTAAGGGATTATATATTTGTTTGGGACATGTTTACTTATTTCCTAGGTCTCTCACTTGTATATTGCTTATGGTTTCGATCATTACATAAAGTCTTGTGCAATGAAACAGAGTTATAATATGAATTTGATTATTATGGTATATATGGAGATTTAATGTTTAATTATATTATGTTTTTGAAAAAGCATACAAGGATGCTTCTAAAACTTAGCTTTAGATTTTCTCACACTCTGCTACATAAGAAAACAGAGCAATGCCCCAAAAAGGTGCATAAAAACAGAACCAAATAGAGATAGATTTTTACTTTTGTTCTTCAAAGAAAAAAGAATCTGACATTTTTATCACACATACACAATGTTCATGTTGTCTTTAGTTGTACTTCCTCTTCTTTATCTTGAAGGAAGAGGATCGGATAATGTCATCGTCCGCAGTGAGAACAACCTCGAGCGGAGTTATTGACTCCGGTTTGGTGAAGTAAGTGAAAAGAAGGTAGATTCCATCCAAGTAAGTGTTAGTTTCTCCAGCTTTGTTCTTCTTCCTGATGCTGTAAGCCAATGGAATCACTCCTCTATTGAACACTTCTACATACATTCCACCTCCTGCCACAAGCAACTGCCACACACACACCAAAAAAACAGCGATACAACGAATCTTTCAGAGTATGCACTAAGTAAATTATGCAATTAACGAAACCCAACATACAATTCAGAACTCAGATTGGATTAAACATGTAATATAGCCTAAAGAATCCACACATACCACAAATGAGAACTGTGTATTAGCTCGTTTTGAGCATCATACCATATGGATATTTCAAGGATTGACTAAAAATGTAAAATATGAGTAAGAGCTGGCACTATCTTGTGCAGATATCTAGTATCTAGTGGTTAGGACTTGAAGAATTCACAACCCACAGAAGGATGAGATTGTTCTTAGAAAGCTAAACCCTTTACTTAAATTTTAACTACGAGTTGTCACAAACATTTCAATTTATAAGAAACCATTAACTGCGAATACTCTAACTCTACATTGAAACTGTTTGCTACTGCTTTATAATCAATGGGCAAGAACAGACACAAGATGCAACTTTTAATGATCTCTTACCTAAACTATGACATAAAGTTTCCAGTTTTGATTCTGAAAATTGCAATATGATTAGTTTCTAACTAAATCCCAAAAATCTCCTTCGAATATCAAACAGAAAAGCAGGGAAATTTAGAGAAATTAACCTCTTCGTATTTCTGGGTAAGACCAAGCCGCTCATCTTCAGACATGTCTGGTCTCAAAACCGCCATTGTTTCGTATTGTCTGAGTCCAGGGGGGCACTGAGGTTCCGGTTTATCTTCAAGGGCAGTTGCGACTCCCAACCCGGAAGGAGAAGTCGGGTCATCGTCCGACCCGAATCCACCTTCAAAGAAAGTTCCGGAGAAATCAAGAGTCTGAGATTTCACCACAAATTCTCTCTTCTGTTGTTGTAGCGAGGCAATAGGTTTAGACTTGGAAATGAATGGCCTGAGGGAATGGGAGAAAGAGAGTAGTGGCTGTGACGAGATATTAGGTAGAGTGTGAGGGCAAACTGGGGAATTTGATAGACATAGCGAAGACGCCACCATTGTTGTGAGATTGAGAGCTTAGAAGTACACACAGCAGCTTGGAGAAAGCAAAGAGTCGATGTGGTAATTTGGATAAGAGATGATGATGATGATGGTGTGATTTCACAGTGTACACGTTAGTCAGAATGCTAATGTGCACCGTGGGCCTTTTAAATTGATTTGGCCCGTTAAAGGCCCATTTTGTAACGATATGTTGCTGCTTCTTTCTCTCTGTCTATTATTTTTCTTCGCGATCAAGCCAGTTCGGAGCAAATCTATAAGAAAAGAATCGTCGCCGGTGAAGAGAAAAAAAAAAAGCTCAAGCAATGGATCCGCAGCTAACTGAAGTTTCACAGCAGTTTGAGAGATTCAAGGCGGCGTTTGTGAGGAAGGATTACAATAGCTGTAGCGATCTGTTGTCTCAGCTTAAGGTATCTCTCTACTTTGAACCCTAACTTGATTCGATTTCACTTCTTTGCATATCTGCTTAATGAGCGAACTTGGGAAAATTGATGGTTTATGTCGTGAGGGTTCGAATCTGTGAGAATTTAGCTTCGATTTATTGAAGTGAGAATTTAGCTTATTAATGTGTTCAGGATTTTTTAGCAGAGCTAAGTTCTGTGAAATTTAGTTTCTACTTTACGGGATTGTTATTGTGAGTAGAAACATGTAGGGATTGCTGTAGATTGCAATTTACTGGTGACAATTTCTGATGTCGGTGGGTGTTTCTGTAATGCTCTTCAGGTTCTTCTGACTAAGTTCAAAAGTCTTCCTCCATTGTTCGAGAGTTCACCAAATGCAGCTCAGGAGTTGACTATTGCAAGTAAGATTCTGTTTTCATTATTGGTTTTACATGAGTTATTGTTAGTAAGTTTATAGCTTTGCTTTGCCATCAAATGAATGAAAGTATTTCGATGTTGACTGCTCTCATGACTTATTTAGCTAGCTTTGGTTTATACCTCTGAAGGGTCACAAAATCTGAGGGATTGTGTCAGGTTTTCCTGTTCTTTAGCTTGTCTCTGGACGAATTAAACTAGGAAATTACTGTTTACTGGGTCTACTTGAATCGTTAAATGCTGTATTTGTTTGCTTGAGTGATTTAGATTGAGTAATTGGTTAATTTGCTTTTGCTATGGATTATTTACTTCTATAGAAATTGACAATTGGGAAATTTTAGGGGACATTTATGAGCATGCTGTTGTTCTAAGCGTAAAAATCGAGGATCAAGATGCTTTTGAGAGAGATTTCTTCCAGTTGAAACCTTACTATGTGGACGCCAGGTAAAGAAAGAACCAACTGTCGGAACACTATCCTTTTCATTTGGATGCATTGTTTATTTTTTTGTTCTAACATATCTTCTTTTCCTTTGCCCCAGGAACCGTCTTCCGCCATCACCACAGGAGAATCTAATCCTGGGTCTGAACCTTCTGAGGCTGCTTGTACAAAACAGAATTGCTGAATTCCACACCGAACTCGAATTACTTTCATCAGCTACACTTGAGAATCCTTGCATCAAGCATGCAGTGGAGCTTGAGCAGTCCTTCATGGAGGGTGCTTATAACCGTGTGTTGAGTGCTAGACAGACCGCGCCTGATGCAACCTACGTCTATTTCATGGATCTTTTGGCAAAGACCATAAGGTAACATCAATGAGTCAGTCCTTCTCTGAATTAGTTCAGTCTCATGCCTTCTCGCTTGTTATCTCACCTTTTTTATTGTTATGACACTGAATTATCAGAGATGAAATAGCTGGATGCAGCGAGAAAGCTTATGATTATGTCTCTATCAGCGATGCCCGGCAGATGTTGCTCTTCTCTTCTGATCAGGAACTCTTAACCTATGTCAAAGAGGTAAAAGAAAAAAACTTTTTTTGTTTAAAGTGTTGGAATCTTTTTTAGTTTCATGAACCCTTGACGCGATCTAGTTTTTATCAAATCTTATAGGAGCACCCCGAGTGGGAAGTGAAGGACGGGTTTGTTGTCTTCCAGAAAGCCAAAGAAACTGCACCTTGCAAAGAGATTCCGTCTCTGCAACTCATCAACCAGACTCTAAGCTACGCCAGAGAGCTGGAGCGTATCGTGTAAAATCCGACTTCTCTCACCATTGTCCCTCCTCTTCCATTTTGTTCCTCGAAGTCTCTTGGTCTTAAAACTTTGTTATCATGTAATGACTGATTTGGAGTGACTCAGTATTTCTCAAAGAAGTGATTCAGTTAATTGGATTTGGCAAATGAGACTTTGTTGCGATATCAATCTGTTCTTCCTTATCATCTTCCTAAGCCTCTTATATTAGATTCTTCTCTTCGATGCTGAACTTGATTTTATGATTTAGAGCTGTTCAAAACTAAGGCATAGGCATTTGAGATATCCTCCATGTCTTATCGTATGGCTGGGCTGTATGAGTAGCCAAGGCTTGTAATTATATGTTATTCCAGGACAAGGACACACTATTGTCCATTGCCAAACACTCGCTCGTCAACTTGGCACGCAACTTGAAACAAGTGGGGATTTACGTTGTAAGCATTTCTTCTGTTTGGGGATTAACTATTGATTAACAATTTAATAACATATAATTACATGACTAGAAGAAGGATTAAGGCTGTAGATATCTTGTTTTCTTAGTATTAATGTAGATCTGGTGGACTGGAATCGAATAAAAAATAATATATTATGAATCTAAGTGAATTGTCATATCCAGTTCTGGCCCATAAAGGTTCGGCCCGGCCCAACACTTAGGCGGTTTAACCTTTTCTTTTTCTCTTAGGAATTGCTTTTTTTACTCTATGTATGAATCCTATATATAAAGGATCGATTGTAACCTAATTATTCATTCATAAACATAAGCAATAACACAAGAGATATTCCCCATAACCTCTCTCGTTTCTTAACACGTTATCAGCACGATTCTCTAAAACCCTAAGCTAAAACCTCCGACAACAAAACCCTAATCTCAGCCGCGTCGATCATGAACCAGGCGGTCATTGAAGATACTCGATCCTCGCCGAACGGATCTCCGATAGCCGATAGAAACTTCGATATCACCAAATATATCATCGAGATAAGTATTACTTACCCGTCATATTAATTATATAAAACGATGATATCATAACATGCCTTGATATATATGTTTTGCTTAATGATTGATCGATTAATCCGGCTTATTTATGTTATTGCATGAGTATTTGCTAGACGATGTAATCACGATAAGCCAAGACTCTCGATCGATACTCGATACTCGATAAGACGACGAGCGATCAAGCTCGCCAAGACCAAAGAGCTCACCGCATAGTTCATACAGCCTCTAAGGTTACGGCGAACTAAAAGTAGTTCATACAACCTATCAATGGTTACGCGAACTAGAAGAAACAATCATAAGGTAACCCTAAATCAAAAACCCTAAAATCGGTAAAACCCTAGTCGAAATAGAAAATCCTAAACCCTAAAAAAATCATGATCATAAGTCCGGATATACAAACCGATATTATTAATGATCGGATACTTCATACCAATGAAACTTGTATACTCGGACATATATATGATCCGCTATTGATAAAATCTGAATTTATATTTCGATATTGATATTGTTATGCATGCTTGATGGAGTGAAAGTCATGGATATTCTTGTTTGAATTTGATGTTATACATGTGATGATTGTTTAATTGTTATTACGACAATCACATTGAGGTTATGAATTGGATAAATAATTATCAGACATATTAAATCAGCAATTACACATTTTAAATCTAAACCTAAAATATTCCGATGCTTGCTTTTGTTTGTTTTGAAAATTGTTTGATGCATAAACCTAGTCGATAATATTGTTGTTAAGTTGTTAAAAAAAAAAAATCGGACATGCATATAAGACACTAGAAAATATTTTTGCATATAAACCATATTATTATTATCAATTGAAATTTGGAATCGCATGTAAATTGTCACAAGTTCTAAAACCGATCATGTAAACACTTAGGATGCATTATCACCTTGCATGGAAATTTTGGACGTGTAAAATCACATATTAAGTTGCTCGAAATTTTCTCGAATGCATCTATTTTTCACGTGAACCATGCTTGCATAAAATTGAGATTTTACGTGTTTGCTAAGTTGAGAATAAATCGGCCTTGCATCATATACGAACATGAAAGGTTTTATGGTACTTAAAGAACAAAGGCGAATGAATTCTAAAGATGTCGAAAAATTTGATTGCATGATAGTGAATGGTGATAATTTATATGATGATTATTTTGATTGAAAAGCAATGAGTTGTGAAAAGATGATTAAAGCTCGGAAGAAGCTTATATGTTTATGGGAATACAACATGAAACTGTTGATAAGTTATAATATCCCAAATCTCAAATAAATCTATTGAGTTTAAGATATCCACATGATTGGATACCATATTGAAAAAGATTATCCTAAAGTCATAAGGACTAGGAAAATATATCCTAATAGGGAAAAGGCAAAGATTATCCCAAAGTGAAAAGATTATCCCAAAAGTCTAAAGGACTTGGCGAATGTATCATTGATAAGAATAATGAGAATGAAAGGAATAGATACAAGGAAATAATTTGCCATCATCTTGCTAAGAATCTAAAAGGATCAATACTTGAAAATAAGAAAATCCTCTAGACCATTTGATATGAATTGAAAACGTGATATGATGTTACCAAAGGCTATGAAATATTAGAGGCATCTCCGATTCCAGGATTTTAATCCATGGATAAATATATTACTCGGCACTATGTTAGAAACAAATAGGAGAATGAAACCGAAGGGATATGGGGTTGGGATATAAACAGAAAAGTATGCATGTAAACGAGGATTGGCCGTAGTAATATTGGCCGTGGTAATTTTCTAAACCACAAGACTCAACCACCAATTTAGAACATGAAGAAATTTCAGAGATATTATAATAGGCAAAGAAATGACAAGCCTCAGAGTAGAACCCGGAAATCCATTTATTCCCTCAGGACCACTAAGACGATTTTTGATCATAAACAAGATGATATAATAAAATATGAGTTTTCGATAATAAAGTTGATGACAAGGATAAAATCTAGGAAAGATATGATTATTAATTTCGATACTAAAATAAGTAATGACAAGGATATATAGTCTAAGAGACAAAGGATTCTAAGAGACAAAGGATTATAAAGACAAAGGATATTTCATCGACATAACACTCAAAACGCCAATGCATGTACCATAAAGGGTATAGAAAATTAATAGAAGGATATGGCCAAACTAACATATTACCTAAGGGTACTCATCTAGAGAATCGGATGCACTATACTCATTGAGCCCAAAGAGGAGCCTATTAAGTTCTGAAAAATCCGAATGAATAATTTACATATTGAAACTAACGGCGAAGGGAACAAAGAATTCCTTATAATATTTGAACTCACCAAGGCCATAAGAAAATCCTAGAAACCATACCTACCATATGCTAAGATTATGCTAAGATTAATATGATAAAAGCAAATGCCACGGTAAACAAAATTGTTACCGAGAACTTCACTTTATGGTATAACCGGATAGGCCATCCTGGTTCAAAACATGATGCGAAAATTACTAAATACATATAGGCACACATTGAAAGAAAGAAGAGTTATCCCAAAGAATCTCACGTGTGAAGCATGTTCACTAGGGAAACTCATAGTAAGGCCATCACCAGTAAAAGGGAAACTTTGAAATTTTTCGGAAAATAATACAAGGCATTTATGAGATTACTTGCCCATATAATTTGACTAATAAGCACACTTTCCAGATTTTCCTCTAAAAGGTCTATACGTCTAGATAATACTGGTGAATTCATGTCCCAAGCATCTAATGATTATAGTATGTTCATGGGGGTAAGTGTAGAACATTATGTGGCACATGTATATACTAAAACGAATTATATACTAATGAGATCAAAACTCCCGATCTCAGCTTGGGGACATGTAGTTTTACATGCAGTTAAACTAATTCGCATCAGGCCATATAGTAAACACTAATATTCCCCATCACAATTACTAACGGGTCATAAAGCCAGACATATCCCATCTCAAACATTTTGATGTGCCATATATATATATACTAATCGCACCACCACAGAAAACAAAGATGAGACCTCAAAGGAGGATGGGGATATATGTTGGATACGATTCTCCCACCATGATTAAATATCTTGAGCCAACAACGGGTGATCTATTTAAGGCCGGATATGCTATCCAACATTAAGAGAAAATGAGAACAGACTGGAAAAGAAAATACATGGAATCAAAAGAAAAAGGAAATTACATGGAAAACAACATCCTGAAATTGGCAAGATTTTCGGACTAGACAATATGAAATGGACGTCCAAAGAAAAGATAATACATTTACAAAGCTAGCTAATCAAATGCCAGATTCCTTTGCTGACCCGAAAAGAAAAGAGAATAACAAAGTTATATACACCAGCTGTTAAAACACCCATATGAATCGATGTTCAAGAGGGACACGATCAAGTTGCTACAGAATATAAAGGAAAGGGCCATTAGGTTCCAAAGATAAGAACCCTCGGAAACTAAAGGAAAGGGCAATGGGAGAAACCGAGAGGTAATTGGAACAATAAGAAATGAATGAACCAAAGGAGCCAACAATGATGCTCGGGACGCCGAGCCTCATGGTCCTGAAGTTCTTGAGATCTCAACAAATCATATCCGGATCCTGAAAACAATGGAATAAAAGAATGTCGACATGAATGAAATAGTTACATACAAGGTAGCACTTGAACTTATGAATATATGCGAGGATCTAGAGCCCACGTCATGAGTGCACTCAGAAAGAAAAAAACTCAGAGAAAAGGATTGGATTAAATGATATAGACGTGGAGTTAACTAAAGAAGAGGAATATTAAACCAGTGAGACAAATGGGTCTTTGTGAGGAAAAGAAATAAAAACAATGAAATCGTGGGACATAAAGCACGGCATAAATGCACAAGGATTCACGCAAATACCAGAAAAGATTATGAGGAGACATACTCCCATGTGTTGGATGCAACGACTAAGATGTCTAATAAAGCTGGCTATATCCAAAGAAAATAATGGATGTTGTAATAGAATACGTATATGGTCCACCGGATAAAGACGGTTATAAAGAAATCGCCAGAAAGTATTGAGCTCAAAGACAAAGAAAGTTCTCGAGAACAACATTGTATAAGATTGAATAAAAGTCTTTATGTATTGAAACAATGAGGTCGAAAGAGGGCTATAAGAAGAACCCCATAAAATCCATGTATATATATAAAAGAAATGGCCAAAGGGGTTTGTAATCATCGCGATGTAGACGACCTGAACATCTGGAGAAATTACCCAAACAGTCTAAAGAAAAATTTGAGATAAAAACGAAATTTGTTTGGGATTGTAGCTTGAGTACATGAACAATGAATCCTTGTGCATCAAATGGCATATATAGAGAAAGTACTCAAGAGATTTAATATGGACCGATCTCACCCGTTAACTAGCCCCATGGTTGTGAGATCGTTTGATTTGGATAAAGATCCATTTGGTCCAAAGAAGGACAATGAGGAAGTCCTTGGTCCCGAAGTGCCATATCTAAGTGCCATAAGAGCTTTAATGTATTTGGCGAGCCACACTAGGCCAGATATATATTTGCCGTGAATTTATTATATAAATTTAGCTCATGTCCGACCCAAAGGCACTAGAATGGGATTAAACATATTCTGCGTTTACCTACAAGGAACGAAAGATTTGGATCTATTTTATACTAACCGATCCAAAGATATTTTAATTGGTTTTCATGGATGCAGGTTATCTTTCGGATCCACATAATGCTCGGTCTCCGGACAGGTTATGTTTATATTCATTAAGGTTATGTTTTATTTATAGATGTGTTTGGTTAAGTCTAATGACGAAAGACATTAAAGTTGATTGTGAGATGACCAAGCACCGACCATCATGTACGAGGACAACGAGCATGCATAGCTCAACTTAAAGATGGATATATCAAAAGGAGACAACAAGTTCATTCAAATTGAAAGATATTCAGTGAGGTTCGAAGGGGGAGTTTCACGTGTTGTACTCTTTTTCCTTATCTCGGTTTTGTCCCAATGGGTTTTCCGAGAAAGGTTTTAATGAGGCAACATCCAAAGCGTGTTACGAGCCCTATTACGGATATGACATTCAAGGGGGAGTGTTATGAATCTAAGTGAATTGTCATATCCAGTTCTGGCCCATAAAGGTTCGGTCCGGCCCAACACTTAGGCGGTTTAACCTTTTCCTTTTCTCTTAGGAATTACCTTTTTTACTCTATGTATGAATCCTATATATAAAGGATCGATTGTAACCTAATTATTCATTCATAAACATAAACAATAACACAAGAGATATTCCCCATAACCTCTCTCGTTTCTTAACATAATAGATTTAGTAATTAGTAAACTCTCCACTACAAAAACATATTACTGTTGATAAATAATTTTTGACTAACTATGCATCGCAAAAGGGCTTAAGTAATAATCCACTTTGGGTAAGTAGTTGAAAGTGGCTGAGTGGTTTCTAGCTTTTTATTAATTTCCGAAAGTGAGATTCCGTTTTAATTTAACTCCTTTTAACCATCATAGCTTTGTTTTTTTTTTCTTTGGGGGTCAATTATTCTTTGTTTATCATAATTATTTGCTAAGAACATAATTATTATCGAATTAAATATAAGAGTCGTTGTTATTCTACTCATCCACAACAAGCACTTAGTGCCTAATTACGTATTATTTTAATTTTTTCAAGCTTTTAGGCGCTTAAAGAAATGCTATGACAACTTGGTGCTGAACGTGTAAGAAACGTCTAAAGATATGACATAATAAATTAAATCTTGAAATTTGATATAAACCTTTTTAATATTTAGTCGTTTCGGTCATAAACAAGGCTTCAGAAAGGAAATTGTTTAGCATTTAAAATGATTGGATTATTATTCAAATAGTCTAGAATCCAGACCTTGTGTATATCCAATGTTGTTGTCAAGCCATTTCTAGAGATGGTCAATCAATATAATTTTAGAAACTTCCACAATAAATACTAAAAAGGAGGGTAGTAGTAGTATATATAATTGATACTATAAAAGATAATTTGATTTGGCCAATGTTCCATTTGAATTTTGAGTAAAAATAGAAATTGGATGCTTTGTGCTCCATAAAATATTGAAAAATATAAATATAGAATTTGCATGAATGGGAAGATATTCTAGTGGTTGGGGTAAAATGGTACAGCGTGGAATCAAATATATAAAATTCCCAACTTGTCCTCTCCTCTTCTTAAACTTCCTCGAACAAAGCTTGAAGCTGAACAAGAGTTTTTTTTTTCTTTCCCTCGGAGATTTGAAGAAACTCCGGTGAAACTTCCTGAGATATTCCCACTACTCAAGAGGAGATTTGTTGTTGTTTCGTCTTCCATCACTGCTACTGTTGATGGAACTTGACGATTTGGATCTCAGCGGTTCCTGGCCGTTAGATCAGATCACGTTTACTTCAAATTTGAAGTCTCCAGTCATTTTTTCATCTTCCGAACAACCTTTCTCTCCTCTCTGGTCTTTCTCCGAAGCTTCCGGAGATGTTGGCGGCGAACTTTACTCCGCCGCAGTAGCTCCCACTCGCTTCACCGATTATTCAGTTTTACTTGCTAGTAAGTCTCGATTCAAATTTAGATTCCAGAATCCAATTCGTCGAATAATGTAGTGGATATGCTACAATCTCTAGATTATATTCTCGTTGGAATCGGAATTTTCTTTGATCCTGCATTGATCTAGATTGTAGTATGATTCGATCTGGAATTTGATAGAATTGACGAAAATGCAGGTTCAGAATCTGAAACCCCAAAGGAGAATAATCAACAAGTTTCTTCTCCCGTATGGAGTATAATGCCATTGGAGAATCCAGATAGTTATTGTGCAATCAAAGCAAAGATGACTCAAGCGCTTAGATATTTCAAGGAATCAACTGGACAACAACACGTTCTTGCTCAGGTTTGGGCGCCTGTAAAAAACCGTTGTGGACGATATGTTCTTACAACTTCAGGACAACCATTTGTTCTTGGTCCCAATAGTAATGGCCTTAATCAATACAGGATGGTTTCCTTGACGTATATGTTTTCCGTTGATGGCGAATGGGATGGAGAGCTCGGCCTTCCCGGTCGTGTTTTCAAGAAAAAGTTACCTGAATGGACTCCTAATGTGCAGTATTACTCTAGCAAAGAGTTCTCGCGCCTTGGTCATGCCTTGCATTATAATGTTAAGGGGACTTTGGCTTTGCCTGTATTTGAACCATCCAGGCAGCTCTGTGTTGGTGTTGTTGAGCTTATTATGATTTCTCCAAAGATTAACTATGCACCTGAGGTTGAGAAAGTTTGTAAAGCGCTTGAGGTTTGGTTTTCTTTCTCTTTTTTTTTTTGGTTGTCATTAGTTTCCTATGATCATTGCGTGACATTAGTGTTTTCTGTTTGTGTTGCAGGCTGTGAATCTTAAAACTTCAGAAATATTGAACCACGAGAGCACTCAGGTTATCTGCGACTCCAATGTCCAAATCTCGAGTATTCTTTCAGAAACTTTCAAGAACTGTCTTGAGTTCATTTATTGCTGTTCCTTCTTATTTTGATCTCCATTTCCTTTTTGACTTATTCTATACCAGATTTGCAACCAAGGTCGCCAAAATGCATTGGCTGAGATTTTGGAGATACTGACTGTGGTCTGCGAGACCTACAAACTGCCTTTAGCTCAGACATGGGTCCCTTGCAGGCATCGCAGTATTCTAGCCTTTGGAGGTGGTTTTAAGAAAAGCTGTTCGAGCTTCGATGGAAGCTGTATGGGGAAAGTCTGTATGTCTACTAGTGATTTAGCGGTTTATGTTGTGGACGCTCATGTTTGGGGTTTCAGAGACGCTTGTGCTGAACATCATCTGCAGAAGGGACAAGGTGTTGCTGGGAGGGCGTTTCTGTCTGGAAATCTCTGCTTCTCCAGAGATGTTACTCGGTTCTGCAAAACCGACTACCCATTAGTACATTATGCACGCATGTTCAAGTTGACGAGCTGTTTTGCGGTCTGCTTAAAGAGCACGTATACTGGGGACGATGAGTATGTTCTGGAATTCTTTCTTCCTCCAGCCATCACAGACAAGAGTAAGCAAGATTGTCTGTTGGGTTCTCTGTTTCAGACAATGAAGCAGCACTATTCGAGTCTCAAGGTTGTCTCTGGAACTGAACTTTGTGAAACCGAAATGTCTCTTGAAGTCATGGAAGCTTCAGAAGACGGAATGGTTTACTCGAAACTTGAACCTATCAGAATACAACATCAAGCATCAATCTCTAAGGATTATCTTGAGCTCAACCTACCCGAACAGAAGCTGAGCGTAAACTCTGACCTTATGGAGTATAATGAAGTTGCTGATGGCTTTGAGAGGTTCCAAACGCTTGATCCTTTACCGGAGGCCAAAGCAGTGAAAAAATCAGAAAGGAAGCGTGGGAAAACTGAGAAAACGATCAGTCTAGAAGTACTTCAACAATATTTTGCTGGTAGTCTAAAAGATGCAGCAAAGAGCCTCGGTGGTATGTTGTTAACTTTGTCTATTAAATGTGATTGTTGATAACAAACTCAAAACCTTTGTGCTTTCTTTTTCAGTTTGTCCAACAACAATGAAACGCATTTGCCGACAACATGGGATCTCACGGTGGCCATCTCGAAAAATCAACAAGGTGAACCGATCTCTCACGAGACTTAAACATGTTATAGACTCGGTTCAAGGCGCTGATGGATCAATCAATCTAGCATCTCTCTCCCCTCGCCCTTGGTCTCACCAAATCGCTCCAATCGAAAACCAACCACCAAAGAACTGCCCTCCAGCTTCTACATCGCCCCCAAGTTACCTCCAAGATATCAAAATCGAAAACCGAGATGCAGAAGACAGTGCAGGTTCATCTACATCGCGTGCTTCTTGCAAAGGTAAAATAAAGCCTTTCATCATCATCAGCATATCATTTCTTCATACTGCAAAATCTCAGTATTCATCACCATTGTTCTCATCTGTCTTCACAGTGAGTCCTATTTGCGAGACGCGTTTTCGGCTTCCAACACACAACCAAGAAGTATTCAGACAAATGCCCTTGGACGATTCAGACAGTAGCTCTAAAAACATAGCTAATTTTTGGACACACTTAAGCTGCCAAGATACAGCTTCTCCAACAACACTTCACAATAAGCTCGTGAGTATAAAGGCAACGTACAGAGCAGACATCATCAGGTTCAAGATCTCACCAGAGTCGGTAAGCATTACGGAACTTAAGCAGCAAGTGGCCAAGAGGCTGAAGCTTGAAACAACAGCGTTTGAACTCAAGTATCTAGACGATGACAGAGAATGGGTCTCGGTCTCGTGTGATGCTGACCTCAGCGAGTGCCTCGACACGTCAGCAGCGAAAGCGAACACACTGAGGCTCTCAGTGCATGACGTGACTCTTAACTTTGGGAGCTCATGCGAAAGCTCAGAGGAAACTATGATGTGCTTGTGACAATGCTTCACTTGTATAACAACTTTATTTTATGGATCTGAGATTTTTTTGTTTGTTTTGTTTTAAACATGGGAACATGTCTTCTGGAGGTTTAGTGTTCAATTTTATAAGATGTATAAATATAAATGAACATTTTTCCACATCAATAGAATGTTGATTGGACTAATAATAGTACTACATCTCCATTTTTAATCTGTCTTTTCACTACGATTCACCGAAACAGCGTGTTGTCCAAGTCTTTAGAAGAGAAACGTCACGGTGTGTTAAAATCTATGATAGCTTTGATTTATTAGAAGAGCTAAGTGCTGTGAAATTTACTTGATACTTTAGGGGATTGTTATTGTGAGTAGGGACATGTAGGGCAAGTAAGATTCTTCTTATACTATTGGGTATGCATGTGAGTTATTGTTAGTAAGTTTATAGGTTTGCTTTGCCATCAATTGGATGAAAGTATTTCGATGTTGACTCTTATTTAGTTAGCTTTGGTTTATACCTCTGAATGGTCACAAAACCTGAGGGATTGTTTTCAGGTATATGTCTCCGGACGAATTAGAATGGTAGAGTGCTTTATCTCTGTGTTTTCTTATCTGTTTTATTTTGCAATATAATTCTCTTGATTATTGAACCATTGTAGCTGTTCAAAAGTATCAACGGTGTCAATATTGGAATCCGGTTTTGATGCTTCGTCTCAAAGAGTGCCATTGTTTTCACTTCCTCTCCAAGAAGTTGGCCTATTTGTAAATGTAAATGTATAAGATTAATATTATTTTGTTATACTATTGAATGAGACACATTATCAAAGTCAACTACGTGCACTATGGATCCTCTTTTTGCCACCTCCATTCATCATGTCTTAATTTGCTTTAGTCTCCTACTAATTTAGCAAAACTATACGAAAGTCCATATGGATAAACATATATTACATAGACATTTCGCTTGTTTATATTTGTAGCCATATAGGTATTTGACATATTTGTTTCAAATCTCATGCCTAAATGGATGGTTCAAAACACTCGATTAATATTGAAGATCTTTCTTTAACATGTGAAGATCTTTCTTTAACAAAGAAAAAAACATGCCAAGAGATCTTTACTTGAACTTTCTTTTATATTGTACTAGAAAATGTGTTGCGTGGGATTGAAATTAATATAATGAAATATGCATACTTTGTAGTTATATTTATATTCAAATGTGTTGTTATTTTTTGAAATTTAAATTATTATTTTTAATAATTAAATTAGTATTATGAAAACTGTTGTTTATAATAAATAATTTATATAATTTTCAAGACTAAACATTTAGTTTGAACTATTCCATATGTAATATGAAAGAAAGCTTTATCACTTGGAATTAATATTTTTTAGTATAAATTTTCTATTACAAATAATTACTTTTTTACAATACGTGTAGCTTGAACATAAATTTTATATGTTTTCCTTCCTTAAAAAGTGCACCCTTCGTTGATCTAATGTGTTGTTGGTTAAAAGTTTTTCTTTGAAATTTTTAATGAAAACAATATGATTCCTTTTGTAAATCTTGCATTTTATTTAATCAATATTTACCCAAAACAAATACGCAATCACACTCCCATTCAGGGCAATAGTAATTGAAAATGGAGTTTTTCACTACTTACAGTTTGAAAATAAAACTAAAATATATCAATATAATTTGAAAGTGAAAATTATCACATAATAAGTAATTAATTTCTATTTTTACTTAATTAAAGAAAAGCTTGAAACAATGTTTGAAGATTTATTAAATGCATGACTCCATCATACAAAAGATGGTATTTTACGTTACGATTTTAGGTGTACAGAATAATTTTTAGCATAGTGATATTATTATGTAAAAAATCTCAAAATGAAACATAACTAAGTAACATGATAATTTTAAAAGGTTACTTACCAAGAAATTTAAAATGATTCAATAATCATCCAAACTATAAAACAGCTCTATAATAATGTGACGTGAATTATAAAATTTTAAATAAAGAGTAAAAATATTTTAAAAATATGCTATATGTCGCCCCAAAAAAATTTGGAATAAATTTTAATTTATTTTTCTTAAGTGAATTTGATGTTAATCTATTACTTTGAACAAAAAAACAATATAAAAAATATATTAAAAGATGTGTATTTTAGGTACGTAAAACACATAATTGTTTTGGTTTTGATATTATATCATTGATATGATGGATCGATCAAAAATAATAGAAAATTATGATTAAAAGAAAAACAAATATAAAAAATAAGTCAGATAAAGATGATAACAATGAAGCATTCACCTCCTTATTTATGGAAAGGAAACATAAGGTTCAAGTTTTTGTAAGGTAATATAACGGAAATTTTTATAAATATGTATATAAACTTCTTATTTTGGGTTTTATATTTGAAATAGTTTGACTTTTCGATTAGAGGAAAGAGAATCTAAAATAAAGAAAAATAAAAAAAAAGAGAAAATATATCATGTTTAAAAGTAACACGCGAAACTATATAACCCTACTGTATTAGATAAAAATCTTATCATAAGATATATAAACAAAACACTTTTTTCATAAACAGTACTATATTAGATAAGAATCTTATCATATGATTTAAACAGTACGCATTAAAACCATGATATCGTCACATAAACTATATTTTCGTGTTTAATTTTTACCCGAAAGCATAATATCAAATTCTTTTGCATCATTTATCAAAAAAAATTTGTATCACAAACCCACATGATTAGATTTCGGATAATAGTTTCATTTCATCCTTATTACAGTTAGACAAATGATTCTATTTAGTAAAGATAATTATTACACTTTTTTTTTGTCGACGTTTTTTATAGATAATTATTACACTTAAACAAAAAAAAACAACAATGAATAATTTTACAATACTTAACATGACACAATGATTTTTTTGTTGAAATATGACACAGTCACAATGTTACTGGCTTAAAAATCAATATCTCACATAACAAACACTTATATTTTACACTTCTATTCATATGCATGCATGCAAATCTTTTTTTTCATAACTTTAACCTTGCCCAAAAGCTTAACCCGTTACAATATATATATATATATATATATATATATATATATATATATATGCATGATATTTTACACATAAAAAGAAAACCTTATTGGTAAAACTAGTACGTTTAATGAAGCTCATTATTTTATGAACAATTTAATTGGTTTAAGGTCTTCCTTTCCCTGGTTCATGATCTTGATTGGCTCCGGTTCTTGCATAGTCAAAATGAAACTCCACAAGCTCTCTCTCCTTTATTTCACTAGTACTCTCCTTAATATCAATACCCTTTTTGTTCAAAAAATTTTCATAATCCGATGTTATCATCATAAGTAAGTGTAGAAAAGTAGGATAAACGACTAGTCATGTTTAGTCTACGTCACACAGCTAAATACAACCTAAACAGACCCTTAGATAACCATTTTTGAACCGCAAACAATCATTTAATAAAGTTTTAGAACCAATATGTGTAATCCATTGTTATTCTCAAACTAAGGTTCTATGCATACGTGGAATTGCCGTCATCGATGAATGCTTTTATCAAAGAAACAGTTTACATGATCAAATAGCAACTTATGAACTGCGTTACACCAATCATGTATCATATAATACACAAATGTGTTTAGCTGTGTGAGGTTCATAAAATAATGGATTAAAACGGAAAAGAACGAAATTTTACCTTCTCCGATCTGAGATTCACAAAATGACGATGGGTAGCGTCTGAAACATCAGTGGAAGCGATAGTGAAAAAAAGAACAATGAGAATTACTAACTCTTTTGTTTTGTAGCTCATATTTGATTTTTTTTTTCTTAAACAACTTAAGCTTTGCAAGACATATATTGTGGGATTTATATATAGAGTCAAATGAGATGAGTTATATATAGAAGCAAGAGGTGGAGACATTGTGATTAAAAGTTGTTATTCATTTTTGAAACACAATCAAAGGCTATGGATATTTTAATTGTAAATGTATATGAATATTATAATTAGTTATATATAAATAAAGATAATAGTTTTTTTTAACAAATGAATGAGAAACACATTATCAAAGTCAACTACATGCTTTATATATGGATACTCTTTTGTCGCCTCCCTACATCATATATATTTCAATTTGCTTTAGTTAAAAAAAGTCTATACGAAAGTACGTAAAGATAAATATATACCTACATATACATTTTGCTTGTTAATATATATTGTATTTTTGGTATTTGATACATGTTGCTTCAAAGAATAATTACTATTTAAGTTCAGAAGTACATATTGAAATCATGATATCACCACATACAGATCATATCTTTTATAGGAAAGGAATATAATTTATGTACTTATATAAATGTATATTCTATTTATTTTTCGTATTATATAGTAGATGGTGGTTAGGGTGGTGGCAGTGATATATCGTAATAATGAAGAAGATCGAGCACCATATATAATTGATATGTTCCTAATAAAAGTTGAGTGGTTCATATTTCTCCTATTTTGTATATCTCTTTCAAAACCTTTACCGAACCCATAACGCCGAAATATTCGTCTTTTTGCAGCCACACAAGCACTGAATCACATATGCTACAACTTTTTAAAAGCAAATACTAGATGTGATTTTATTCTAAAATTATTCGATCTTATCAAATAAAATGATTGGGCAACAATGGGTTACATTATGACGATAATTGGCCCATATAAATTCATTTTAATGGGCTTAAGAAATAAGAAAGAGGCCCATTATCTTAAAACAAACGGACGGTCAGGATTAGTCCCCACTTAATCAATTTGAGATTGTCCAACCCGGCGGGTCTTTCAAACATCCAAGTTGCCACACAATTACTAGGAATCTTCAGTCAAGGTTAATCCAACGCAAGATCACAGATCTAATTGGCCACTGTTGCACATGTCGTCAGATGATTGGTTCTCGTCATCTAAGATGACATGGCCTCTCTTTCTTCGCATTCAATGGTATTCACCGTCTAAATGTCGCCATATGATTGGTCCACGTCATCTAAGATGACACGGGCACTGAACCTTTATAAGCCTCGATGCGACTCAGTTCGAACCAACATTAACAAAAAAAACTCATCAGCTCAGAGATAACCGAACGATTCTCAAGATGGCACACGATACGGTGGTGCTTGCGGTCGTCTTCTTAGGTGCGTCATTCATGATTTACTTAGATCAAGCCTGGATCTGTGTGTGTGTGTGTGTGTTATGTATCTATATGTTTGCTCTGCTGAAATTTACATTTCGGTTTCTTATATATTAAGGAATTCAGAAATGTTACTGTGTCGATGTTTAATGTGACAATTCATTGTTCATAGATGTATTTTTGGACTTTTTTTTTCCAGATTAGATCTCTTTTTGCATAAAGCATATTGATATATTTCTATTAATGTAATCGATTTAGCCTACCTACATTGATCGCTGCTTGAGCATTTTCTGGAGATTTGGATAGTGATCTGTTAGTTTAAAGCGTAATATATCTCTGTTTTGTTCATTTTCTGTTATTGACGATTGATATTATGAATCAGGATGTCTTTTTGCGATTTCAATTGCGAAAGAAGAGGCTACGAAGTTGGGATCTGTGATAGGAATAGATCTTGGTACAACTTACTCTTGTGTTGGTGTTTACAAGAATGGCCATGTTGAAATCATTGCCAATGACCAAGGAAACCGTATTACTCCTTCCTGGGTTGGTTTCACTGACTCTGAGAGGCTCATTGGTGAAGCTGCTAAGAATCAAGCGGCTGTTAATCCTGAGAGGACTGTCTTCGATGTCAAGAGATTGATCGGAAGAAAGTACATATATTTTCTTTGCGTTTGTGATTTCTGTGTTTTGTCATTTGGATGTTGAGTTTAAGTTTCTATCTTTCTTTTTGTTAATTGCAGATTTGAGGATAAAGAGGTGCAAAAGGATATGAAACTTGTACCTTACAAGATTGTGAACAAGGATGGCAAGCCTTACATTCAAGTCAAGATCAAGGATGGTGAGACCAAGGTTTTCTCTCCTGAGGAGGTCAGTGCCATGATTCTTATTAAGATGAAGGAGACAGCTGAAGCCTACCTTGGCAAGAAAATCAAGGACGCTGTTGTCACTGTTCCAGGTAAGCTTCAAATTACTTAATACTGTGTTGCTTTGACCTCTTCTTTATGTATGTTTGGTTGATTTAACATCTTATTGTTTCCTCTTTGCAGCTTACTTCAATGATGCCCAGAGGCAGGCCACCAAGGATGCTGGTGTTATCGCTGGGCTCAATGTTGCTAGAATCATCAACGAACCCACTGCTGCTGCTATTGCTTACGGTCTGGATAAGAAGGGTGGTGAGAAGAACATCCTTGTCTTTGACCTTGGTGGTGGTACCTTTGATGTCAGTGTCTTGACCATTGATAACGGAGTTTTCGAGGTTCTCTCCACAAATGGTGACACTCACTTGGGAGGTAACTTAACCTTGACCTCAAATGCATTGTCTGAATTTCATCACCTTTAATAACAAGAACAATGCATTTTCTAGAGAATACATTAGACAGAACAATGTACTTTGTGATAGGCTTGTGGAATTTGTGCCATAGGCATATATGATTGTTGTGTTAACCTGTTTTGTCTGTGTGATTTGCGCAGGTGAGGACTTTGACCACAGGATCATGGATTACTTCATCAAGCTGATCAAGAAGAAGCACCAGAAGGACATTAGCAAGGACAACAAGGCTCTAGGTAAGCTCCGAAGGGAATGTGAGAGAGCCAAGAGAGCTCTTAGTAGCCAGCATCAAGTCCGTGTTGAGATTGAGTCCCTCTTCGATGGCACTGATTTCTCTGAGCCGCTCACCAGAGCCCGTTTCGAGGAGTTGAACAATGACTTGTTCAGAAAGACAATGGGACCCGTGAAGAAGGCTATGGATGATGCTGGTCTACAAAAGAGCCAGATCGATGAGATTGTTCTAGTCGGTGGAAGCACTAGGATCCCAAAGGTACAACAGCTTTTGAAGGACTTCTTTGAAGGGAAAGAGCCCAACAAGGGTGTGAACCCGGATGAGGCCGTCGCTTATGGTGCTGCCGTTCAGGGCGGTATATTGAGCGGAGAAGGTGGTGATGAAACCAAAGGTACGTATCTCTGCGATGTATTGCTGATGTTTTCTTAGGTGTAAATGTTGTGTCTCACTCAATGGTGTATTTGTAATTTCAGATATCCTTCTTCTGGATGTTGCGCCACTCACTTTGGGTATTGAGACTGTTGGGGGAGTGATGACGAAGCTGATCCCAAGAAACACTGTTATTCCAACCAAGAAATCTCAGGTGTTCACGACATACCAAGACCAGCAGACCACTGTCTCCATTCAGGTCTTTGAAGGAGAAAGGAGTCTCACCAAAGACTGTAGGCTGCTGGGGAACTTCGACCTCAACGGAATCCCACCAGCTCCAAGAGGGACCCCTCAAATCGAAGTCACATTTGAAGTGGATGCTAATGGTATTCTCAACGTGAAGGCAGAGGACAAGGCGAGTGGCAAATCAGAGAAGATCACAATCACGAACGAGAAGGGACGTCTGAGCCAAGAAGAGATTGAGAAGATGGTTAAGGAGGCAGAGGAGTTTGCAGAGGAAGACAAGAAGGTGAAGGAGAGGATCGATGCAAGGAACAGCCTTGAGACGTATGTGTACAACATGAAGAACCAAGTGAACGACAAGGACAAGCTTGCAGACAAATTGGAAGCAGATGACAAGGAGAAGATCGAAGCCGCGACCAAAGAGGCTCTCGAGTGGCTTGATGAAAACCAAAATGCAGAGAAAACAGAGTACGATGAGAAGCTCAAGGAGGTTGAGGCTGTTTGTAATCCAATCATCACTAAGGTTTACCAAAAGTCTGGTGGGGCACCGGGTGGTGAATCAGCTTCCACAGACGACGATGACGAGTCCCACGACGAGCTCTAGACCAAACTCAGATATTGTTTTTTTGTTTTTTTGATAAGACAAAAGGTATGTGAAAGTCAGATATTGTTGAATTCTGTGACTTCAAGTGGTTGGAAAGAGTAGAGAAACTAGAGAGACATATTAGGTGATCTTAAAGTTTTGAGCTTTCATGCAAAAGAATAGCCTTTTTTTTTTTAATATATTTATTAAGGAAAGTTTTAAAGACTTAAAACTATGGGAAGATGATATTTGGTATGGTTGAGATCAGCAAATTCACTTTCACACACACAAAAAATAGCTAAACACAACCAGATTCGAGTCGGGATTATTCAAGTTTGTTTTCCAAGCTACTATAAACCAAATGCTAGAGATTTCAAAGTATGGAGGAAGTGCTAGAGAGGTGACACAAATGAAGAATTCTTGGAAAATTTGAAATGTCTTGAAACTGTGAAAATTGGTATTGAAGAGGACAACAACAAGAACAATGCTTACTTGTGAGCCAATATAATGATTCTTCATAGTGATTCTTCATCCAAGTTATCTGAACTCCATTGTCGCTCATTTTGTGGCTGATAATTGATGTTAAAGAATAAAGAGCTAAGAGACTTACAAGCAAGTTAACATGCATTGTTTGTAATAAAAGAAAGAAATGAATGTGTATGCTTTGATAAGTTTAATTTGCTTTGGTGGAGTCAGTTGCTGCCCACACTAGCAAATCATGAGTAATCTATACTAGATAAAAGTTGAAGCTATAATGTTTTTAAGCTGTCCACATAGGATTTAAAAAACATAATCTTATTGGTCCACATAAGCATTTAACATAAATTCTCAAGATAAACTGCCAAACACGAAAAAAGAAAAAATCGATTTCTGCCAAAAATTTAGAAGGAAAATCATCACCAAAATAAGCAACAAAATAATAGAAATTAATCAAGATAATGAGTTTAGTATATAAAGAAATTATGCCTTAATTTCTTATTAATGAATAATTTTTAAAAACATATTTTTCATAACTTCATATTTTCTTATAAATTAATTAAGAAATTATTTTATATTAAAAAAGAAAAATAAATCGCCGGCCTTTAAAATTTTAAATAAAGACAATTGGTCGCATAATATTTCTAAATCCCTATTTATATAGTATAGATTTAAAATAATAGAAATTACTCAAAATAATGAGTTTAGTAATGACTCATTATTTTAATGAATAAAGGAAGCTATGTCTTAATTTCTTATTAATAAATAATTTAAAATTTTTTTTTTCTTTTTTTCATAACTTCATATTTACCTAAAACTAATTAATAGATTATTTAATATTAAAAAAAAATTCTCGGCTTTTAAAATAAAGACATTTGGTCGCATAATATTTTTGGATCCCTATTTATATAGTATAGATTTAAAATAATAGAAATAACTCAAAATAATGAGTTTAGTATATAAGAAAATTATGCTTTAATTGCTTATTAATGAATAATTTTTAAAAATATATTTTCTTTTTCATAACTACAAATTTTCCTAATATATAATTAAGATATTATTTAATATTAAAGAAAAGAAAAATAAATCGTCAATATTTAAAATAAAAGCAATTAGCCGCATAATATTTTTGAATCCCTATTTCTATAGTAAAGGATTTTGCTAAGAAAGTTTACATGATTATTGCAAGTGTAAATAATTCTCACGATTCTTTCACTTTTTCAATAAGATTTAGCTGTTTCGTGAAGCAGAAAAAGCTAATATGAGAAATTAATCTCCAAAGTTTAGGGTTTAGAGTTTAGTTTTTATGGTTTAGAGTTTAGGGTTTGGAGTTTAGGGTTTGGGTTTAGGGTTTAGCGTTTAGGGTTTAGAGTTTAGGGTTTTGGGTTTAGGGTTTTGAGTTTAGGGTTTATGGTTTATAGTTTCAGTATACAATTTTTATGAAATTTAATATCATAAACACATAGTAATATCCTAATAATGTTGATGGTTTATGTTTATAGAATAATTAAATTAAGTTAATTTTTTTGCAAGTCCAGTTGCTACATAGACTTAATTTACTGTTTGACATGCACATGACCTTAACTTTCCCTTGCCGGTATGACATTGGCCTTTCCTTGCCGTTATGTAAACTCTTCCATGACATTTCATTACCTTTACTGTTTTTGACGCCAACTTGAAAAAATTGTTTAATAGTTCAAAAATTTTAATGAGTAGTTATTTTCGCTTTTACACACTTTAACATATGAGTTTACTGACATCATTTGTTAAAACCATTTATTTATTAATTTTCCACCTCCATGGTTGTCAAAAAGAAGAGCAGTTGAATCCAGAATATTCTTGAGTTTTTTTTTCTAAACTATCTAATATGATCACCTCAGTAGGCTGTCATTTATTCAAGTTGTTGGAGGTGTTGGAGATAAATTTCTAAGATTAGTCTTTTCTGTTTCATGAAACAGATAAATCTCATCGAGAAAGCAAATGAGTCTTGAGAATCAATTACACTTACAAAAATAATGTAAAATTTTGTAACAATGGCGAAGATGTGGAGACTTCAATAAGATAATCATACTTGTGGGATTCTTACAAAATCTTTGCTCTAAAACAAAACATAAGACTCGAAAAATAAGAAGGAAGTTTTGCAGCATGGTTGCTAAGTGTTAGAGATGAAAATACACACATAAGTGAAACAAAAGATGCCAATGAAGATGATAGTTGGATGGTGGTCGTTGATCCTAAATTCTTAATGCAATCAAGTAAAAATCATCTGCAAAATATATTTCAAGCCACAAAGATATAAATATTTTATCAAAAAGTACCTATGCAAGCATTACAGAGACAACAATCCTAACTCTATATTAAAAATGATACATCATATTTTAATATACTTTATACAAAATGAATCTTCAAATTTTCGTTATATATTAAATTTAATTTTCTAAAAACTTACTTAAATAAAGTAGAAATAATACTAAAATTATTAAAAAAACATATATGGTTAAAATAAACTAAAATAAAATATTATACAATACTTTAGCTACTTATAAAATGGAATAAATACAAAATATACTAAACAAATTGATAAAAATAGACCCGCGCATAGCGCGGATAAAAGACCTAGGGAGTTAATTAAGAGGCAGATTAAGAGAGTAATTCTGAATTGCTTGCTAATAATCTACACAAATTTGGGTCTTTTAGACATTGAGAGGCAGAAGGTTTAGTAGGGCCCATTGCGGTACCAAATAGGCCCATTAAGCCCAAAAAAGGTTCGCCCTTTCTTTGTCATGTTCATTTTGGCTGTGGTATTTTCTCCTCGAGAGATCGATATCAGTTCTCTGAAATTTTAAACAGTTTCGGGGAAGAAAATATCTCCGCCATGACAGAAGTTGCGAGCTCGGTGGTATATGAAGTACTCGGACGCAGAGCTCAGGATGTGGACGAGCCCATCATGGACTACATCATCAATGTCCTCGCCGACGAGGATTTCGACTTCGGTGAAGAAGGCGAGGGTGCTTTTGATGCCGTCGGTGAGCTTCTCGTCGCAGCTGAATGCGTTTCTGATTTCGACGAGTGCCGTTTGGTAAGCAATCAACTCAGCTGCTTGGCCTTCTCCAGTTCAATTATTGAATTCTAGATTCGGTTTTATCTTTGCTAGTGTGTTTTGGGATTTAAGTCTCTGTAGGAAGCTGAAATGGTATTGGAATTAGTGAATAGGTCTGGCTTTTGAATGATCTGAGATAGACAGATGAAGAAATGGTTAATTTGTAATTGGATGTGGTGTGTAGGTTTGCAGCAAACTTTCAGATAAGTTTGGGAAGCATGGATTAGTGAAGCCTACCCCAACTGTAAGGAGTCTTGCAATGCCTGTAAGGATGAACGATGGAATGGATGATGGACCGGTTAAGAAGAAGAAGCCAGAGCCTGTGGATGGACCTTTACTGACTGAACGTGACTTAGCTAAGATTGAAAGGAGGAAGAAAAAGGATGACCGCCAAAGAGAGGTATAGAGTATGCCTGTTTTTAGTTGAGATTTTGTTTTTGTTGTGTGATTTACTGGTTTCTCTTCGTTATGCAGATGCAATATCAACAGCATGTTGCTGAAATGGAAGCGGCTAAAGCAGGGATGCCTACTGTCAGTGTTAATCATGACACTGGTGGTGGCTCTGCTGTCAGAGATATTCATATGGATAACTTCAATGTTTCTGTTGGAGGCCGCGATCTGATTGTGGATGGATCAATCACCCTCTCTTTTGGACGCCACTATGGTGGGTTTGATCTTCGTTTTTATCTTTTAGCTGTCTGTTTAATGCAAGGAATGGAAGGAAAGAGAAATCTAGCTTACAAATGGGTACTTGTTCTCTTTGGATTACTTTACAGGCCTTGTAGGACGTAATGGTACCGGAAAAACAACGTTTTTGAGGCATTTGGCTATGCATGCTATAGAGGGTATTCCTACTAATTGCCAGATATTGCATGTCGAACAAGAAGTGGTTGGTGACAGCACGACAGCCTTACAGTGTGTTCTTAACACTGATATTGAAAGAATCAAGCTATTGGAAGAAGAAACTCAAATACTGGCAAAGCAGGTTAGCTACAAACTAGTTTTACTAATAAGGGAAGTCATTACTTCCTGGTATTAGCATTGACTCGGTCAGGTGTTTTTCATTTTCTGTGTCATCTGTCTTTGGTGCTAATGTTGACTGTTGTTTGGTTATCTGAAGAGAGAAATGGAGTTGGAAGAACCCACTACTAAGGATGGAATGCCTACCAAAGACACAGTTGAAGGAGATCGTATGTCTCAAAGGCTTGAGGAAATATACAAAAGGCTTGATGCAATTGATGCTTATACTGCTGAGGCTCGGGCAGCTAGTATCCTTGCAGTAAGTTGCTCTTTACCATTATAAAATTTCTGCTACCTTAGAGTATTTTTTTCTCATGATAAGATAGATATAAACAAGAGCCTATGCACATCTGGACACAAGTCGTGACCCATCTATACAAAAAGCTAGATTTGGGTGCTATCTTATGTTAAAATCTTTGCATGTGCGTTTGTTGCTTTCAACTTTTTACTGCTAACTTGCTAGCGGTGTTCCCTATGATATTTTCAGGGTCTCAGTTTCTCTCCAGAAATGCAGAAGAAATCTACAAATACTTTTTCAGGAGGATGGAGGATGCGAATTGCACTTGCTCGTGCTCTATTTATAGAGCCTGATTTGTTGTTGCTTGATGAACCTACGGTGTGTTTTCTTTATAAGCTTTCCCTTATTAGATAAATTTATTTCCTTTATATTTTCAAATTCCAAATTTCTGACATCCTCCTCTGTTTTGGTAGAACCATCTTGATCTCCACGCTGTCTTATGGTTGGAAACATATCTAACGAAGTGGCCAAAAACATTTATAGTCGTTTCACATGCTAGGGAATTCTTGAACACGGTACTTTTTCTCTATTGATCTCCATGCAAATATTATTTTCCCCAATATCTCTGGACACATGTAATGCTTGTTTTTGTCTGCAGGTGGTCACGGACATCATCCATTTGCAAAACCAAAAACTAAGTACATATAAGGGAAATTATGATATTTTCGAAAGAACACGGGAAGAACAAGTGAAGAATCAGCAAAAAGCTTTTGAATCAAGTGAACGATCGCGGTCACATATGCAGGTTTCTTTTCTTTTTCTGAAAAATTAACTCATGAATTCTGTTTTCAATTTGTCTCTGGTTTGTTTAACAGTATTTCAATATGGTGATTTCAGTTTGATGCTTGATATCTTGTTTTCTGCTGCAGGCGTTCATTGATAAATTTCGTTACAATGCAAAGAGGGCGTCTCTTGTTCAGTCAAGAATCAAGGTGTCAATATTTACAACTATTTATGTGATTATATTTTGGTCGTCAGTGGTGCCTAATGTTTTATTGTCTATGACCCAGGCATTGGACCGACTGGCTCATGTGGATCAAGTTATTAATGATCCTGAGTAAGCAATCCCCTCTTATATATATGTTAACGCAGTACCAATTGAAATTAGGAATGATGCTATACTCTAATATTGGAGAAAATTTCTACAGTAGCAGTCAATGCTTACTCTCAGCACCAGCCGTTTATGCGATAATCTCTTGTCTCTCTTGTGCAGCTATAAATTTGATTTCCCAACTCCTGACGATAAGCCTGGACCCCCCATTATCAGTTTCAGGTTTGTCATCTTCTAGAACCGGCTGTGTGAATCTTACACAAACTTCTCTAATTTTGGTATGGGAGGATCCAGAGATCACATTGATAAATTTTCTTGCTTGTTTATTCTTTTTTACAGTGATGCATCATTTGGCTACCCTGGTGGTCCATTGTTGTTTAGGAACCTAAATTTCGGAATAGATCTGGATAGTCGTATTGCAAGTAAGAAGGCTCCCCACCTCCCTTAATTATAAGATCTCACAGATGTTATATGTTTATAGACCTTAAGAGTTATTAAACTTTCATCAATCATTTGTGGATATCAATATGTACAGCACCAAAGAACATGTAGAACTTGAAACTTTTGAGGCTCTTCCCAGCATTTTAAGCTCTATATATGGTTTTGTCGTTGATTTGCAGTGGTTGGACCCAATGGTATTGGTAAATCAACTATACTCAAACTTATTTCTGGGGATCTGCAACCAAGCTCTGGAACAGTTTTCCGCTCTGCCAAGGCATGACAGAAGACTTCTCTTTCTCTTACCTGATTAAAAAATTGCACACTGTCCCTCTGGAACATATGGGATGACCTTATCTGATACCTCAAATTATGGAGACCTCTTGTAGGTTTAAGGAGTTGGCGGCTTATGAAGCATTGATTATTGAAATTTTCTTGACAACAATATATCAAATCTTGGTTTTCGTTAGCCAGATTTTTAATTGCTCTGTGAATGCTAAACTTCTTGGCTCTAATATGGTTTGTCAATATCCTTTTTACAGGTTCGTGTTGCAGTCTTTAGTCAGCACCATGTGGATGGACTAGACCTTTCTTCGAATCCTCTTCTATATATGATGCGCTGCTACCCAGTAAGTTCCCACGACCGCTATATCCCTCTAATTTGTTTAGTTCAGGTTACATGAGATCATAATCGAGTTAAAAATGATTGATATATCATTGTTTACAGTATTTTCTACCTGTCTATTTCTTAAAAGCACAATTTCAGTTGATGCAAAATCTAGGCCCTCGACTTCTCCAAAATGTCTTAACTGGTATGTGATTTGATGTGGCAGGGAGTACCGGAACAAAAGCTGAGAAGTCACCTGGGTTCTCTTGGGGTCACTGGAAATCTTGCACTGCAGCCCATGTACACTTTATCAGGTATTGGGAATAGTAGCATGAAACTGGATCTTCTTCATTTATGTGTTGTGGTGATAGTGATTTGTTACGTTCACTAATGTGTGTTCTTTTGATGTGAATGGGAAATAAGGTGGTCAGAAAAGTAGAGTGGCATTTGCGAAGATAACATTCAAGAAACCACATTTGCTATTGCTTGATGAGCCGTCCAATCATCTTGTAAGCTTATATATATGAATGCATCTTGTTAATAAGTAAGGATTTCAGATTGCTAAAAGTAGAGGAACAATAATAATGTCAGGATCTGGATGCTGTGGAAGCTTTGATTCAAGGACTTGTCTTATTCCAAGGCGGTATTTGCATGGTAGACTCAGTCAATCATTGTCCTCTAGAGAAAAATCGGATTTGAAGATAAAAGATGATGAATCTCTTGTTGTTTGTTTGTGCAGGTGAGTCACGACGAGCATTTGATATCGGGAAGTGTTGATGAGCTGTGGGTTGTGTCAGACGGCAGGATTGCACCATTCCATGGAACCTTCCATGACTATAAGAAACTTCTCCAATCTTCATCTTAAGCTGAGCTTGAATTTATTATATTCAACAAATCCATGTTGCGTTTTGCGTTTTGTTTATCCTCAATATGACAGGCGAGACCAATCCTCCTTTCTACCATTTTAGCGGGTCTGAAATATTCAAATATGGCGACCATATTGTGCTATGTTTAAGGTTTGAAACAAAAATCATAAGCGTACGTGGTTCGGAACAAGAAAGTACTAATCCAATCATCCGTTTATCCGAATTCCGAGCCTTAATTGATATAAGAGCATTTTACACAACTTTATGGCAACTAATTTTACAAATGTACCAGGAAATTTATATAGGAATGACTTACCTTTTTAATTTTAGTAATGACTCAACTGTTTTTAATTTATATATTTGGTTACTTTTTTCTTTAAACTGTTTTCTATTTATTTGGATTAAGGTAAGCGATATAAAATTACCTTAATCCAAATAAATAGAAAACAGTTAAAAGAAAAAAAAGGAACCCGAGCCGGCTGAACCAGACTGGTTTGTAATTTGTTCGTCGTCTTCCTTGCAGGCTTTCCGGCTGACACGTTTGCTTCCATCTTTGATCTTTCTCTTGCGGTTTCGCTCTAAACGTAAGCTTTCATTTTCGATCGAATTCAAAACTTTAGAGAGATTGATAAAAACCTAAGCTCCTCCCTCCGGTTTCTATTCTAGTCTCTAAATTAATGTCTTGTCATGTATAGATTGTTAGCGGAACCCTAAATTGAGTCATGAAATCGTTGGATCGAGTCGAAACCCTAATTTCCTCAGAACCTTCCCTGAATAATAATGACCTAGATGATGAAGAAGAAGAATGCGAGTATGACGAGGAAGAAGATGTTGATTTCAATCCTTTTCTTAAGGATAATACTCCTTCTCCTGAAGCTTCTTCCAGTTTGAGCTCTGAAGTTGAAACTCTTGATGGTGAAATTGTTAATAGCATTGCTGCTTCCCAAAGCTTAGACGCCAGGGAAGCCAAGGAGCAAAGTGATCCAATCCCCGAGGACTCTCTAAACAATGTTCAGATGAAGAATTCTGAAGAGAAAGAAGGTGACTTTGTTAGAGTAGAGGCAAATGAAAACGGAGAGCAGTTGTGTGACCTGATCCAAACTCAGAAGCAAGATTTGATGTCAATTGAGGAAGATGATGCAATCTGCAAGCGAACTAGAGCTCGCTATTCGCTTGCCAGTTTCACTCTTGATGATCTTGAGGCTTTTCTTCAGGAGACTGATGATGAGGATGATATTCCAAATGTCGATGATGAGGAAGAATACCGCAAGTTCCTGGCTGCCGTTTTACACACTGGTGATGCTGAGGTTCAGTTGGAACAGAGTGGAAATATTGATGACGATGATGATGAGGTTAACGATGTAGACTTCGAGATTGAACTTGAAGAAGCACTGGAGACCGATGATGAGGAAACTATACCGGAAAAGGTCTCAACTGTTGACATCAAAAGCACTAAGCGACGCCCCGTGACTAGGCAGAAGAGACGGCAAAACAGCTCCATTCACCACAAAAACTCTTCTCCTGAGCAGGCTGGCAGATTCTTACGCCCTCTTCTACCTATCTTGCCCACTACACCACCTGCTAGGAGCTATTCTGCTACTGGAGTTGCTTCATCAAAAGATAGTACAATAAATGGCTTCAGTCAAGCCCAAATGGGAGAATTGCATTGTCTGATTCACGATCACCTCCAACTTCTTATCCAAGTGTACTCTCTTTGTGCACTTGATCATTCACGCCAGCACATTGGAACCCAAGTCCAAGGACTTTTATCTGAAATCCTCCAACAACACCAAGGATATGTTTCACGCCCAGGTCATCTTCTTGTTACTGGTTCGGCATCATCAGTTCTGGATATTGTGGATCTAGCTGGAAGATATCTAGTTGATGTTTCTGGCGGTATGTTATTGGCTTGAAAGATAGAGTGCTTTATCTCTATGTTTTCTTATCTGTTTTATTTTGCAATATAATTCTCTTGATTATTGAACCATTGTAGCTGTTCAAGAGTATCGACGGTGTCAAGTGGAATCCAGTTTTGATGCTTCGTCTCAAAGAGTGCCATTGTTTTCACTTCCTTACCAAGATGTTGGCGGTGAGATCATAAACAATTCTCTCTCACCCCCTAGTTCAAGTAAGTCACGATCACGTCAGCAGCAATCTAAGAAGACGTTAGCTGCTACACTTGTTGAATCTGCCCAGAAGCAATCTGTTGCCTTGGTCCATAAGGATATCGCCAAGTTAGCTAAAAGATTTTTGCCATTGTTCAAAGTATCGCTATTTCCCCACAAGCCACCTATTTCAGCTGTTGCCAGTCGAGTCCTTTTCACTGACGCTGAGGATGAGCAAGTTCCTTTGCTTTTTTCTTGGTCTAGTCTACTAATCTAGTAGAAAATTCATTCGTTGCGCTACTTGACTGCAGATTACTGGCTCTTGGAATCATGGAATATAACTCAGACTGGAAGGCAATAAAGCAGCGCTTTCTTCCATGTAAACGCGAGCATCAGGTAATCATCACTGAATTTCTGCAGAACTAGGAATTATTTTTGGGTTTCGAAGTAATCAGTTGGTATTGGTTGGATTGCTCTTATTATCTTAGTTGTAAGGCTATTGTGACCACAACTTCTTGAAGTAATTATTTAAAAATATGAAGATTGTAAAATTCCGCTGCTATCTTGACTGGTCGATGCAATTCCTGTTGCAAATGAAGTAGTTCTGTTGGGGTTTTTTTCTGCTTTCATGCCAGGAACATATAAATTGGTGTACTGATGTTTTCACTATAACTGTGTTAAATTTTATGGTAGCTCTTGATTATCATGTCTATGTGGTTTGATTGAGTTTCATCAACCAGGCTGATGATCAAGAAATGAAAACTAGTCTCTTCTAATACTTTCGACTTGTATTCGTTACAGATTTATGTTAGGCAAAAAAACCGAAGATCATCTAAAGCCCCAGAAAATCCAATTAAGGTCTGTTGCTTGATTTGGTTATCACCTTTTTATGTTGTATGCTTACCTGTCTGTGGTCTGCCTATTGGTTCCCTAAGTTCAGTGGCCTGAACTTCCGTTTTACATGGCTATATAAAGTCATGTTATACTGTTCAATAACAAGCTCTCAGTTATCTACTTATAGTTTTAGAGAATTTGTGAAAACCATTACATATATATGAGCTATATCATTCACATAGAAGAAATCAGTTTAGGAACTCATTGTTATAAAATATAATGTTGGATGCCATGACGGAAATTGGATGATTAATGGATAATACGACCATCTTGTATGCTTTTAATTACTTCACTAATATATTGGTCATTCATGGGTCGTACATGATTTGTATAATTAGTTTTTTCAAGTGTGCCATGGTTTAATCTAAATGTACATGGTGGAGGTAACCGAACATGCATTATGTAAATGAACCTTGCATGTTTAAGATGGACACTGACTGATGGCAAAAAAAACTAATGTACTTTATTCTGTCCCCGATAAGATGTTCCAACCATAAGTTTTAGGTTATGCAGGAATTTTTCCCCTTACTGATGTGTTTGTGTATATTTTGTCACCTACAGGCAGTTCTGAGGATGAAAAGCTCTCCCCTGACTCCACAAGAAATAGTACGTATACAAGAGGTAATTCGACAACAGCACCTTTTGCAATTTTTATTGGAAATTGTACTTGGGTGCTCAGTATAAATTTGAATCCTCAGGGACTTAACTACTTCAAATGTGATTGGATGTCTGTGTGGAAATTCGTTGTGCCTTATCGAGACCCATCCTTACTGCCACGGCAATGGCGCACTGCCCTTGGAATTCAGAAGTCATATAAGCTAGATGCTGTAAAAAAGGAGAAGCGGCGATTATATGAAACAAGAAGAAAGTCCAGAGAGCAGCCGGCCTCTACAAAAGAGGTCTGTCTTTCGTATCTGTGACTACCTCCCAAATCATACAACTCATCCATACTGAATATGTTAATTTTGGCTTTCTCATAAAAATGTAATTTAACTTTACTCTCTTTCATTGCATGTTGCAGGACCATCATGAAAACCATGTTGGAGATGAATTGGTTGAGAGTTCAGGTGGGGCATACCTACATGAAGACTTTATAGCAGAGTGGAGGCATGGCATGCCAAATCTCTTTTATTCTACTGCTATGCACTCCTTTGACAAGGCAAAGGATGTTTCCCGTGATGGCCATGCGTCAGTACAAACATGTACCGGTGAAGGATCCAAAAATCCTGAACTTTGTGGTGCCCAAAATTTGACATGTATGCGGAGGCTTGCACCGTCTTTCATTCCTTTGTACCACCACACATCTAGTACAGCACCTGATGCCTCAAGAGCATCGATACTTATGCGGCCATATCGTGCTCGTAAACTACACAACAGAAGTGTTGTGAGACTAGCCCCTGATTTGCCTCCAGTTAACCTTCCATCTTCGGTCCGTGTTATTTCGCAGTCAGTTTTTGCAAAGAATCAGTCTGACACATCCTCCCAAACTTGTATCATTAAGGGTAGCATTTCTGATGTTTCTGGGAGGGGAAATTTGGATACTGAACCTCCTTGCTTTTCAGCTGTCGGAGATAACAATGATCCCCCTAGCGAGAAAGTGGTAGATTTACAGGAAGATGTGCCTGCAGAGAGCTCCTCTGGGATGGGCGATAGAAACAATGACTCAGATCATCAAATGCATCCTTTCTTGGTACGGACCCCTAAGCATGGACAAATTACATGCTACCCTTCAAACAGAGACCCTGGGGGTTCTAGTTCCTTTACTTTCTTTTCTGAAAATCAACCTCAGCTGCTAAGTCTTTTCAATAGTCCAAGGCAAATCAATCACTCAACTGATCAGTTCCAGAAAAATCCATCATCAAATGAACATGAGTCAGCACTGGGCGAGAGCTGTCTTCATCCTTTTTTTCGAAGAACTGAGTGTGGAACGAATTATCTTATTAGTAAACGTGGGAACTTAGACACAGACATCGGCAAGAGAGGTGAATTATGTCAACTTCAGGATCCTTCAGGTGCTTTTGCGAAGACTTCAATCCCTGGTTCTGGTCGTAATGATGTCACCTTGAAATCTTTTGGTTCTAGCAAACATGGTAAAAATGTGAACTTAGATATCTATCTAAGTTCGAGTTCTTCTAAGGTAAACGATTGTGGTAGTGTCTCAGCAGCAAATATTTCAGAAGTCACGGACATCTGCTTGATTCACCGTAATGATGGCTCTGAAATACCTGTATCAACTGCACCAAGTGATGTTATTAGTAAATGCATTGACGAGATGGCTGATCAATCTAATCTAGGTATAGTGATGGAGCAGGAGGAATTAAGTGACTCTGACGAAGAGATGATGGAAGAAGAAAATGTTGAGTTTGAGTGTGAAGAGATGGCTGATTCTGAAGGAGAAGAAGGCTCAGAATGCGAAGAAATTATTGAAATGCAAGATAAGGTAAATTGTGGTTTGTTTTTGTTAATTTACTTTCTCCCAACTTGGGACATTGTAAACAATAAGGTTCAAGCATATATGGATCCTAATATTTAGTAGCTATAGAACTGTCCTCTTTATTGTGTAGTTATGTGGCTTGTGGATGGTTTTGATGATGCATTAACTTTTGCCATCTGCAGGATAGCAGAAGCTCTGCGGTAGAAATAGCTTCAACAGATGTCGATTCTGGCAAAGAACTAGGCAAGGATTCTCCAAACAGTCCTTGGTTGAGTCTGGATCCGAGTAGCCGTCGCTTAAGCGGTAAGGTTAAGGACATAGAGAAGACAGAGCTAGCAAATGAAACGACCATGGCACAATATACTCCTAGTAGATCACGCAAAAAGAGGACACCAATGAAGAGCAGAGATGCAGAATCAAAGGAAGAAGCAAGTGTTGCTCGGTTGAGACTGGGTCCTCTTACTCTCCCTTCAATGAAGAAACTCAGAAAGTGTGTTGGGCAGACGGAAACAAGTCCAAGTAATGAGACAACCTGAGAAACTTGTAGAGCCAGCAACAAATGATTAGCTCTTCTCTGCTCCAATTTTTTTCCAGGTAGTACAGAGACATCATATCATAGCCTATCCAGAGAGTTGTGTTCTCTGGGTATACCCTCTTGGAGGTTACGGCACCCATGAAGTTTGCTACTAATGAGGTTACTTTTGGACACTTCCACTAGAAGCACGAGTATATGAAATGGTAAATAGTCGGATAAAACTTTCTGGGTTTAGGTGCGCAGATACAACGCAGGGTGCAAAGATGATTAGTACATGAGGCAGAAGGAAGAAGATTCGGCTTGGGCAGATTCAGGTCAGCCATTTCTTTTGGGAGTTATTTGATTGCTTTGGGGATTGTTACTAGTACATTGTTATTCTCTAGATATTTGGTGTCAGCTGTGTGATAGAGCTGAGAAGAGAGAAATATTTTTATTGGCAGGGAAGAGAAATGTGGAGTGATGAGGAAGAAATCGCTTCTGCTGATTTGGCATCGAACAGTGCGTTACTGAGCTGGGATCATTTGAATTCACCAGTAAAAGTGATGGAGACTCTTCTTGAATAGAAGAGAAAGTTCAACTACAAAGTGTGTTTGAAATGGAGATCTGGATTTTAAGAAGATAGTTTGATAAGGACCACGTTGTAATGTTATTTTTGGTCGAAGAATTGGCCTGACTTGTGTGCAAAAATAATATGACACTTTGCTTTAGGTGGTTTCAATTTTCAACCTTTCGAGCGAAGACAACTTGGTGGCAACATTTTGAACACTTTTGTGCTTATATGAGATTTTCATTCTGACAGTGAAACTTGATTGCATTCAAGAGACTTGAACATATAATGGAGGTCAAAATTTTGGGTTTAATCTAAATTTGTTTTCTAACAACAAAGTAGCAACTAAAACCAGAGCGCTGAAGCGAAAAGGATAAGGTGAAGAAGAATGGAACTTCGATTGGTAGATTTTAGAATGCTGAATCCAATATAAGCATACACATTACCGAATGCTGAATCAGTATAAGTTTTGTATATGCAACAAATGTGCTTATTATGAAAGCATACAACATGTATGTACACTGCAACCTATCTATGCATTAGTGCTACTTTTCCAAAGCAAATCAACAAAATAGCTTCGGAGTATGTTACCTAGTAGCTTCAAAAGGTTTGTCCAATCATAATAGCATATCAATGACCATGCTTTTATAGTCATAAGCATCTACGCAGAGGACTTCACTCATTGCTTGCTTTGACGTGATCTCTAAGTGTCTCATTATTTGGCATAAACCCATCTTCTTTCATTTTTCTACACAGCTCGTCTGCATCACGCCGTAGGCCTTTCCTACACAATCCTGATAACATTGTAATGTATGTTATAGCATCAGGCTTCACTCCTTTGAGACTGAGGCTACAAAATAAGCGCCAAGCCTCTTTCACCTTACCAGTTTTACACATCCCTTGAATGATGATATTATATGTAATGATATCAACATCCATTTCAATCTTTTGCAGATGCTTTAACATCACCAATGCTTTCTCTATCTTCCCGTTATTACATAGAAAATCTAACAAGATGTTGTATGTAACAATATCAGGACACACACCACAATCAACCATCCGATTGAAAACCTTTAGGGCGACATTGAGTTTGCCCGCTTGACAAAAACCGTGGATAAGAGTGTTGTAAGTGAATGTGTCACCAACCAATCCTTGATGAGTCATCTCGCAAAAGAGTTTCATCCCATCTTCTACCCTCTTGGACTTACAAAATCCTTTAATGAGAGTATTATAGGTCACTAAATCCGGGAAACAGCCCTTTCTTACCATCAAATCAAACATATGTTTGGCCTCACGAAGGCGACCGTGAATGCAAAACCCATTGATGAGTGAATTGTAAGTGTAAATATTAGGATCTACCGATCTTCGAATCATCTCCTTGTAAAATTTGTTAGCCTCTAAAAAGTTTCCCTCTTTCACAAATGTATCGATCAGCGCACTGAAAAAGACCACAGTAGGATCGATTTTCCTCTTCACCATATCTCGCAGAAGTCGAACAGCGTCGCTCCATCTACCAGAGTTACAAAGGGCACTAATGAGAGTGTTGTAGGTAACAGCATCTGCTCTGATTCCTTTGTTCTCCATTTGGTGAAAAATCTCCAGCGCGTTATTCACATCTCTGTTTAGGCAAAGACCATGAATCACAGTGTTGTAGATGACAACATTAGGTTCATATCCCATTTCAGCCATTGAATCAACGAGAGACACAGCCTCGTGAAATCGATCCCCGTGACAGAAACCGTAGAGAAGAGAGCCAAGGGTGACAATGCTAGGCTTAAAACCAAGTTTCATCATCTTTCCAAGAACAGCAAGAGCAAGAGAGATTTGAGAACATCTACAGTAACAATGAATCAAAATAGAGTAGCTATAGAGTTCATGTGAAATTCCAAAATTTTCCATCTTATGGCAGAGATAGATGACAATATCAAACTTGTTCATCTTAGCAATGGCAGTCAAAACTCTACTGAAATCAACACTGGTAGGAAGAGGACGAGACTGAAGCATCTCAAAGAACAAACCGAATGCATCATCAAACTTGATAGAGTGAAGAAACTCATTTCTCAATCTCTCTCGGTAATGAGTCGCACTAGAAAAAGGTCGAGCCCAAATCTCAGGATTGTTACCTATCTCCGGAAGAAGAAAATGCCGACGGAGAAACCCCTTCGCCGTCGAAGTAATCGCAATAAATCTCGGCATCCAAATGGATTGAGTTCTTCGTTCCCAATATCTCTTTATCAAACTGTGCGCGGAACCCTACTAACGACGACCATTGATCCGGTGAGCCGAGAGGTTAATAACGTCTTCTTACCTTACACGACGGCGTTTTCTTAGACAATTGTAACTGTTTGAACCAAAATTATTAAACCGAACGATTGAACCAAAACTATTAAACCGAACGATTGAACCAAAACTATTAAACCGAACGATTGAACCAAAATTGATTAAAACGGATGAGAACTAAGAGTGTGAGTTCCTGTCAGAAAACACTTGTGTAAGGCTTTTGTCTGTTACCTGCTTATGTGACGACTGACTATTTTGGTTTGAACGAGCCTAATTTGATATAAACAAATTTACACTTTGCATTGACATTGTTTCAACTTTCAATAACTCAAACATTGGATTTACAAATTTTGATTGCATATAAGAAAATTACCACAAAGTGTAGTTAGATTTCAAACTAATGGCTTGGGTTTATACACAGAATGCATAAATCAGTTCAAATTTCTAGATGCAACAACATTTACTTACATGTCAAAATACCACCACAGGCTTCAAACTTGTTCTCACCAAATCAATCTGCAGTTCCTCTGATCATATAACATTAGCAGAGAACACTTAATTCTTTATGACTTGTTTCATGCTCTCATCTTCTGCATTCAATTGGCATATTATATATAAACCCATCCTCTTTCATTCTTCTAAACACCTCATCGGCTTCACTCCATGGGCCATTCTTACACAATCCTAATATCATTATAGTGTATGTTCTAGCATCAGGCTTCACTCCTTCCAAAGGGAGTCTACAAAATAATTCCCAAGCTTTTTCCACTTTATCAGCCTTGCACAACCCGTGAATCATTATGTTATACGCAACAATACCAACACACTTTTCGCTTCTTCTCATATCATCGAATTTCACCACAGCGCTTTCTATCTCCCCACTGACACAAAGACCATGTAACAGAATGCAATGGGTCACAATATCAGGAGTCACTCCACAAGAAACCATCCAGCTGAATATTTCTTGAGCAACTTTAAGATTACCTACCTGGCAATAACCGTGGATAAGAGTGTTATAAGTGAATGTGTCGCCAACCAATCCTTCATGAGACATCCTTTCGAAGAGTTTCAGCCCGTCATCTACCCTCCAAGCCTTACAGAATCCATTGATGAGAGTATTATAGGTCACCACATTTGGGAAGCAACCCTTATTTGCCATCAAATCTAATGTTTTTCTGGCGTGATATAGGCGACCGTGCACACAATGCCCATTGATGAGTGAGTTATAAGTGACAGTATTAGGATAAATAGAGCCTCGGATCATCTTCTTGTACAATTCTTGAGCCTCTAAAAGGTTCCCTTCTTTCAAAAACGCATTGATCAATGCAGTGAAAGTGACAACATCAGGGTTTATTCTCTTCTTAATCATATCTCTCAGTAGCCGAGCTGCTTCGCTCCATCGACCAGAATTACAAAGACCCGTTAAGAGCGTGTTGTAGGTAACAACATCTGCTCTGACTCCTTCCTTCTCCATCTCCTTGAAAACCTCCAACGCAATACTCACATCACTGTTCTTGCAAATACCATCAATTAAAGTGTTGTAGACTACAACATTAGGCTCATATCCAGATTTCACCATTGAAATAAGCAGAGAGAAGGCCTCATCAACTCTATTCCGGAGACAGAATCCATGGAGCAGTGAGCCAAGTGTGACAATGCTGGGCTCATAACCAAGTTTCATCATTTTTCCAAGAAGAGAGAGAGCAAGAGAGAGATGAGAGCATCGGCAGAAGCAATGAATCAAAATGGTGAAGCTATAGAGATCGTGTGAAATCCCAAACAGTTCCATCTTCTGGGAGAGATAGATGACAGTATCATACCTTTTCATATTAGAAATTGCCTTCAGTAATCTACTGAAATCAACAATGGAAGGTAAAGGTTGAGACTGAACCATCTCAAAGAACAAATCAAGCGCATCTTCAAATCTGATTGAGTGAAGCTCGCTTCTCAGTTTCTCTCGGTAACCAGAAAAGGCTCGAGCAGTAGCTCCTCTCGGTTTAGCTATCTTCAAAAATATCTTCGCCGTCGACGCAATCGCAGTCGCAATCGATCTCCGCATCCAAATCGACCACCGGAGAAGAAGAAGAAGATGGAAACAAAAGGTTAGTTTATGGTTTAACTAAACGATACCGTTTTCAAAAACAGTTCTACTTAATTAGAATTATAACGTAATTAATTACAATTAAGTAGCCCCATAAATAAGAAATTAGGTGTGATTATTAATTAAAAACACGTTAAACAACCTTTTGTAATTTGAATTGCTCAAACTCCGATCTCCAGAATACGAAATCGATCAATGGAGAATGACAACAATGGCGGCGTGAGCGTGATTTCTCGGGTGAAGCTTGATCAGGTGGCCACATGGTTCGTCTCCGCCTTCTTTACCTCCCTTGAACGCTGCGCTTGCGTCAACCTCTCCACCACTGATTTTGATGAAGATGAACCCGAAGAAGAGGCTAAAGATCGTCCTCTCTGCCTCTCCACCTCCGACGACATTGTGTAACTAACTATGTCAGTCTCCGGATCCCAATTATAATTTCATTTTCCTGTCGTCTTCTTTAGATTTGGGATCTGAATGGGTTTAGAGTTTCTTCATTGCTATATCTGTTTGATCTTTTGTTTTGTAATGGAATCAATAATTGAAAAAGAAAGGAATTTATGTGATTTTGATCATGCATTACAACTTAAAGCCTCATCATTTTCATATATCTTAGCTTTGGCAATGTGTCTCAAATCGTTTTCAAGATGATGTTCTTGAAATTCCAAGACTAGTCACATTTTTGTTACATATAGACATAACTGATATGGTTTCCAAGATTGAAATAAACAGTCTCTGATTCCTTCATAGTGTCAAACTGTCTATTGCTCATGCTAAGATAACAATATAGCTACACATGTAAAATGCTTAAGCTCTATACGAATAATCGATCATTAGTATAAGTGCTTTTGACAAGCAATCTTGTCCTCCATAGGTTTCTATAATGCTGAGGTTTGTGAAGCATCTGCATTGACACGTTCTGTATGATTTCTCGGTTTAAAGCAATGTGTGGCCTCTTGTGGAACATGGATGTTGTAGTTTCATTATACGATCACCTACTCTTTTACTATATAATAATGTTTCTTCTTCTTCTTTAATAGCATACATACCAATGTTGTGTTAGGAGTATGAGAATCGTATCTTAATCACGAGGCTCTCTCCAACAGAGCAGCATGACAAGGCATCGCCTAATTATGTAGGATCTCGATCTCGTCTCCTTCAAGGACCGGTTTCGAGTCAGCTTGTTGTTCTTCTTTACTTGCTTATGCAAATCTTTGTTTGATTCCATTTAACTTCACACTCCTTAATTTGTGTCCCATCAAAAGTAAACTTTTCTTTTCCCTTTATAGTTAGTTCAGACTTCAGAGTATGTCTCTGAGTCATTAAGATGAATGTGAAACAAGAGACTGAGGCAAAGACTTCAAACTAGGCTTTGATTGGTTTTCTAGTTTCAGGGTTTTTGTCTTGCTGCATATTACTACTCTCTTCTATTTGGTTCAGTCTCTTCAACCAACCGTCCATAGTAGCTGTCTTCTGCAAGAAACAACCGTTACTTTTTACTCACTTCTCCTTAACAATGACAAATTTTCAGTTTCATGCTACACTTGTCCGTTGATTCTATGATTTAAATTTTCTCTGCTTTTTTCTTACTTCTTCAAGTCAAAACCATGATTTTAGGCATGCGTTGGAACACGAATCATAACTAGTTTTCTTGACTTTCTTTAGTTTTCGTAGACAACTTGATCACTTGAAATCGATAATTAATTAATCATAAATGATTTTGACTGGTTAAAGAATTGATTGTTTTGAATTTTGGACGTTGAAGCTGACTAGGAATTTTACCTGGACACGTTTCATATCAATCCATAGCTCATGAATCTCGTGGCTGTGTTTGATCAATGAAACTCATGCTTACTTATTTTAATTTTAATGTGATTAATGCAATTATATTATATATATGAAAAAGCAAGATACGATCTTGTGTTAAGACGTAAGGGATCTCTCTATTCATCCACTACACTATCAAAAGTTCAAAACGTATACTTAAGCAAACAAATTTATAAAACCTATACAGTATAGGATACAAGTATTTGCTAAATGCGCTTGTGAATAGCCAAATCAAAAAAAAAAACAAATCATTAGATTCTTAAAAGCAATTTCAAGTTTAAAACGCCGGTCAACAATTCATGAAAGGAAGAATATATCAAACTGTCAACAAAAGACAAGAATATTCAGTTAGCCACTCACAAAAAAAAAACATAAGACTGTATGGACCATAGCTTGAATATATGTAATAGTTCTCAAAAGGCTACCAACAAAACTTAGAATATGATTGGTTTATTAACAAGATAAAAATGGTAGCAATAGTGGCATGCCAAATAGAAAGAGGATGCGACCAACTCTCTCCCTCTCTCTTGGCAAGTTGGTGTCCAATTACTCAACCTAACCCGTTTTAACATAAAGCAAAGATTCCAACTTTCTCAATGTCCTTCCAATTCCAAAGGTGGAGGAGTCTCTTTTCTTTATTCCATTATTCATAAAGTTTTATCTTATATTTAACATCTCACCCAACGATCCTATTTTTTTATTTCTAATATAGTGTGGGATCCTTACAAAGAGACAACACCTCCGAAGGTGGAGGAGTTTTATTATTCATAACATTTCATCTAATTTAAGTTTATCTCAACGTCCCCTCTATCATTTCCTTTATTATATCCTGCAAATTTTGATTAATAATTCATTCTTGGAGGTTGGACCACCTTTGTTATTTTAATAAAGAAATATAAATCAAATTTCGATCCATAAGTTTTCAAAATTTAAAACCAATCATTGAAAATATTTATGATAGATTCAGAAAACTTAAATCATTGAACGCTGTATCCAAAATCCAATATAGTAGTAATCTTCTGTTTTTGGTGAGTCAAAAAACCTTGAGATAAATACATTAACCTTATTCCTTTTGGCAGATTCTTCTATAGAGGAGATGCCAATAATTTGAGAACTTACTTAGATTCAGTTTCTCTGCAAAGTAATATTCTGATCTGATCCTCTTTAGAATACCTAAAATTAATCCTTATATTCAGTGTAAGGTGAGATCATATATAACTTTGAGGCAATTGTTTGAAGTCAAACAAAAAAAAATCTATGAGGCAGTTGTTTAATATGAACTAGATGGATCGTTCTAGACCTGCAAATAAGACATGTATAGTTTCAAGTTGAAACATATTATAAATTATATATATATATATATAATTTATAAATAAAAATTAGTGGAATTGTTAGTGGGTAGTAGTTGGATTTGGGTAAAGATTACTTTATGATGATTTTCATATTCAGCCTTGAAGATCTTCTTCTCATCCATTGACGGGTTGGGATCCTCCAAGAACAGAGAGACCAATTAGCTTACTCTATTGTGCCATTTTCCAAAATTTCCACCGTATCTTTTGCTTCAACCACTTAAAATTTTACAAGAACCATTAACTACAAGACAATTTACTTAAAGTTGGAATTTCAGAATATTCTCAACGTATCACTTAACTAAGTCTTTGAGGAATTTTAAAATGTATTAAAAATCATATACAAATTATATATATATGAGATATTTTTTGAAGAAAAAAGATCAAGTCTTTGTTCTACTCCTTCTTTTTCAGTATATGGGGTCCAAAATGCACTTCTAGCTAGCATTCGTAACAACTTTGTGTTTGCAGATATACCCTAGTGTAGTGATACAAGTACTAAATGTTGAATATATAGTGAAATTTTGTAGTCAAGACTCAAGAGTAGTAACTTATGAAAAAAATAACTATAAACTAGTATAGTTGGGTTAATACACTTTCTAAATGAAAAATCTATAAGGGGATTGTGTATTCTTAGGTCCAGTAGATAAACCTGAACTTTTCTATAGAGTGTGATTAGGTGTTTTCATCTCTTATGATTGATTATTAAATATAAATGTTAAAAGGAGGGGACCATGTGATGTAAAAGATTCCAAGGATAATACCATTAGAAAGTTGGACATCATTGATAAACAGTGAGTGTTGTTACCCAAAACATGGCACTATCTTTGCATTGTTTCTACTTGTATATTACAGTTTTTTCTTTATATATTTTTGGAGTATTATGGTTTGTAATTACCCAATTCCATATTATAATTTTGCTCTATGACTCATCTTCCTCTATAATCTTCTCTTAGTCAAATAGAGTTGGCTAACTAAAACCTTTATTATAATCAAAATATTCCGTTTCTTAACGTGTATTGGTGCCAATCAATAATTTTTTTTATACTCTCTATATTTATTTATACAATTTAAAAATACTAATTTTTGAATTAAATCCTAAAAATACAACATAGAAAAAAGTTGTCTCCTTTATCCGCATATTTCTTCCTTTGTTCCTCAAAAACGTGGCACTATAAATACTCCCTAAACCCAACACTCAATTCAACTGCTCTCACATAACAGAAAACAAATTCAAATTATTGTTAGAGAGAGAGAGAGAGAGAGAAAGAGAAAGATGATTGAGACGGTTAAACACCTGATCGGCTCCGGTGGCCCCAGCGGATTCGGGTCTAGATCCACCGCAGATCTTGTCACTCTTCATTCTGATCTCCGATCTCTAACTGCCATCATCACTGGTTAGTAACTCCTATTTCTTCCTCTTCACTGAGTAAAAAAAAACGAGTTTCCTAATGAATCGTTTCTCTGTTTTCAGGCGCGACGTCGGGGATTGGAGCGGAGACGGCGCGTGTTCTAGCTAAGCGCGGAGCGAGGCTTGTGCTTCCGGCTCGGAGTATCAAAACCGCCGAGGAAACAAAAGCTCGTATCCTCTCTGAGTTTCCAGATTCGGAGATCATCGTTATGCATCTCGATCTCAGCTCGCTTGCCTCTGTTCGTAGATTCGTCGCTAATTTCGAATCTCTTAATCTCCCACTCAACATCCTCATGTAATTAAACTCCATCATCCCAATTCAATTCGATCTTATAATATAAATCCAATCACCGGTTCTAATTTTTGATTTTGGTGTGTAATCAGCAACAATGCCGGAAAATACGCGCATAAACATGCCATCTCCGAAGACGGCGTGGAGATGACGTTCGCCACTAATTATCTCGGCCATTTTCTGCTGACGAAACTGTTGTTGAAGAAGATGATTGAAACGGCGGCACAAAGCGGCGTTCAAGGCCGTATCGTCAACGTTACGTCTGTGATTCATAGTTGGTTTTCTGGCGATATGTTGCAATATCTCGCTGATATATCGCGAAACAATAGGTAATTAATTACTAAATAATCATGAATTCCAATCATTTTGTGACTAATTAAAATATTGATTTATAGTACAAAAAAGGTGATGCGACGACAAAAATAAAAGCCGTCGTCTTCGTCTTTTTGTATATTTAAATAATACTAATTTCGATAGAATAATACTTAATTTGCGTTTTGTAGAAATTACGACGCGACTCGAGCTTACGCGCTCTCCAAGCTTGCCAACGTACTGCACACAATAGAGCTCTCAAGGCTTCTCCATGTAATTTTTTAAAACAATTAAATTCCCTTTTTTTACTAATTTTTCAAAACAAATAAATCTCTAATAAATTGTAATAATTGCAGAAAATGGATGCTAATGTGACGGCTAATTGTGTTCATCCTGGAATCGTGAGAACACGTCTCACAAGAGACCGAGAAGGCTTCATCACTGATTTAGTGTTTTTCTTGACCTCCAAGCTATTGAAGTCTGTTCCTCAGGTAATTAACCAATCAATCATGTGTTTCACTTTTCATGTATATAAGCCTCTATATAATAATATTGATTAATATAGGCAGCAGCAACGACGTGTTACGTAGCAACAAGTCCGAGATTAAAGAACGTTTGTGGCAAATACTTCTCAGACTGCAACGAAGCTCGGACATCTAAATTCGGATCTTGCAACTTTAAAGCTCAGAGACTCTGGACTGCTTCTGAGTTGTTGGTTTCTCCAGCTTCCACTCCCAATGTTTATCAAACCTTCAACTACTCTTTAGCCAACGATCCTGTGTGTAGTTCCCAAGCTCATATGTAATAATATCTAAATAGCTTTATACAGATATATAGCAATATATAGAATAGATGAGTGGGCCAAAACACAATCTTCGTTTGTGTGTAGGTGTGTATATATATATATGTGGTGGTGTTTTTCATGTATATATAATAGTTGTAGGGTTTTGTAAATCCTAGCTATGTACTTGTTATGTAATTCCTACCTGCATCAATCTATTAAGAATCTGAGAATTTTTCTACTCTTATTATTTTACCATTTTATTCAGTAACTTAAGCACATACTCTTTTACAGAATCTTGAATGTAAAGGTTCTGTATCACATAGGACAAAAAGAAAAGGAAATTGTTATCATTGGTTACAACAGACATCATAAAGAAAGGAGAAATATGATACAAAGCCCATGAATAACTAGTACATATAACAGCTTTATTTGCTAATACATGAGCACAATGATTCTGCTGACGTGGTGTGAGCAAGAATTTAGTTGCTGTAAACATTAGTTTCCAGTCTTGGATCGTTTCTATGTAATGATGTAGACTTAAATTGGTGGCATTTCCATGGATCATTCGGTTCAGAGTTACTTTGGCGACCTTGATACTTACCCATTCTCCACAATGGAGAGCAACAAACAAAAACTAGTAAACACAAAGCGAACATCGCCACAACCATCAATTATAGATTTTTGTTTCACAACCAAGATTATTTTATGTCGTTCATAGCAACAAAGAAAAACTAACAAAGCAAAACATCATCACAACCATAAATTATTAATTTTTGTTCATAACATCCGATTTTGCATTGAAGACAATCACGCATTTTCATTCGCCTTTGCCATTTCCTTCAAACATGATAAAAAAAAGTCTTGTTTAGTTTCTGAGGATTCCATTATACCTCCAAATGTTAAAAACAAAATAGAAACAAATTCATACCAGACTCTTTGGCTTTTCCTTTGTGAGGAAGTGTAGAAGAAAACCTGAGGTTCTTCGAGGCAACAGTCAGGATTCTTCAATGTGGAAGCAGTTACTAAAGCTCAGAGACTCAGCAAAAAAAATCTTATCTTGTGAGCTAGGTAATGACAACTCTTGTTCTTTCTGGCATGATTCGTGGACGCCATTTGGGGACCTATTATCTTTCCTAGGTCCAAATGCGCATCAGATCCTAGGACTACATTTGGATGCAAAAATCACCCATGCCCAGAACAGATAATGGTTAGATTTTCGGGGGAGCTCGAAACAGCAAATTAGTGTTCAAGTGCTATGATAATGGGTTTTTTTTTAGGCCCATTAAATAATCATTTGGTCTCTAAGAGGCCCATGGCGCTAAGCCCTAGATCCGAGCCAAGAAGCTCGCCTGCAACTGGGAACAAAAAGCTCCGGCTGAAATGGCGAATGCCCAGAAAGTCTTCACCGTAGAAACCCTAAGAAGTGCAGCAAAGCAGTCCTTCCGCTGCCTGGAGGTTCCCGTCCGTCTCCGCCGAGCTATCAAGAAATATCTTCGCGAAGAAGATGATCCACACATTAGGAAGAGAGTGCGTCAGTTATCAGAATCATTCAAAGAGATCAAGGACACGAATCTACTGTTACCTGAAACCACGGCGAAGAGTCTAGCAGATTCTATGAACTCAGTGGAGACTAAGCGATGGAAGATACAAACCGTTTATGGAGATAGCGGTTTGCAATACAGAGACGGTGAGACTGCAGCTTACATTGCTTCTCGTATGCCCGCCGTCTTCTCCGTCTGCGTCAGAGTCCTCACTGAGGTACTTTTTGGAATTTCATAATTTATGTTTTAGGTGAAGGTTAGATCATGTTGATTAGATAATTGAATAGTCCTGAGCTTTTGGAAGATTTGAGAGTTTGGGTGAATGTTAGTTAGATCATACTGATTAGTGATTCCATTTGGATAGTCCTGAGCTTGGAAAAATTGTCTTCTTCTTATATAGATTCGTCGAAGATTACCGGATTTTACGCCTACAAAAGTGCTGGATTTTGGTGCTGGAACCGGTTCGGGTTTCTGGTGAGGAGATTGATGTTTCCCTCATTAAGTTTTGCTACTTATTTTGTTCTTGATTCTTTGTAACATCGTGTAGGGCGGTTAAAGAGGTTTGGCCAAAGTCTGTGGAGAAAGTAAATATAGTGGAACCATCTCAGTCAATGCAGCGTGCAGGACGTAACTTAATCCAAGGTGATTGAATTTGATAGTATCTGACAAAGCTCTTTGAACACTAACTGCATTGATTGATTCTGATCTTATTGTTCTTGTGAATATGTAAGGTCTCAAGGATTTGCCTCTGATTCATGGGTATACTAGCCTCCTAGCTCTTAATAAAGAGATCAATAAAGTGATCAACAAAGAAAAAGACGAGAGGAAACATGATCTTGTCATCGCCGTGGGTTTTCTCTTTTCCTTAAAGTTCTTTTTTCTATCAAGTCTGTGATTCTTGTTTTGTTGTTTACTGATTAAATTTTCAATTTTTTTCCTCTGGTGGTTAAGTCCTATGTGCTAGGTGAGATACCATCTCTGAAAGACAGGATTACTGTGGTTCGCCAGCTCTGGGAACTTACAGATGATCTCTTGGTATGATTTTCAGTTTTTATCATCTTTCTTTCTCCTCAAATATTGTTTTTGTGTGCACTGTACATTTTGATTTGTTGAATCCAATCAGCTTTATGAATTCTTTTCATAAATTGTGGTTGAGCAGGTTTTGGTTGAACCAGGAACGCCACATGGTGCTAACATTATATCTCAGATGCGGTCCCATCTACTGTGGATGGAGGAGAGGGTAGTTTTCATTTGCTTACACATATATTCATATTCAAATGATGATATGATTCTGTTTTCAGAAGTTATTTATTCCTCTTCTGTTCATATACAAATGTATTTATTTTGTTGTAGAAACTGCGTAAACTGGAAAAGAAAATAAAGAAAGGTGAAGTTGGAAAGGACTTGCTCAATCTCAAATCTGGTGCGCATATTGTTGCTCCAGTAAGTGTCAATATCCTTCCTGAAAAAACTCTCCTCCACTAGTCAAACACTTGGTCAAGAACTTGCTGTGATAGTTTTTATGAGAAAACGATCACATGAATGTATTTGTAACACAAAGAAACGGGTTACAATTGCAGTGCCCTCATGATGGAAAGTGCCCGCTGGAAAACACTGGAAAGTATTGCCATTTTGTACAGCGGTTGCAGAGAACATCGTCTCAGCGTTCCTACAAGGTTCTGTATTTCTGCTTGGAGTTGTCTTCGGCCGAATATATAGATTTCAGTCAGCTTTATGTTTGCTGATGACTCCAAACCTAAACCTTAACCTTTGCAGCGTACAAAAGGTGTTCCCTTGCGTGGGTTCGAGGATGAGAAGTTTTGTTTTGTAGTTTTCAGGAGAGGTCGGCGCCCACGGTTGGTAGTTTCAGAATGTTGAATGATTATGAATTTATGATTATTTATTCCCTTTAGAGAAAGGTTGTTAAGGATTGAGTTTGGGGTTATGCCTTCAATTTAGGGCACCGTGGCCTCTTGACGGCATGAAGTTGGAGACACTAAAGGAGAGGCGTGCAAACAAGAAACCCGAGGATCTGGAGATTGATTATGGTAGGTCTGCGACTAATTTATGAAACCCATCCGCACATCTAGCTTTTGACTTACGTGCCCATTTCATATCTGCAGAGGACTTTATCAAATCACAGGTGGTTGAAGTACCTTACATTGATCCAAGAGCATATGACTCTGATACCATGGATGAGGAGGAGGAACAAGAAGGCAATGAAGGTACTGATGAGGATAAGGAAGAGAAGGTTGAAGACGAAGAGGAAGAGAAGATTAAAGAGGAGAGCGAGAGGGCAAGTGTGGGAGGTGGATGGGGAAGAATCATATTCCCTCCATTCCGCAAAGGGAAACAAGTGACATTAGATCTGTGTGTGCCGACCAAAGAGGATGGGTCAGAGGGAGCATTTGAAAGGAGAGTATTTACAAAAAGCAAGAACCCGGATCTTCATTTGCAGGCTAAGAAATCCTTTTGGGGAGACTTATGGCCTCTCACAACTCAACAGGACAGTGGCAAAGAGAAGCCAGTAGATGCCGAGTGGTGTCGCTCAGATCAAGACCAGAAATGGGGTGCCTGGCCCTAGCCTTAGCCTTAGGGTTTAGGAATATCATTTCATCCATGTAAAATCATGATTTGGTCGAGTATTAAAAGCCATTTCCCATTGAGAAAAACATGAATCTTCGTTTCAATTATAATGACACTTTGGGGCTGACTGAAACAGAAGAATCGTAGCAAATGAACATAATTATACCATACATATTACCAAAAACAGAACACAAGACATCTTTTCCATCTGTGTAATGTGTATACACATCTTACAACTAAATAATTAAGTATTAACTGGAAGCCTCCAAACAAATAAAAGAATCTCCTATCTATTTACTTGTATATACTTAAACACGAACTGGCAAACCATAGTTGTGGAAAACTCTAATCCTTCCATCCCAAGTTGCTGTAACAATCACAAGCCCCCACAGGTGAGGCTGCCACACGCTTCTCAGAAGCTTCAGCTTCCCTCTGTTGCTCACTGCAGCTTCTTCCAGCTTCTCTTCAGGCCACATTGTTGATCCTTTCATTGGCAAGAAACAGTCCACTTTCGGTGTCTTCCTGTCCAAATCTTCGATACACTCGGACAGACTGTCCCTGGCTCCTTTTCTGAGCCAAGGTATAGACACAGACGCATTCTGCGAGAGAAAGCCCTCATAAGACCTGATGCTTTTCAGTGCTCCCGAAGGAGGCTTCTTGCTGTGTAACTGAGAGTAGTTCCAGACATGAACGCATGAATCCTCTGATGTTGAGACTATGTGTTTCCCATCTAAAATGAATGAAGCAGATGTTGTGCGAAGACTAGAAGCTGCAAGCGCAAAATAAAGTTACAATCATCGTAAATCTTAAGTATAGAACAAATGCAATCATTCATCTGCAGTTATGAACATATACTAACCTTTAAGCTTGCAGATAACATCCTCTCCGCATATGATGCGAATCTGTGAATCAGCAGAAGTAACCATTACTTTTTCCAAGTCATTGGCAACAAACTGAAGACCAGTGATCCTTTTGCTTGAACTTTTCTTCTTCCCATGTAAGTTGATTTCTTTGTCCATTTGCAGCTGATTATCTGAAAATTGACAATATGAACGATATTAAGCTCCCTCTCCAAACAACTATTGAATCATTAAGTGGTTATCTCAAGGAGATAAGCGTACCGGATATATGATAAAAGCGACAGCTCCCAGTCATGGAACCTATAACTGCACCCTGCAAAACTCTTTATTAAGCAACTGATAACACTGACAACAAGGAAAACTTAAGTCTTTTCAAAGTACCTTTGCATCTGGACGATAGCACACAGCTGTAACAATATCTCTTATATCTGTGTAGTCAACAACTCGAGAACGAGACACATCCCATATTCGAACTTTCCCATCAATAGATCCGCTTATGAAGTAATTGTCATCCACAGGGTTGAATGCCACACAAGTTACTGTGTAACAAGGACAGAGATACAAGCTGTCAGCGAAGAATAAGAATGAAAGTACCAAACGCAGCACTGATCCAAGAAGAAGCTCACCGAAATTGTTATGAGAGAAAGTTTTGAGACATTCATCAGAACCTACTCTCCATAAACGAACAGTCTCATCCACGGAAGATGACAGGAGATACTGTAGCAAAGGGAGCAAAATGTAAGAGGACTATGCTGAATCATAAGACTATACAAATGTAGGAAGAGTTTGAAAAAGATGTTTACCCCTTTCTGCGACCAGGAAAGATCCAAGATCTCCCCTATATGTCCTCTAAACTCATGCAGAGGCTTCTCCAATATACTGAAGATCTTAGGAGGTAACACAACGCACGTTGAATCTGATGACTTCCTAAAAAAACTCATCTTCTTTTCTGTTTTCTCATTGTTAATCTTCAGAGGCTCAATCTGAGAGTGTTGATTCATCCCAAAGTAAACACCAGAATCAACCTCAGCTACTTCATACTTTTCTGTTCTCTCTTCCTCACTGATGCTCCAAACTCGAACAACCCAGTCTTCACCAGCGCTTGCAATGTATTTACCATCAGGAGAAAACTTCATGGCTAAGATAGAGCCATCATGCGCTGGAAATTCTTGGTCAATACACAGAGATGAGAGCTCCTTGCACTGCTTTTTATACGTGTGCACTCGCGCAACTTGATGCAATTGTGATCTCATAGATTCACAGCCTATAGACTCAAAAACATGTGTCAAAACACCTAGCTTCTTTAACCAAGATTTGGCTCCTTTCTTCACCAAATCATCTCTTTGAAAATCGCCAAAGCTACCAGATTTACTAGAACCAGATTCACTCAATCCTTGAGGCATACTACTACAAGTGCTACTACTGGAATCATTCCTGGAGAACAATGATTGATCATCTGTGTCCTCAGATGATGATGAAACAGAGGATTGATCAAATGCAGAGGACGTAGTAGATTCATTCCTCAACAAGGAATCCACCTCCTTGATGACAGCTTCAGGCACAACGGTCGAGGGCTCGAGTTCATCTTCTGTCGTAGTCTTTTTGAAACTAAAGCCCATAGATTGGAAAAACTTACGGCGTCGATTGGAAACACTATCGGGAGTATTGGTCCAGAGATGTAAACCAAAGTCTTGGGAGTCTTCTTCAGGGGCATCAAAGAAGCACTCTTCTTCTTCGTCTTCTTCGTCCCCACGAGTATCCATCACACACTCTGTTCTGTTACCAAACCAAAAACGAAAAAAAAGGAAACGCGTGATTAAAAAGACTTCAACTTTGCCTACCAAAAAAGAATCATATCCAGTCAAATCAAAGTGTTCAAACAGAGACTCTTGATTAGTAAAAAGAAGACATATTTGAAAATTCCAAGTCAAAATACAGAACAGAGAAAATGATGACACAAGTACTTTACCTGTTTCGCCAAACCCTGTTCTTGTTGTTGTTGAATCGAGTTTTGCTTTTTCGGAAAAACGAAAATAATAAGTGTGTGAAGAAGAAAGAGGTATGAAATATCTGTCGGTTCCTTTCGAATCGATTCACGCCTTTTGAATTGAGACCCTTTGGTTTTGGTAGGTTGAGCTAATTAATCTTCGAAAGGGTTTAAGGTTTAGAAACTCGCGATTATTAGCGAGATTAACGGAATATTTATGGAAACAAAAAAAAAAAGAGAATTTCTTCAATGGTACGAAGAAAGATAGAAGAAGAAAAGGGTACAAATACAAATGAACAAATATTAATTTCCATGTCGTTTTGTTCTCTCTTATCTTTTAATTTTTACTTTTCATTTTTTTTTGTATTGTCAACCACTTCAATTTATGCATTCGCCTTCTTATTATTTTTTTTATTCTATAACATCTAAAACTTTATTTAAAAATACATAAACGTATAGTATAACTCGTGAATCATTTGAACAAGGACAATTTTTTGGACATAAAAATGGTAAACAAATTATTGTTCATTATGAATGGAGCTTTTAGCGAAATAGACTTTGATCATAAAACGCCAACTCCAACTCTGAACTCACTAAAATTTTGCTCTCCCTCGAAATTGATTCGTCCAAAATCAGGAGCCCACATATGTTGTTGCGTCACCATTAAGATAGTAGTTTGAGCTTCTGCTTCCGACACATAAGCTATCATTTTATTTTATTTTAAATTAGAGGTGCAAAATCCATCTGGAGATAAGAGCCGACTTTAATCCACTCTCAAGAGAAATTGAACCATGGTTTTTGCTCTTTTCTTTTAGAATTCCTTTTGGTCATGAGAAACGATTTTTTTTTATATCAATTATAGTATTATACTCATTTTTTCTTTTTGCAAAACTAATTTGCTCTAAAATAATATTTATTTTCCTTTTTAAACAACCTAATATTTCTAAATTTATCATATGCATGTTCATCTCTTTTCTTTCTCATGACAAGAAAATATCTTCCTAAATCATTTTGAGACTACATAAACTTTATACCGCTTCTTGTTAATTCATTTATTCTACGCTAACTTCAAATTAAGTTTCAAAATGTTATGTTTTTAATAGACATTTTCTTGTTTCTTGTTCCAACAACATATACTTTCAATATCAACCTCGAATAGGTATTCATAAAACATATTTTATAGATTAAAACAAAATTAACTGATAAATTTCATTTCATTTTCAACTCAAAACAAAGCAAGATAATTTAATAAAAGATTTAAAAGTCATTGATCCACATATTTTATTATTTTGTGTTGCTGTGTAGATATAAAACACCGATTACAAATTTAATTAAATTGAAAATAAATAGTTGCATATTACCCAGAAACGTGGACATGAGTCATGAGTAGTCAATATCAATCAACCACACACAATAGGGATGGACAAAATATAGGAATTATATAAGCTTTGAAATGATTCGAGTTTCGGTATCAAATTCAAAAGATTAGGCATCAAAAATTAGGAAGTTAATTTTAATATTTTAATTTGCTTTATATATAAATTTTAAAATATATTTATTATAAATATAATTTGTCAAAAAAATGTTGGTATTTTTTGGGAAAATATGTACTATTTTTATAATGATCCTAGTAATTATGTTTTTTTTTACAAAGAAAGTTAATTGGAAAGCTTATATATGAAAACTTTATATACTTTTATTTGTTAATTAATATTTTTATTGGCATCTGGATTTGGACTGGATATAATATACCATTCTACATAATAACAACAATATCCATTTCCCTAATACAAATTCCTATCTTTTAACTAACTTAAAAATGCATTATGCCAAAACTCATGTTACTTATTCGGAAAATAAGATATTCCACTTTTTTATTTAAATCGCTAGCGTCGCTGAGGACTCCTCTCGTGTCTCTACATTTCTAATTTTGGTCAAGTATGTATACATATATGTCTTTTCCGTGTATCGAATAAAAATAAAAATATTTTTCTTTTGTTAAAAATTAATAAAATAATTTCCCACACGTAACGAAACGTGTATTTCTAATTGTATTTTGTTGACAATAGTTCTTCCATGAAAAATTAAATATTCGATGGCATCATAAATGCATTTCTTTTTTTGGCATCATAAATAAAATGCTCCACCGCGAAACTAGTGTTACTTTTTGTAATTGACTGAAAAATGTATCATTGACTAATCATAGTGGAAAATAAATGTAACTGTGTCCAACAAGAATTACCAAGTAGGATATGGGTTTTTAAAACAAAAAGAAAGGAAGGATAAAAACAAAATGGAAGGTGAAGGATTAATAGACTCGTGCGTTCTCGTAGCCGGTGACCAAGACCTTGATCACCAAGAGATGATGAGATTTGATATAAATGAAGACTACTGGTTTGATGCTTGTGAGACATATATATATATATATGCCACGAAGTTCTCATATGGAAAAAATATTTGAATTCTTTTAGCAAAATATCATCGAATCACAAGAAAAGACCGAAGAAACTTTTAGTGCCAAATTTGACTAGATTGAGACCTAATTTGATTCATGGCTGCGGCCGTGAGGGTTACTCACTCTCCACATTATCATCACATCATCTCCCTCTTATTTTCTTTTTTTCTCAATTAAATTAACAACAATTTTCATTTTGCGTTACATTCGAATCAAATTTTGAATAGATTAGCAACAACAACACACAAAAAATTCCGGTGATTTTTTATCAAAGAAAAAAGAAAAAAAACTTTTCCGGTGATAGAGCCAAACAAAAAAAAACCTTCAAAAAAACGTTTTTTTACCTTTGCTTTTATAAGAAGAGGCTTAAGAGCTAAATATCTTCCGAAAAAAAAAGAAGAGCTAAATAATTATTGGGCTTTCTAAATTCCAAAACGTCATTCGTGTAAACTCTTGAATGGGCCTTCAGGTAAACATGAAAGCCAACGTTTTCGTAAGAATTTAATTTTGTATCATATTCCAAGAACATTTGTATCATATATTATAAGCCAACGTTTTCGTAAGAATTTAATTTTGTTCGTTGTGCAATCTAAATGTTTAATACCCGAAATGTTGTTTGTTTAATTCAATTTAACATCAAGGTCCGAATCCTTCATCGAGCTTTCAATGGTCAAAATGCAAAACATGAATGTTGCCATGTTGGGTGCATAGCCGGAAATAATATAACAAAACACTTTATTTGTTCCGTTGACGTAAGAACTTCACGATGAAAAACATTTCAAAGCATGCATGCTTCTTAATCTATATCCAAATCGAAATCCCTTTAAAAAAATAAAACAACTCACGAAAGTGAATCTAAAATCAGAAAATTAAGTTTGAAAACAAAAGTTACATGCTAATATATATTTAACTTTTTCATTTCTAAGGTTGGAGACTACATTCAAACCCTACCACTAGCTCTCTTTTTCTTCTTCCATGTTTGCACGGACCCTACAGTACGAATTTTATCCGATAGGAAGAACTGTTTTATAACTAACCAATTTGTCCAATTGGGATGTGGTCCAAAACATCAACTATGGCACGCCCTATATTCGCGGTGTTGGATTAAGCTTGAAGGAATAACTTGCGGGACAAGAAACTAATCCTACCGAGTTATGGTTTAAGAGATTTGGATTAGATTGAATATTATATTTAGGAGTTATCTAAATATTAATGAGAGATTATCTAATTCAAATAGAAATAGGATTAGTCTATGGTTTTATTATAAAAGCACTTGTTGAGATGTGACAAGGCTTAAGAGGTTGAGAGCTTTAGTTTTTGAGCAAGTTTTCTAAAGCTAATAAAGAGAGTAATTCTTTATCAATCTTTGTGTGTTCTTAAATCGTTATAATCACTTTAATTGGTATCAGAGCTTAGGGATCTGATTCTTATTCGGAGAACGAAAAGCAATCTTTGGCGACGAAGCGATCAACAAGACGGAAGCTTTGGAACAGAGGTACCTTCGGTGGTGGTTTTGTTTTCAGAGTCGAAGTTTCGTTGTTCTTTGAACGGAAGGTTCTTGGCGTTGAAGGGTTTCTTTTGCTCGAAAGAAAAGAAGTTTCTTGGAAGAACAGAATTCCCGGTGAAACAAAGCTTTGTTGGAGAAGAAGTGATTTGGTGAGACAGAGGAAGTTTCTTCTGAAAAAAAAAAAAAAAACAACAACAGAGAAAGTGTTGACAGGAAAACAGAGGCTTAGAACTCGAAACTTTTTTCTGTGAATTAAGATTGAGGATTCAGCCAAATATTTTCGCTATACCTATCACCGACGACGTCAAAACTCAAGCATGGAAGATAACATGCCAACAATGGGAAAATCAAAAGAAGGAGGACCGTCTTCCATTGTTTGTCCCATGTTGAACTCAAGCAATTATACCGTATGGGCTATGAAGATGAAGATCGCACTCAGAGTTCATAAGGTTTGGGAAACCATAGAGACAACCTCAGCAAATCCTGTAGATGGCGATAAGAATAACATGGCCATAGCCTTGTTAGTTCAATCTATACCCGAAACTTTGGCACTTCAAGTCGGTGAGCTAGACATAGCGAAGAAGATATGGGAATCTATCAAGATGAGACATGTGGGAGCTGAAAGAGTTGAGGAGGCTAGACTGCAAACCTTGATGATGGAGTTTGATCGCCTCAAGATGAAAAGCACCGAGAAGATTGATGATTTTGTGAATAGAATGTCTGAAGTTACATCAAAATCAGCTGCGTTAGGAGTGAATATCGAAGAATCAAAACAGGTCAAGAAGTTTCTCAAGTGTCTTCCTAGGAAGAAATATATTCACATGGTAGCATCACTTGAACAGATGTTAGATCTGAATACCATTGGTTTTGAAGATGTTGTCGGACGCTTAAAAGCTTTTGAAGAAGCGATTGAAGAAGAGGAAGAAGAAGATGATCCTAGTAACTTGTTGTTTACAAATCAGCAAAATCAATACAGTCGCAGTGCTAGTGGAGATTATAGAAGTAGAGGTCGTGGAGGACGCTCGGGTTTTAGAGGAAAAGCCAAGGGCACTTCAATGGTGGAAGAGATACATCGAGAGTGACGTGTTACCGGTGTGACAAGATCAGACATTTTGCATCAAATTGTCCAGATCGCTTGCTTAAACTTCAAGAATCTCTAACAGAAAAGGACAACGATGATACGCAAGGAGCTGATGCTCTTATGATGCATGAAATAGTGTACTTAAATGAGGAAAATTACAAGCTAAGTGATTATGAAACTACCACCGGTGAAGAGAATGTTTGGTACCTTGACAATGAAGCTAGTAACCACATGACGGGAGATCGACGATATTTTGACAAGATTGATGGTTTTATTACAGGAAAAGTTAGATTTGGTGATGACTCATGTATTGCAATAAGAGGAAAAGGCTCAATCTCCTTCATCGATATGAATGGTAAACCAAGGATAATGGCTGATGTTTATTTCATTCCAAATTTGAAGACTAATATCATTAGCTTAGGGTAAGCTACTGAGTCAGGGTGTGACATAAGAATAAAAGGAGAATGTACTTAACTATGCATGATTCCGACGGAAAGCTACTTGTCAAAGCGGAACGATCTAAAAATCGATTATACAAGGTACATATGGGAATAAGAGACTCGACATACTTACACCTATCAACGATCAGTGAGAGCAGTAGATGGCACGCTAGGATGGGGCAGATAAACTTTGAAACAATAAATTCGATGATTCAAAAGGAGCTCGTTCAAGGAGTACCGCATGTTGACATACAAAAGGAATTATGTGGATCTTGTTTACTTGGGAAGCAAACAAGACAAATTTTTCCTCAAGCCACTTCTTATAGAGCAGCACAAGCACTTGAACTTATACATGGAGATCTTGGTGGCCCTATAACACCAAGTACGATCGCTGGAAACAAGTACGTGTTTGTTCTTATCGATGATCACACTAGGTACATGTGGACAATGTTACTAAAGGAGAAAGGAGATGCATTTAACAAGTTTAAAAATTTTAAACTTTCGGTGGAGCAAGACTTAGGGATGCAGATAAAGACGTTCCGAACCGATAGAGGAGGAGAGTTCTTATCACAAAAATTCAATATTTTCTGTGAAACTCATGGGATTAAACGATATCGTACCGCGCCTTATACTCCACAACAAAACGGTGTGGTCGAAAGACGGAACAGGACATTAATGGAGATGACACAAAGCTTGTTAAATCATATGCACATTCCAAACTACTTGTGGGGAGAAGCAATACACCACTCGACCTATCTTTTGAATAGAACAGCTACAAGAGCTCTTAAGGACTTAACACCGTACAAAGCCTTGCAGAAGAAGACACCAAATATCAATCATCTTCGAATATTTGGGTGTATTTGCTATGCAAAAATTGACAAGCCACACCTAAAGAAGTTGGATGACAGATCGTGTATGTTGGTTCATCTTGGAACTGAACCGGGCTCAAAGGCATATCGTCTACTTGACCCAAAAAACTGGAAAATAGTGGTAAGTAGAGATGTGGTATTCGATAAAACTAAAGGATGGAACTGGAGTTATAATGGCACTGAAAGAGATAGTAGCGGAAGTTTCAGCATTGCCCTTGGAGAAAATGGAGACATCGAAGATCAAGGGCAAGATGGAAACGTTGAAACAGAGCATCAAAACATAGATAATATTGAAGAACTTGACGAAGGAGAAAGTGACACCGAGATAGCTGTTATTCACGATCAGGAAACAGGGCAAGAACATGGGACTGCACCGCCGGTTCTAAGAAAATCCCAAAGACAGAGCAACCCACCGAAATACTTTGAGGACTACGCCCTAATTGCTGAAACAGAGGGAGAGTTGCTGCTACTAATGTTTAATGATGAGCCCAGAAACTTCGGAGAAGCAAAAGAGACAAAAGAGTGGACAGATGCTTGCAAAGATGAGATGATTTCTATTGAGAAAAATCACACTTGGCATCTTGTTGATCGACCATCCGGAAGTAAACCGATTGGGTTAAAATGGGTCTTCAAACTAAAACAAAATTCTGATGGTAGTACCAATAAACATAAGGCTCGACTTGTTGCTAAAGGATATGTGCAGCACTATGGAATTGATTTTGAAGAAATCTTTGCTCAAGAGCTTCAGATTGAAACAATAAGACTTCTCATTAATCTTGCAGCAGCAAACGGTTGGGAAATACACCATCTAGATGTCAAAACAGCGTTTCTTCATGGGGAGTTAAAAGAAACCGTGTACGTTACTCAACCGGAAGGGTTTGAAGAAAAAGGAAGCGAAGATAAAGTTTACAAACTCAACAAGGCACTGTGCGGATTAAGACAAGCTCCAAGAGCATGGAACAACAAGTTGAATCAGATTCTTATGGAACTTCAATTCAAGAAATGCTCAAAAGAACCATCTGTCTATCAGAAGGAAGTAGGCGAAAACCTCCTTGTTATTGCAGTATACGTCGATGATCTATTCGTAATAGGAACAAGCCTAAACATCATTGATTTTTTCAAGAAAGAGATGGCATCAAAGTTTGATATGAGCGATCTTGGAAGGTTGACATATTATCTAGGAATCGAAGTGATTCAAACCAAGGAAGGGATAACACTAAATCAGAGACAATATGCATTGAAAATACTCGAGGAGTCAAAGATGATGGAGTGCAACCCGGTGCACACGCCAATGGAAGCGGGTCTCAAACTTTCAAAGTCCGAGAAAGAGAAGGAGATAGACGCCACACTATACAGGAGAAATGTTGGCTGTCTACGCTATCTACTCCATACTAGACCCGACTTATCCTATTGTGTTGGAGTTTTGAGCCGTTACATGCAGAGCCCTAGAGAATCTCATGGAGTTGCGATGAAACAATGTCTTAGGTATTTACGAGGAACCACCACTCTTGGCCTAACGTTTTAGCGGGCAATGACGAAGATACCAAAGCTTATAGGCTACAGCGATAATAGCCATAACGTTGATCCGGACGATGGAAAGAGCACAACAGGACATATATTCTACCTTGGTGAAAGTCCAATTACTTGGTGCTCACAAAAACAAGATACTATGACATTATCTTCATGTGAGGCTGAATTTATGGCAGGTACTGAAGCTGCAAGATAAGCAATTTGGCTTCAAGATCTACTGAGTGAAGTATTGGCACAACCAAGCGAAAGAGTGATTATCCGAATCGATAACAGATCAGCCATTGCTCTTACCAAGAATCCGGTTTTCCATGGTCGAAGTAAACACATTCACACAAGGTACTATTTCATAAGAGAGTGTGTTGAGAATGGACAAGTGGAAGTGGAGCACGTACCCGGGAATGAACAAAAGGCTGACATTTTAACGAAGGCACTAGGAAGAGTCAAGTTTAAAGAGATAAGGGACTTAATCGGAATGCAAGAGCTGGCTGAAAGTGATTTCAAGCTTAGGAGGGAGATTGTTGGATTAAGCTTGAAGGAGTAACTTGCGGGACAAGAAACTAATTCTACCGAGTTATGGTTTAAGAGATTTGGATTAGATTGAATATTATATTTAGGAGTTATCTAAATATTAATAAGAGATTATCTAATTCAAATAGAAATAGGATTAGTCTATGGTTTTATTATAAAAGTACTTGTTGAGATGTGACAAGACTTAAAAGGTTGAGAGCTTTAGTTTTTGAGCCAGTTTTCTAAAACTAATAAAGAGAGTAATTTTTTATCAATTTTTGTGTGTTCTTAAATCTTTATAATCACTTTACGCGGGGGTTATAATTTAGCTTCATTTCACAATCTTTCAATTTAAAATCATCACACACAATGAAACATTTTTTATAAAATACGCAATGTTTTAGTTGGACAAAAAAAATCTCTTACAGGAGGTTCCACATTATTTTTTTGGCACGTAGTATCTATATATTAGCCGTAAGCCCGTAACCAACCCGTAAGAGCACCCATATTAGGATATCTCATTGAATATCTCATCATAAACAAATTGAAAAAGAATTGAAAAAGGAAGAAAGAAGAGAAAAACGATTATGGAAGCATAAATATAAAATTTAATTATAAATGTCATTATGTGAGTGGTCAAACTTCTTTTTTATTTAAAATTTAATCATAATATTAAAATATATTAATATAAAATATAGGAAATACTCTCTTATAAACTCATCTAATGAGGATGCTCTAATACATTTGCCCAAAATTTGTTAGAACTAGTGTGGAGATCGCAGTTTTGTTATAGACATCAAGACCATAAATACTATTTACACTTGGTCTTTAGTTGGATTTGATCAATAAATTATGCTATAATATATGATAGTAAACTGTTCAAATATACGTTTTTCGATCCATTTATACCTAATATAGAAGACAAAAAACGGACAAAGCAAATGATTTTTAGCCATTTTTTAAGGTGATGATTTTAAGAACCACTAACTTTGTTTTTTATTGAAAAACTAGGGATAAGTCTCGGCTACGCCCGGCTATATAGATTTGGAAGTTGGACATTTTTAAGTTAGTTAACTGAAATAACTTGTCAAATTTATTGGATACTAACTCAAGCACAAGATAGATCTCTCTACCAAAAAAAAGATTAAAAAAAAAAAAGTATTAGGTACCAATTTCCGAAAACGAATTACAAAACTTCATAACTTAAAAGTCGAAGACTCGAAATCATATAACTATAATTACATATCAGGAAAAAACAAATTAATTAATATATAATAATAATTTTAATCTTCATGGAAACACCAATACTCTAATAGTCTTGATTGTTTCTTTAGCGAATAAAGCACAGTCATCAATTATCTTTTTAGTACCACTGCCAAAGACTTGGTTGCTTGTTTTCTATATTCATAACTCATAACTCATAACTCATAACTGTGAGTTGCTCTAGCTAGCTGTCTTACTCTTCTATGACTAATTTTGTAATATAACAATGTTTTCTTCACCATATTTTTTTTTTCTTATTATCTTATGCTTTGTATGTTTCTTTTTTCTTGATAAGATGAGAATTTTTATTACCAAAATGGAGCAATGTTGATTTACAGATGCTTAGGACATAAATAGCTTTTATGAACCAAAAACATTGTTATATCTGCGAGCTAGAACATGAAAACTTAAGAGTTGAGGTAGGAATGAGTGAACCATTGAGATAGTGTTCTTCCACAGCCCTTGCCAGCTAGAAGCGTGTCTCAGATGCTTCTACCATTTGTCTATTTTTAGATGAACAAAAAAGGGAAGCCTTTCTTTTCTTGTAATCACACAATGATTCATAATGATGAACAAATAGAGAACAGTTGGAGCTTACGTTTGTTTTTGTTGCATAGTTGATTTGTTGAAGGCATCTCAATTTGATTTAGCAATCTTCATTATTCTAGTGCCTCCTAAATTACCAAAAAAAAGCGCAATAGAGACCATCAAATAACGCCAGTACAATAATGCGTAAGTGTCCATACATTGAGAAAAATATTCCCACAAAAAAACTATACATGCTTTAAAATCTGTGCCTTACCCCAAAGATACTTAAGAGGCCTAATATTTCATAGGCATTATTATGATTCTGTGGAGAGACAAAGGTAATTCACCGCAAATGCAACTGCAAAAAAAGTATTGTTATTTTGCATTTATATTAAAACTCCAAAAAGGCTAATGAAGTTAAGTTGATAAATTACCATCTAATTTCTTAATGTTAAGTATTGATAAAGGTAATAGCTGGTTTTTCAAAAAAGGTAGTAGCTGCAAATTTGAAATTCATCGCCCAGTAATCACAACCAGTCAATAATTGCAGAGTCAAATTTGGAGAGCATAGTAGTTTCATACCTTACAAGTTACAATCCATATTTAAATTTTCAGAATTTGGAGAGTTCAGTAGAAATGTACAATATTCTCAAATAAGACAAAATCATAGGATTTTTAGATGAACAATCAAACAGAGGGGAGACATGAAACAAAACATAACCTATACAAACAAAACGTGGGGATTATATCTCACTATTATGTAAAATAACCACATCACAAAATTGTAATTGCAGATTTAGATAGCTTGACGATGAAGCACGACCATTTAAATAGAAATCTTCTTAACGAATAATGAGTTATTTTCAACATTTTGTCATAAATTGCTTAATCATACCATTCCTATCAAATGACAGAGTGACATTTGTGAACTCAATTAATTCACTTGAACTCTATAGTTTCCTTTGTAGCTAAAACAATAAGATTTTTACATAGAGAAAGCTTACTCAAATATGTGAGTACAGAATTTATATCGCGGCCGAAGAAAATCATCAAATCTGAGACTTACACCTTATTTAAAAAAATTGAAAGAATCAAAACACCAAAAGTAACAACCATAACCTTGAGGGGTAGATGACAACAGAGTGTCGACACCGAAAGAAATTCGTATAGTGGCAGTGAGGAGAAACCGGAAAGAATGAGAGAAGCCAAATTAGCAAGACAGAACAAACAAATCGTAAGGGTTCCCCAAAGCGCAGAAAAAAGCGAGCAAAGTTTCATTGAAAAGATTAGAAATTAGCGTACCTTTAGTTCCGATTAGAAACAATTTCTGGCCAACCAAGAGCCCCAATCCCACTGCGTCCGGATAATCTCCATGAGTGTTTCTAACCTTTGAAATCAATAATAATCAGCAAACTTGATGATCTAGGCTTTGAACGATTGAATTTCCAAAAATGGTGGTTCAATGAAAAAAAGAAGACGGCCGAGAGCCTTACCTCCTGAACCTCGGTCACTGAGATGGTTGTGATGAAGCGGATAGGTGTCGATGAGGATTTGGAGGTTGGTATTCTAATATCGGATATTTTAAGGGATATAATAGGAGGAATACGTAAAGCTTCATGAGATGCTGCTGACGTGTCTGTTTTTAGAGATGTTTAAAAATGCTAATGATACCACATGGCACCTCAACAGCTCATTTCAAACCTTATTTTTTGTGCTGATGTGGCCCCAAACTCCTCTTTTTATATAGTAGAGATTTTAGAAAATATTTAATATAATTTTACATATAACTAAAAATCCCATTTATTTAAAAGTTTGAACAATAAATAGAAAATATGCCACAATTTTGTTTTTTTCAGATCTATATTTTCATTGGACGGCAACTGTATTGAGGCATCAAATGCCCATTTGCCTAAGAACCATATTGGTTGGCTTGGTCCCAAAAAACTAGGTTTCTAATTGTATATGGATTCTATAGATACCAAACCAAGTCTCCATTAACACTAGCTTCGCTAAATTTAGTTGCAATGTCCACATCATTCGCATACGCCATCTGACATAAATACATGTATAATCATCCAAAGCCAGAATGATTAAAATATAAACAAAACTATTCAATTTTCGCGTGTATGTATACTAATTATATGCTATGTTTATACTAAACAAAATCAAGTTGTGTTTCTTAATTATGAACATTTTTTGAAGTTGTAATTAAAGAGCCCAAGGTTCCTGCGTTTTTATTTCGTATTTTCGGTTACAATTTACAAGTGAAATTATGCTCGACCAAAATATTAATAACTAAATAACATTACAAATCTTATCAAACAAAAAAAATACTAATAAAATTTTGTTGTAAGCAGCTTTGGTTTTCTTGTCAATATGTGTTTTCTATTTTAGGTCAAAGTTAACATGTATTTAAGAATTAATGTTATAATATCTCCAAGAAAAAAAATGTTTGATTTACCTATTCAAAATAATTTATGCAAATGTATTCAAAATAATGTAATTAATATATTATTTTTGTTATGGAATACGTAAAATCGGAAGTATAATAAAACCAAAAAGAACATTTATAAGATATGTACATATACACATTGCCAATTAAACTCGTTTTCATAAAAACCAATTAATCTTACTTGTGATTGTACTTATACATGCTGAATTGTTCTTAAGATTTTATTTTTGTTTTACTTAAGATACTTAACAAACCAGGATATAAATTAACTGAGTAAGTGTATGCAGTATGATATCACATACAATTTATCTCGGTCGTCATCTATATACACAATACACCATGCATGTGAGATGTGCCAAGCATGTTAGGTTAACGCGGGTTGGATCATTTCAATCCTTTTCCATATCTATAAAGCATATGATGATATCAGTACTTTCATAACAATCAATCAAATAAAATTTTATTGCATCAAATGTAAGGCTCGATGGGTCCCTCGTATAAATCTAATCAGTATGACCAAAATAGCTCTTAACGATTTTGTTATTCTAGGACCGACTTTTTTATATGCATAGATATTCCGGTCTATTTAAAAGTCTAATTTCATAATCTCAACGAGTCGACGAAATTTAAGGAATATTTGTCACGTTTTATGAAAAAGTCACATATGTATAACGTTTCCATGCAATTTATGTCGTTTAAAAGTCGCATATGAGAGGAAAACACAGTCATAAATTGTGTGTTTCTATTAATGATATCCAACATCCATTCATGATTTTGCAACGGAGAATTGTGGATACAGCTAAGTATAGTATATAATTTGCGTGAGGAATTTATATATTGGCACACTCAAATAGCATTTTGTGAAAATTCTTGAGGTTAGGAGAATGAAAAATGTGTGTATACTAAATAGTATAATATAGGTGTATCCTAATCCTAATCCTAATAAGGGAGAGTAGGTGCTGACGTGGATTGCAGTGGAAGAAGATGGTCGGCCCTCTGGAGAAATCGGACGGCTGAGATGAGAGGATAGGTTTCTTAGGCCAAAAATAAGGCAAACAGGTGGGATCCACGGGATGACTAATCTCCACCGTCCAACTCACACATCACAATATTCGTTTCTCCGGTCGACTCACACACCACATCTACTACAGAGCCCTTTTTTGTTGTTGGTGGTGCTCTTCCCTGTGGAGTCCAAATCTCAGACACGTGTCGCCATTTCAAAGAGAGATTCACTGGCGCTTATGGGTCCCACTCTCTGCGTGATTCGCACCTTCCCATATCTGACGGCTGCCGGTCTACTCATCGTAAAAACGCCGGTTACGACCACGACGCCCGAATGAAGATCAACGGCTGGAGGAGGAGATAGGGAAGAATCTGGACCGTAGATTGAAAAGGAGAGACGTGTGGATCCCATGGTCAGTAGAGGCGTTTCTCTTGCTTGTTAAGACAAAACCCCACTCCACTCACTCTTTTTTATTCCGACCACACTCTCACATGTTTTGAAAACGACTTGAGGTGAATTGCATGAGCTCATATTAATGTTTTAACCTTTTAACTTAAATATCCCCGTTCAAAAACTTAGTAAACATTTTAAGTTTGAAGGTATAAACATTTTCTTGTCAAGAAAAAAATCCGCAAAACTATTGAATTAAAAAAACGGAAGCACCTAGAGATATTCCATTCTTTGGACAGGCGAGTCATGACGTGACCACTACGCTTCTTTCTATACTAAACCAAAATTCTCATTTAACAAATACTCTAAAACCTAATAATTAACTAATAGCTATCAAAATACTTTTGGATCGTTGGTTTATATAATGGTTTCCTTAACTTTTTTTTTTTAAATCATCTATCATATATGAATATTAGCTTCCATAACAATGAAAATGTTATCCTTAAACCTCCGTAAAAGAGACAAAAGTTGAAGAAGGATATGGTACAAATCATTACCTCATATGAAAAATGACACATGTTAGATAAAATGCACCCATTTTACAAAGAGAATTCGAAACATCTTCTCCCCCGGCCGAGCCGGTCTTGGTCTTAGAAGAGTTAAAAAACTAGAGAAGAGATGTGTAGTAACTAGTATGTGAAGGAACACATGAATGAATAATGGGACAATATTTGTATAACTAAGGAATTTAAGTGTAAAGAAGAAAATGGTGATATAATAGTTAGAGAGTGTGTCAGAGTCTGACCAAACCTTTATCTCTCATACGAAGAATCCATCGAAGCTTAAGCCACACTATATACGTGTATCTATCTCTCTCTATACAATAATCTTCTAAAGTGACCATTTTTAATTTAATTAAATTCTCTTTTTTCGTCTTCTTCTTGCTTTTTCAAAAACCAGCTTTACCTTTCCACACACACTTCTTCTTCTTCTTCTTCTGCTTTTTTCTCTCCCTTTAGCTTCTTCTTCAGGGTTTTCTTTGATCGGCTTCAAATTTCCATAGCCATGGACACAGCTAAATGGCCTCAGGTATATATTTATTTTCAGTTTCCTCCTCTGTTTAAAAAGTAATCTAAAGAAAAAGTTTCCGTCTTTCAAAAGCTGAATAATGAATGAAATGCTTTGTTTGTTGCTGAAAAAGGAGTTTGTTGTGAAGCCAATGAACGAGATCGTGACAAACACATGCCTGAAACAGCCCAATCAACCTCCGGTGGAGAGGAAAGCTAGACCGGAGAAAGACCAGGCTTTGAACTGTCCTAGATGCAACTCCTTAAACACCAAGTTCTGTTACTACAACAACTATAGCTTGACTCAGCCAAGGTACTTCTGTAAGGACTGTAGGAGGTATTGGACCGAAGGTGGGTCCCTCAGGAACATCCCGGTCGGCGGTGGTGTCAGGAAGAACAAGAGATCTTCTTCCGCTTCTTCAAACTCCAATTCCTCTTCACCATCCTCGTCATCCTCTTCAAAGAAACCTCTTTTTGTCAACAACACCCCGCCGCTTCCTCAGCATAACCCTAAGATTGGTGAGGCGGCGGCGGTGGCTAAAGCTCAAGACTTGGCGTTTTCTCAGGGATTTGGCAACACCCATGAGGCTAAAGATCTCAACTTGGTGTTTTCTCAAGGGTTTGGGAATGGTCATCATCATCATCACAGCATTCCTGAGTTTCTGCAAGTAGTACCAAGCAGCATGAAGAACAACAACCCACTTGTCTCTACCTCATCGGCTTTGGAGCTTTTAGGGATCTCTAATTCCTCTAATCCACGCCCTGCTTTCATGTCTTTTCCAAATGTTCACGATCCATCAGTCTACACAGCATCTGGGTTCGGTCTGAGTTACCCACAGTTTCAAGAATTCATGAGACCGGCTTTGGGATTCTCTCTTGATGGTGCTGGGTATGGTGGAGAAGAGGGATCCAGTGGCACTACTCCCACTAATAATGGAAGGCCTTTGTTGCCATTTGAGAGCCTGAAGCTTCCAGTTTCATCATCAAGCACTAATAGTGGTTGTGATGGCAATGGAAAAGGGAATGGGAATGATCACCATAGTGATCATGAACATGGGAAAGAAGAAGGAGAAGCTGATCAACCTGGTGGTTTTTGGAATGGCATGTTAAGTAATGGTGCTTCTGCTTCTGCTGCATCTGGTGGTGGTGGATCATGGCCATAATTATAGTCAAGGAAGGACCCCATGAGATTCTTAGAAGAAAAGTTAAAATTTTTTTCATCCAAATTTTAAAAGATGAGGGTTAACTACCATCTGGGTGTTTACTACTTTAGCCCTTTAATTTTCATTTGGTAAAAAGACTATTATTAACTTTGTTGGGTTGGGGATGGATACTGTATGTATTTAGACTCTTTTGAATCAATCTCAGTAGTTTCGTTTATGGAGCTCTTTTCATTAAGCTTAAGACTGATGGGTTTCGCTTACTAACTCTAAAGATATATGATTAGTGTATAATGTCACAAGCGAAACAACTTTAGTGTAAAGACTGTTGTACAATATAAATTCAAACGTAGGCTACCAAATTCCGAGGTATAGAGAGAAATAGTCTATTTGAATCATTGCCTTCTTTTAGACATAGAGCCTGTCATCTCTATATGGTGGTAGTGTACTTTAGCTAACCCAATACCCATTTAATTTTCTATTATTCCTGTATTAGTCAAATGCTTTTACTGTTTACATCTATAAAATTCTAATCAAAAACATTTACATGTGAAGAAAATGAAGGGAAAAATAAAAAACTCGTTAACAATTCGTTTGGTTATTTGTTGTGTCATTTAGGAACACTTAAAAGGGGAAAGGGTGATTGACTCGAAGCGTTTTTGAAGAGAAAGAGAAACCACAGAACGTTCAGTTTCTTTAGGCACTTTTTAATTCAAATAAATTTTGCTCAAAAGAATGGACCCACACCCAACATTCCCCTCGGACTTGGTATAATCATCATTACTCCCACTACTCTCTCTGTTTCTGTTTCTCAAAGAAGATCAAAAACATGTTAATTGGGTGTCATCAAGCAATGAAAAGAGGATTATGATGGTAAAGCGGAAGATGATGAATTGGGTTTAAGAATCCAGCTTACTACAAGTAATTGTCAACTAATATCAAATCGGAGCTGGTTTGTCTAAGGTCATTTTATATTCGGTATATTTGCAAAATGAAATCAACGTTAATGTATTTTAAGATTTTTATTTTGCTGACGGATGATGGGCCGACGTATTAGAAGAAACCAATTGGACTGCTGCTTTTTTAGCTAAGGAACATGCATGGTCATATCCATACTCGTCACTAAATAACCAGAAAAAATCCTCATAACACTAGGCAACAATCCAAAGGGCACAATGTTGTATGTTGACTATATACTTTATCTTATATGATTTAAAAATTCCTAAACCGAGGGTTCAAACTTACAAACCCCCTCCTCACATCTTTGGCTTTTACATTAATAAAGAAAATCTAAGAAGAAAACAAAAGCAGTATTATGTTATTTTCTCCAACTCGGATGGACAATTTCATTTCAAGGCTCATTTCCAGGGTCGATGATGATCAAATTACACATATTCCAAATCTCATTAGTTATAATAAACGCATTGGTTGATTCCAAAGGTGCGAACCTTGTGCATGAGCGTGTTGAGAAAGAGTATAAGATGATGATAGTCGGTCGTGTGAGATGCATGCAATCAAGTACCTACAGCAATGAGAGAACATCTAAACACAGATATGAGACAGTCTAATAATGAAGCGGCTCCAATGTCTAAAGATGAAGTGTGACGACTCACCCTAAACCCTTTTAAACGAAATAATTTAGGCTATTCTTTGAAGAAAAAAAGATCTTATTAACACATTCACGAGAATTTGACACGTGTCAAAATTATAATTAGTAGGATAACAATAGGTGTCAATTAAAACTTCATATCTAGCCACATATCAAATTAATTATAATTAAAAGAAAAAAAGAAAATCAAGCACACAAAAATAAATTTTTTATTGAAATTTGGATTTGCAACAGCGAAGCAGGCCTTGGTCATATATAGAATTGAACACAGAGGCTTTCTTCCTATTAAAATATGGCTTTCCGTTTTTGTATTATCGAATGAGCCTGAATTACCAAAAGTAGAAATGTCTGATCTTATTGAGACTTGGAGTTTTGGTCTCGAACATGTCATTTGAAGTACAGGTTAGTTGAATTTTTTGTGTGTAGTATGTTAGGTGTTGACATCATTATATGATACTTACAGCTGGAGAATTTGTGACAGATCTCTGTGCAAAGAATTTCGTATGTACCACTTACTCTTCCCATCTATCCTTCATAGTAGCTGTTGGGTATGCTCGTATTCATCTTAATGATAAGTTGGATGTGTGATAGAAAATGCTGATATGGACTGTTATTTATTGATGAATTTATGAAAAATGTTGGAAAGGAAAATTCAATAGGAATTTGTTACAACTCCTTCCAAGGATTAAGTATTTTGGAAATGACTCATATGAGTTGTTGTGTTGCATAATATACGAATAATCCGTCTTGAATGGGGAGTGTCTAAGTACTTCAGGACAAAACTAGAATACAAATATCTTTGGAGTTTTTGGTTTTGCTCATTCTATTTACATGTTTGGCGATGTAATAGAAACTCATTTCGTTAAGTTTGTTCCCATATTTCATGAAGAAGCAAGTCTCATGGTTTCTCAAAGTTTGCTGATCAAAGCATTGAATTGGTTCTTAAACTAAAGAAAATGTCATCCACATGCTTGGTCGATAGTCTCACAATTGGCACTCTGATGATCTTAGAGTTTGGCTGACTGAATACTCGAGTATTTGTGTTGTGACATAAGTTTGCATGATCCTTAAAATTCTGTCTTATATATTTTTTAGACATTGTATTTGATTTATTTATTTTGATAAATAGCTGAGTTCTTGAAAGCTTTGTGTCGTCCTGTCTAATAACGCCTTTGTTCCCTCAAACAGGGTTGATTATAAAGTTGCAGTCAAGTGTTTCTCTCAGTCATTTCCATTATTATGAAAATTGAGAGTTGCGTATCTCTTAAACATCAAGGCGTCCACTATTTTCCAGGTGTAGCTCAAACTCCACCCATTTTCTCCTTAACAGCGGCACGTAATTACTTAACAATGTTGTTATAGCTGAAACCTCATTTTTTTCATTTCAACTGATATAGATCTATGGAGCATCTCTAGATTATGTGATTCATTATGTTACCTCTACATAAGTGCACCACTCACAGATGCATGTAAAGCATATGTTATACAGAGGTGTAAAAGACTCACAAATTCTGTAGCATCAAATCTTCAAATGCTGCACATGACTAAATGCAAGGGTGTTCTATTCCATTTTAGTGTCTCTTAATATCCAAGATCATGGCTTGTGTTACATTTGCAGGAGTTGATGAGACATGAGGGATACAAAAGTTGCAGCCTGTGTGCTCTATGAATTCTCTGGCTCTTTCTTGGAATCACTTGATATTTCAAATACCAGCGTCAATCATTCTTTCGTTAGTAAGATATGTTTTACTTCTGTAGGTCATATCCGCATCCCAGTGATGCTCTGATACAGTAATCTATAATGCTTCAGTCTCACTAATGCTTGGACCCTTTTACAGATATCTAGGATGGCCCTTGCTCATGTAATTATCAAAAATCCTGATCTAAAAAGCCTAAAAGCCAAGGGGATGTAAAAATCTGCTTCAATTACCGAGTGACGGGAAAACTAACAAATTCTCTCCGTTGTTTTGTGGTAAAAAACTGTTTAAATGTTTAGGCAAGGGCAGTGGATTGGAGGAGCTTGATATTGGTTGGGGATTTTCTTATTTCTCTCTTGAGTCTTTGAGTCCTGCAGTTTCGTTCCTGCGAGCTATAAGTGTGGGTTTGGGTGCTTCATTAGGTGAAGATGCTTTAAAGTTTTTACTTTCAACTTAATTTTTTGGTTTGGCCAGGAAATAACTGATTCTGCCTTAACAAGTAACGTGTCATCATTGAAGCACCTGCAAGAGTTAGCTTTGTCGTATTATTTCAGTGACATATCTCTTAAAAGTTTCAAGTTCTCTATGCCGAACCTGAGGAAACTAAGGCTTGAGAGGGTAACTCCTTGAATGATCAATATGATATACTTGTTCTCACACCAATCTGTCCGAATTTAACTGAGCTTTCATTAGTAGGATGTTTACATATACATGTTCGTTTGTATATTTATATAGCTTTTGAATCCAACCACGTTGGTTATGGAAAATTATAACTTAATTTCATTAATCTATCCACGTTATGAATACATGTGTGTTTGTATAGTTTGGTATATTTGAAACTTTTAAAACTTATGTTATGAAAGAAGTTGATCGTCGTTGTCCTCACCGTCAGAAATCACCCCCAGTTGCTATTTCTCCGACAAACATCCGTTGACGTCCAAACCTCATATATCATATGCCCCTGTTTCTCCAATTTCTCGGGCTCATCCTCTTTTTACGGTGCATTGGATTTTGTCTAACCCCAAAGTATATAAGATATTTGATTATTATATACGACATAATTAATTGAGACGCACTACTAATATCATTGTTCGCAGTTGGTGTTTAATCAAATATATATTTATTGTAAGTTTTGTCTTGATATTTTCTATTTTTTTACTTTGTTCAAAATCAGTTCAATTTTTGGAATAGAAAACATATATTTACAAGCACTACATCTATTATCTATTTTTTATAAAATTAAATTTTATATAATATATAAATATCTCCCCTTCTCCCCCGGCGATATCGCGGGAAGTCCGTATCCTAGTGAAGATAAAGGAAACTATACTATTGGTGATTTGAAACTCAACTTAGATACTTAGCTTGGACGCAACGGTTCTAATGTCTTTCTGGATATATATAAAAACCATAATATTGATTTGAAACGCACTCTTTGTATTAAGAGTAGTAACTTAGAATTAGATAGGCTCAGTTTATATGACAAACATCCAAATATTATTAGGGTTCTTGGTTATGTGTCGGACAAGCAGCATAATTACATTTGTTTCGAGCTTTGCAAATGTCGTTTAGATACTCTGATTAATTTCTGTAGTTCACAAAAAAAATGGAAGAGCTCAGTCTCTTGCAGATCCAGATTTAATCAAACTAATGCAAGGAAAATAATTGTGGGTTGCCAACAGTAATCCATTAGAACTAATGCGTCCAAATGGTTTTTGGCATTTGGTATTTAACTTATTTAACATTTCATTTATGGTTTTTGGTTCTTGTTCTTTCTGGATCCTAAAAATAAAATAGAAGATTGGGGTGAATCATAAATCTAAAAGAAGTTTCATGGCCAAGAAAGATGTTTGAGTAACAATTAGTTTGGAATGTACCAATTGTGTTCGAAATGATATTAAGAAAGAACCAATGGTAAAGTTTATCTTCCCAAATATTTGGCCGTTAAAATAATATTTAATTGTTAAAATTGCAATAAAGACATTTTGATCCAAATATTTTTGAGAGGAAAGATATCTAATTAATGAAAAATCATTATCATATTTTAAATTTTCAATTATATGTTGCTATAGATTGTAATTTCCCTAAGATAAACCAAACCCATTTAACAAAAAAAAAAAAACCTAAAGCATGATAGAATCGATCAAACTAGAAATGATCAAACTATTTCAATTGGTCAAATAATTTTTTCCATTGGTTTTATGGTTATATTACATTATTTTTAATTTTAAATGATTCTAGAAGAGTAAAACTCTTCATAAGTTATTTCTATTTTTTTGGCACCGGAGAGATCTGTAAATTACTCATTTATCGATGCTTTATACAACATTGAATGATTCCTCCTGCAATAATGCAAAAGGAGAAGAACAAAAAGACTTAGGTATATATACTACGAGGATGTGGATCCTCAACATTAAAATAATAAATTGATATGATTAATTAATTATTTTGTATGAAAAATAGAAAGTTTTATATTTTTCCAAACAAAAACATTTTCATAGGAAATTTTAAAAGAATATTATCATATGATAAAAGAAAATAGTATTTTAAAAATATATAGATATATTCATATGAACAAAAAAATATAAATATGTTCCGTTTCCAAGAATTTCACGAATACATTAAACCTACATTATTATTATATATTTAACTTTTTCAAAAAAAATTGAATATAGATCAAACAAAGATAGTAGAAAATCATAATTTTAAATCTGAACAAAATCTTTCAAATGAAATAAATTAAAATAAGTAATATGTATAATTAGATATCAAATCTTAGTTATTCAATTTTTATTAGTTAAGAATTTTTTAAAAAGTCATTTAAATTTTGCTTATTAATTTATTAGTTTAATTTATTAGTTAACAATTTATTAGTCTATAATTAATAAGAGAGAGAAAATGAGTTTAATTTTTATTTACTTATTAATTAATATTTAAAAAATCTTTTAGTTGTGTTTGGATACGTGGATATACAAAAACATTTTTGCTATTAATGAGAGTTTTTTTTGTTTTTTATTCTAATGGCATTATATGTAATTTTAGTACCGCTTAAATGTTATTTTTAAATTATGCTTTCTTTTTAATAGTATAGATGGTAAGTTTTAAAAGTATTGTTGATTGTTGTGGAGTTGTCTTCGAGTTATGTGCAAACGAGAAGACTAAGCCACGAACTGACTTCAATTCAAACAGAGGCTTTGACATTACAAGGAGAAGAGTGAAGACTCTCACTCACTCAAGAAGAAGGTCTTAGCCATTTCAGGATCAGGATTTAGTTCCTAATATTAATTTGTGTTTGCAAAGTCTTAACCCTACTTATTCTTTAGGAAAAAACATTGTCTGTGGCAATGACCAATATCTTAGCGAGGGAAAAATTAATTATATTAGGACTGATAAATGTGAGGTAGATTATACCAGAGCTCCTAGAAGGAATCTTAAGTGCGATGATGTAATTTGGAAATAATATCAGGAACTAAGGATTATGATGATAGTTTCGTGAGGAAAAAGAGATGTTGCTGATGCATTGTTGATTGAAGAACTTCTTGATAATGAAGGTTCACATCTTTTGATTGTGTCTAGTGATTTCGACTTCATTTGGTCTGTTCAAGATTTATAGAACGAGGGGTATAAGAGCATGTCCATTGGTTGAGATACTCTCTAGAATATCTAACAAATATAATCTTAGTATTTTTTTTAAAAGTTTTATTAGAAAATTAAATTTTAAATAATAATAAGATTGAACCAATTATAAAGACACACGTGGTTTGGAAATCTCTACAATTTTTTGGAGAGTTTCTCAATAGAGAATCGGTTCTCGTTATCTCTCTCACTTTTTTTATTTTTTTATTTTATTTAATAGTTAGAAACCCACTTAGATACTATCAATGAGGTTGCCCTAAGATTCTCTTAGCAGTTGGCGACGAGGCAAATTAAAGAAGATAAGAGAACAAAAGAATTTCTGTTAATTTATGATATGATCATCGTGACTTATATATATAGAGAGCTACACAACTAACGTACGTAGTCTAGGAGGATCTAAGATAGTTACAGCGATCTCTGCTCTAAGTTACAAATAAACTATGCACAATAAGGAATATACTTAGTAAAGATTAACCGGATGTTAACCATCAATAAGCGGTCCAGCTGGAGCATACAAGTTTGTGAAGAATATCTCACATTGGATGTAGAAAAGGATATTGATTAACATATATGGACCAATCCACTTATTGCCAATTGATTTTGAGTTAGAAGTCCATAGACCTTAACATTGTATCAGAACCCAAACACACACTGCCCCTACCGAACTGAAATCGATTCGGTCCATCGAAAGAGGTTTGATCGATCTTAACCAATCAAACTTGATATTAATCATATAGTGTGATATTGTCGAGATCAATGGTTAGAAAGACCATGATCTCAAGGGGACGTGTGAAGAATATCTCACATTGGATGTACAAAGAGACATATGAGCCAATCCACTCATTGTCAATTGGTTTTGAGTTGGAAGCTCATAGACCTTAACACAAATCCTGATTTGGAGATTTCTAACCATGATACATGGTCTTGAAATCAGTTTTTGGGTGTTGAAGATATGAAAAATCTGATGATTTATGTTCATGAGGACTGAGAAGATGATATCAATCTTTCTTGATGATATCTTTTCTTATTTTCCCTTATCATCTATGCTCCTTCTCAATGTTTCATAGATTAGAATTCTGCACATATGTTTCAGGCTCAAAAGATCCATGAGTGTAGGTTGTAATTGTACAAGTAGCTTTTGGTAGTATCATTTTCTATAGCTGATGAAAATTAGATACTTTCTACACTTAATATTTGAAGATTGAAAATATATATAAGGCTAATGCACATGCTAGGCACATAATGCTTCAGATCATTAAATATATGTAGAGTAAAAATGGCACACACAAAGAGAGAAAGAAGTAAAGAATATGTAAATGAATTGAAACTTGAAAGCCAATTCAAATTCTTGATCATATTCATCCCCAGAACCGTATTGGGCTTACCAAAAGCCCATTATTAGTTTTTCTTTCACGTTTTGAAGCCCATCATCAGTCTAGTCTCAAGAAACAAACTGCGAGCTTTTCCCCGCCGTTTGAGTGAGAGATTTCAGAAAATTAACAAAGTGAATACTGACTGACACTGTTGTAAAAATTAAAACAAGAGTAAAAGAGCTAATAAAAAGAGTGAGAATCTGACATTGGCCTGTCTTTGCCTCCTCTTTACCGACACCTAACCCTCAAAATCAACATGTCATCCAGCTGCCTAACCTATCATTTTCCTCCACGTGTCTCCATTCTGCTGACGCTGGAATCTTTTTTCTCCTCGTCCCTCGTGAAACAGGTCCCGCGCTTTTCCTGGGACAAGGAATCCAAATTTCTTCTTCTACAATTATTATTTACAGTCAATAAATTACTATTTTCCAGTAGAGAGACTATATTTTTGGAGCTCTATGATTTACCAAGTCATTCACATTAATATTGGATAATTGTTTTATGAAAACAAAATACTTGAACAGTTATTTACTTATTATATTATTATCAGGGCATTATTACTAGTAATTTGGCTAACTATGGCATGTATACCATTAACTATGGCTAACTATGGAGTACTATTTAGTTGGCTATCTTCTTTCTTTTTTTAAATGGCTGAAGGGTTCGAAGAATACACATTCCCTGACAAAAGGTGTAATGTCCAAAGCAGAAAAATTATTGTATGTGCACAGTGCACCGTAACAGTATATGACATTTTTCTTCTATCACTCCAACTCTACCTTCTGTGGGCCAACCTTGGAGTTTGCCAATGTTAATCATTGGTTTTAATTACTTTTTAAGTATTATACTCCATGTGATTTCAAAATAGAAATATTAGATGATGATCTGATTGGTGAAAACAAAAATGATTTAAGAGTTTTCTTAGCCGGGAAATTGAGTAATAAACGATGACGGAAAGTTAGAAGAAGTGAGAATTACATTATAAGACAACGGTAAGAAATAAATGGCGATAATACAATTGTTTTCCAATTTTTGTGGTTGATATTTTTCAATGTGCAAAACATTTTTTTTTATGTATAAAGTGTTACCAGTCAAATTCGATTAATTTGCTGATCTTGCTATTGTTATATACAAGAATCATTATTGCTGCTAAAGAGATATTATGATCTTTTCTTGAATTAAAATTTCTGTTTAATTAGTTTTGCATATAGTATTAGTTTTAAATCTTTGATTTAAAATGAAAGCATGCCTTGGGGCATAGTTAATTTTTCTTATATGTAGCCTTGAAGTTAAACGAATAATTAGCTATTTAAAGAAATAAGAGTAATATTTCATTTTTATTTTTATTTAGCATTGAAGTTAAACGGAAACTTAGCTATTTAAAGAAACTTAGCTACTATACAATATGTGGCTCGAACTCGTATAATCACACAACAATAACATTAGTACATACCTCGAAATTACAAGATCATGGTCGAAAAAAATTCTATTTTAAAAGCAAGATCTTCGATATATTTTCATAGACACGAAATCGTACATAAATATAAAACTTTAGACTAGTCTTAATTTGTGAGAAATTTGATTATTTAACGGATCTTTCTCATGTATTAGTTTAATCCATGAATAATATACTATATATGTTATAAGGTGTTTAGAAGTTTTTCTTTTCTTTGAATTTTTCAAGCAGCAATGCAAATTTTGATTTAATTTTATGTTTGTGTCAACTTGTATTATACATGATCTTTTCTTGTTTAAATTGTTTTATTTAGATCTTAATTGATATTTATACGTAAAATATGGGAAGAAAGATAATTTATGTCGTTTTGAATTGAATCTATGTGATTTTAGCTAAACCATTTTATAACCAAAATGGATGGAATAATTATACAGAGGAAAAAGTAGTAGAAGAAGTACTAAGATAGTGAGAGTTTTTTTCTATACGGAAAAAAGAGTGATGACAAAAAAAGAAAGTAAAGGTAATAACTATGTGATCAATGGTATGAAAAAATAACTTTATTAGTGAGTCAAAATCATTACGAATAAATTATTGCGTGTTATATATATGCTTGTGCTCTATATATTGTATGGATAATCGTTGATAAAAGCACAATGATACATCTTCGAGAGAATCCCATGCATAAATTTAAAAACAATTATAAACTAAAGATGATTGCATTTTGGATCGACCCATCACTAACATCATTCCAATTTGCATACATACAACTTGTGCTAACTTTTTGTCAATAACCACACTTTGATCCTCAGCTATTTGTTGGTCTTAGACAGTAGCGTATAATTATGTGTATGTTGTCTATTTTCCAATTTTATATTAATCTTTTTAATTAGATCTTCTCTTAATAGATTACATGATGGTTTAGTTAGTATAGAACCAGTTTATTCTTGTGTATACAGTGTACACTGCATTAAAATAACACGTCTGTTGAATTTGTTCATAAAAATATTTGTCATTTTCGTTTGACTGTTTATTAACTTTTCACATACCAAGATTTTTAAAAGATTGATCATTGTAATTTTTTTTTAGCATTCATACATTATTCATGTACCGCATATTTCATATATAGTCTGTATTATTCATAAATATGTCTACGATAGTTTTTATTTATTTATAAAGTGTATTCAATTAAAACTGGTGGAAATGTGTCTACGATAGTTAAAAGTCGACAATATGATACTAATTGCATGTGGCTGGATGTGTCCAATGCCATTGACTCTGTATACAACGATACACGAGCCTTGAATATATATTGGCTGGAGTCATTCGCGTAACCTAGTTAAGTAATTAATGACATTGCATACTCATATACAAAGTTTTTGTTTTCGTATGTGTGTGTGTGTGTGAAAAGGGAATGATGATAGTTGATGGTAGTGGGAAATAGCATGATGGTGTTACCATAAGAGTTTCTTAACAAATATCAAAATTGGTCCTTTCTTTGGGACAAAGCGTGCCTAGTTTCCCCTTTCTCTTTTATTTTTTTGTTTGATATTCCATTGCATCTCTAACTATATATTGTCATTTTCATTTTCACGCATTTTAGATGTTTAAATTACTGTACCTAATACAATGTGAAATTTGCTATGTATGTATATCTAACGATTGAGTCTTTGAGCATTCCATATTGAATAAAGAACTAAATTCATTTGAAATCGATTGATCAAATAAATACATTGTATTATGTGCATGCACATAGTGCAAAGTTAGTAGTAATTATTCTTAGATGGAAAGTCTTGGGAATAAATAAGAAAAAAGGATCTTAAAAATAAAAGGGAAAATTCCACAAAAATACATCAACTATTTATCGATTTCCATAAAAATACACAAACTTTGTGGGTATCCAAAAAAATACATGAATTATTTTTTCCTTCCATTATAATACACAAACTTTTAAATTGTATCCATTTAATATTTAAGGTTTTACAAAAAGTAAAAACTGTTTATTTTTAATTAAAATAAAAATATTATGATAAAAAAACTATTTTATAAAATCCAAAAAAAACTCAATAAAATTCTAAAAATTTGTAACAAACCTAAAATAAGTCTTAAAATAAAAGTTGACAAAAAAAGTCATAAAATAAAAATTAAACTTGTAAAATTTTAAATTTATATATAAAAATCCAAAAACAGATAAAACTTCTAATACTTTTAAAAAATTAAAGTTAAAATATATCTCTTTAAATTCATAAAATTTCAGTAATAAAGTTACCATTATTTTTTGAAAATAGCACTGTGAAATTGCGTGTAATAATAATAATATGGGTTGCATTTATTTGTGATTTGGGTAATTTCTGATGTAAATAATATAATAAATATATAAATATATGATTTTAAAAATTTGATATATGTTGTTTACCTTATATATGGTAATAAAAAAATTTTAAGTACTTGAATATTTAATGAATTAATATTTTCACAAAAGTTATACTATATGAAAATATTTGGTATCTATAATATAAATGTTAAATTTTAGACTTATTTAAAGATTTAAATAATTTAACAAAATATTTTGATTTTTTTGCATTTGATAATTTAGTATTTTAATTTCTGGAATTTTACAGGTTTTTTAAAGATTTGAAAAGAATTTTAGGAATTATTTTCGAGTTTTATAAATTAATTTATTATTAAAATATTAATTTTATTAAAACAATTAAAAAAAAGATTATATGTTAAATGGATTCAATTTAAAAGTTTGTGTATTATAATGGAAGAAATAATTAGTTCATGTATTTTCTTGGGTATTCACAAAGTTCGTGTATTTTTATGGAAATCGATAAATAGTTTGTGTATTTTTATAGAATTTTTTCAAAATAAAAAGGTTAATTTACTTTGAAGAAAACAGTGGGTTTTCTTTCCCCAATTTGAAAATGACATCAAAATTGAAATTGATGTTCCATCAACAAAATGTGATTATTTTGGTTCCCAATGGAACACAAAAAGAACAAGAAAAAGAGTAGTAATTAAATAATTATATACGATTTAATAAAAATAATATAAAAACACTTATTATTAGTTGATTTTGAATTATAATTTCATGGAATCTAAATAGTATTAACTCAGGTTGAGTGTAGTTATATCGATTGTAGAAATTAATTTAGTTCATAATAGATTAGAAAATCATCATCTCGAATGGACGTTTCATGATTCCTCTAAGTGAATATTCAAAGGAAACTAGCTAATACAAATTAATTAGTATAAAGAGGTATTGGTCAAACTATTCATTCTTAACTGATATGATATTAATTTGCATGTCCATGACTTATATATATATATATATACTAATGATCACCTTTCCATAAATTTGTCGATTTTTTTTTGATAAATTTGTCGAAATTGGTTGTCCTTTTTGATATAGCTAAATCTGAATCTAAAAGCCTGAAATATTATAGGGTTAATGTAGGCTGCGAAAAAAACACATATTACAACAAGATGGAGATAACGAGGTGGCGCATATTACACAAACCTACTAGTTAGAAACTGGTACCTCCTAATTCCACGAGGATAAGGGTTAACTAATATTTGCCTATACTTAATTTGTATTAAGTGATACACACATAAATGACACGAAATGTATTCATACAATAAGGGCCGAACAAAAGACTAGACAAGAATCACGAGACTAGCTCACTTGCATGTTCACAAATGGTAGTTTGATAAAGTTTCTCATAGTCATATATAGGCGATAAAGAAAGAAATTATATTCTCTGCATAATTTAAAGAAATGTTTTTATAATAATATATTTAACAACAAAAAACAAGCGTACAACATAAAATCCAACTTTTGGATTTAGTTCACCACTTTCGGACACCGTTGGAATAAAAACGGAAAGTTTTGAAAAGGGAAAACAAAACAATTAAAGAAGAAAAAGATTAAGGGAAAATCTTGATGCCGTTGACTTTTGTTCTTAACGGCCATGATTGAGCGTGTGATGAGTACAAGAGACCAAATTATGGCTATTTCTAATAAACCCAAAAATTAAATTGATGAGTTTTTCTTCATTTGGTTTGTAGTTATAATCACTTTCCATTTTGATATTTGAGGATATTGTAATATTCTCTACCACTGTCAGAAAGTTAAATATTAAATTGTTAGATTAATAATGTGATGTATATGTGGCACTTACCGATTTACGCATGTGTGTGTGTGTGTGTTCCTACGAGTAACAAAAATGGGTGGCAAATATCGACGCATGTGTTTCTAACGTTTACTATATCTGTATTTGATGTTCTGCACGTCGAATTTTTTTTAGTTTTCTGTTCATATCGTATATTTGTAGTAACATGTTCAGTAAATTGTGACATTTAGTTTTATGTTCTCTGGTTAGGAGTCTGTTGTTAAAATCTTTTAATTAGGAGTCGGTTGTAACTTGTAACATGTTCAGCCGAGCATCCTCACCACCACCTGCATATAAAACAGTCTGGTTCAAAGGATATTGGTTCATTCACTGGTTAAAAATTAAGTTAACCCGTGATCGTCTTATGAAATTAAATGTTTAGAGCATGTGATTTTTGCTCCTCAGGTTTGGACTAATTCTCTCACATCTTCTTCGAATGTAAATTTTCAAAATCATTAATTATGGGTTTCTCTAACGGCTCGGGTTTCATCAAACTCTCTTCTTATGTTGGCATCTACGCCAACATTGTTCTTAAGTTGCTCCTACAAACCTCAATCTACATGATTTACAAATTTTCTCAAACCAAAGCGCAAGTAGACCGTATTATCTACCGTCAGCTCATGTCGTTTTCTCATGAGAATATCCGCTTAGCTCTATGTCTCTCCTTAGTTTTCTACGTTGACTATATTTTTCACCCATTATAAATGTGGCAAAAAGCTCTTAATTTTGTCTGTTCCATTTAAAGAAGTAAATTTTTAATAGAATGTAACATTTTCTTTTTGGAATAAAATCTTAACACTAAAAACAAAACTAAAGTTTGCACTAATTTAATATATATATAGGGCCCATTTTGTTTTTTTTTTGCAAAAAAATAATAATCTTTATAATAAACTTTTGCAACAAAACACGTTTTTCTCTTGCTTAGATCAAGTTTTTGCTAACAATTTGTAGTCTAGTAGGTTTGATCTTCTATATACACTTAACTGTGTTTATATATATAAAACACTTACGGTAAGGTGGTACCGTAAGTGTTTTTTTATAAAAATTGTATATAACAATTTTATACAATATATAAATTGTATATATATATATAACACTTAATATAGGTTGGTGGTACAACGAAAGACCACATTTCATTTTATTTAATGAAATATGTATAGGTAAGAAACACTTACGGTACGGTGTATATATATTCTCATATCTTTTAAATACATATATATATATATATATATTTAAACTCTATATGTGTAGATAATATATGATTGCTGCGACTTTTGTGTTAAACTGTTTATATATATGAAGAAGTGGATTCAGAGCTAATTAAGTCAAGATTATCATGCCAACAATTCAAGATTTAGGTGGTACATATTTGTGAGACTTCATTGGCCCATCCATGCACTAAATTGCGTACAATCTTCTTTTATTTGTTTACCCAAAAACTTTGTAGAGTAATAGCATCCTTCTACAATAAGTATAGAGGGTTCAATTAGTTCTGAATGGTTTTAACTTTAAATCAATGTGATACTCTAACCAAGAGGTACACACATTGATATATTATTACCAATATTGTATAATCAATTGAAAAACTTGTCTTTAACCTACATAACACCCGTTTAGCAGTTGTAAATTAATATATTTCGTACACTTATCGTACTATTTCGTCACTTTTATGTAAAAAATCTCCTAGGTCTGCGCCTCCTTTACTAAAATACAGCCATATTTATTTCCTACATTTGATATTTAATTGGTTTAACTAGATAGTGCATGTTTTAAAAAAACTAGAAGAAAGTCGTTACTAAGCCCAAAATAATGTATGAGATGATGATCGTTAGAAACCCCCACAGCCCCATTATCTTATTCTCTGTGGATCACATCTGTTTGTGTTTTAAAATTTATTTTATTTTGCATTTTTTTCCATTATACTATGATTTTTCTTCAATTGTTTGTTAATCATTCAAATTATGGAATATTAAGGTATTATATCATAAACTCGTATCAAGTATTCATTAGTCCATATTAAAGTAAAGGAAATCAAAATAAAATCTCCCTTTATGGAAATTATACCTGGAAGATCCTCTTCCGTATTAAATTTCAAAAGACAACAAATAAAAATCCCATAAAAGCAAAATTTTCAATGAACCGGTAATAGCCGGTGTAATGCTGATCACTTGAGGCGCAAAAGCGTGACTGGACACCGGCAGACAATAATTAATACTGATATAATTTAATTCCAAAAAAAAAAGCTTCCTCAGACAAAAAAGGCTCTTCCACTTCTTATCGAATTCCAGACATTTCATTGTAATCAGACACCTATATAAAAACCAATAGCTTTACTTTATGTTTGGTTAATACTATAGTATAGAAAGACAAAGCTCATAACTCCTTTTTAATTGCTTGAACATAAAGCAAAAAAACAAGGAATTTTATCTTTGGAGTTTGGTTTCTGGAGAAGACAAAAGTTGCTGTCTTTTTAAGAGTTCGAGATCCATAAATAAATAAGTGGAGTTCTTGTACCAATACATACGTCTCGAGTTTCGTTAAACTTGACCCGTTTTTGTGAGCTTTCCCGGTTGGATTATTAAATTATGGGTTCGGAGATTAAGCAGATATTGAAGAGCCTCTGTTTCAGCCATGGATGGTCTTATGCTGTGTTTTGGCGCTATGATCCTATTAATTCCATGTAAATTCATCTTCTTCTTTTTTAATTCTTATTTTCCAGGCATAATTCTGTCTTGAATAAGAAAGATTTCCATCAATAAATAAACATTGGTTTCCATAAAATGTAATTTAGTTGAAAACATATGTTTTCAGGTTATTGAGATTTGAAGAAGCATACAATGATGATCAATCAGTTGCACTCGTTGATGATATGATTCTCAAGGCTCATATTTTTGGCCAAGGGTAAGCTTTACAATTCAGTCACATATTCATATACATATATATATGCGTATCTTCAGTTGTATTTTGTTTTTGATGACTCCAGAATCGTGGGAGAAGCCGCCTTAACCGGAAATCATCAATGGCTGTTCTCAGACACATTGTTTCAGGTTTGTTCTCTTTCTTCACTTCTTTTCCTTAGATGTTTGATTTTCTGTAAGCACATTTCGTGAATAAATTAAGTGTTTGATTGTTTTTGCAGTGTGAGCATAATGAGTTGCAGAATCAGTTTCTCTCTGGCTTTAAGGTGATTTATTTAGTCTCCAAGTTTAAGGATTCATATCCATTTGAATCAGATTCTTATATGCAGTTTCGATGTTAATTTACAGACTATCGCAATCATTCCATTAGGATCAAGCGGCGTTGTTCAGTTTGGATCTACTCAAAAGGTTTGTGTAAATGTTTTGGATACGATGAAATAATATTTCTTGCTGTGGAAGTCATGGACTAATTAGTGTTTCTGAATCTATCTATCCATCTTGAGGTTCTTGAGAGTCCAGAGATGTTGGAACAAACAACAAGAGCTCTGCAGGAGACGTGTTTGAAACCAGATGAATCGGTGGATCTCGATTCTCTATTCGATTCTTTGGTACCTCTGGTAGATTGTGAGATTGTCCCTGACTCTCTTCAAGGACTCAGCTTTGATGACATCTTCACCGACGACAATCCTCCTTCTTTGCTCAGCCCTGAGATGATCTCTGGTAACACCTGTGAAGCAGCTTCTTCTTCTTCACACCAAGAACTAACCAATGGAGATGATTTTGGGTTCGACATTCTCAAGTCTTACTCTCTGGACGATCTTTACGAGCTGCTCGCTGATTCACCAGAACAGAATTGCTCTTCCATGGTGATCCAAGGAAATGACAATGACCTTTTCGACATTTTGGGGATGAATTCTTTGTCGCCGCCTAAAGGACTATTCTCTGAGATCATAAGCAGCAGTCTTAGCAACAACAGTTGTTCTAGTTCTCTAACAAATGTGCAAGACTATTGTGGTGTAAATCAAAGCAAAAGACGGAAACTTGAAGCATCATCAGCGCATAGCTCGAGCTTGTTTCCGCAGGAGGAGACAGTAACACCTGGGAGTTTGTGGATGGATGATGAGAGATCAAGCGTTGGAGGGAATTGGAAGAAGCCTCATGAAGAAGGTGTGAAGAAGAAGAGAGCAAAAGTAGGAGAAAGCAGGAGGCCGAGGCCTAAGGATCGTCAGATGATACAAGACCGTATCAAGGAGCTGCGAGGGATGATTCCAAATGGAGCTAAGGTAATTATACTAAAAATAATACATGATGTATTTGGCATCTTTCCTTTCTAATTAGATAGATTAGCAAATAATGCATTAATCTCTAATAACTTTGAAATGATGATTATTCAACAGTGTAGCATAGATACGTTGCTTGATCTGACTATAAAACACATGGTGTTCATGCAAAGCGTCGCCAAGTACGCAGATAGACTCAAAGAACCATATGAGCCTAAGGTAAAGGAATAAAATCAATGAGTAAACTAATGAATCAATGAGTCTTTGTTTATTGATGACTCAATGGGGAATACATGATACAGCTGATGAAGGAGAAAGAGAGAACATGGGCGGTGGAAGTGGGAGAAGAAGCAGTGGTATGTCCGATCATCGTGGAGGATTTGAACACGAAAGGGCAAATGCAGATAGAGATGGTATGTGAGGAAAGTGGGGAGTTTCTGGAGATAGCGGATGTGGTGAGAGGATTGGGATTGAACATACTGAAAGGAGTCATGGAAACACGACTTGGCCAAATCTGGGCACACTTCATCGTCCAGGCTAACCCACAAGTCACCAGGCTTCAAGTCTTCTGCTCACTTCTCTTTCACCAAACCAAACATCATAATTTATAGCACTTTTTTTTTCTTTTCTTTCTTTTTTTTTGGTTTTGGTCACAACACAATCTGTTGATAGTAGTAACGTTGTAGCTAGTAGTTCCATTTTTACAACAAGGAAACATTACATTAAAGACTATTTATCAAAAATAAAAAACATTACATCAAAGATTTGGGCTTTAAACATTTGAGTGTCCATCAGGAAAAACATACCCAAGAAGGCCCATTTAAAGATTGGGTAAAACGACATCGTTTAGGAGATAAGTAAATGAATCAGAAAATAGATTTCCGTTATCCTCGTAAGGGATAAAGACAGAGAGAGCATTGACAACAGATTACAATTTTCTCATTCGCTTCTTCTTCTTCTTCTTTAGGGTTTTGGATTATTCGTCTGTCTGGCGAAATTGAAGCTTCGTCTGTCATTCTATGCTTCCCTAAAAAAATATACTATGGAGATTCAATGGATCCATTAAGAATTGCGCTCCAGCTGACCATCATCGTCTCGGAAATGGGGATTCCCTTCGCCGCCGTACTCCGATTCCGATCTCGGTTCCGATCGGCGATAGATTCCTACTGCTTCGCCTGTGAGGCCTTCTCCGATCCAATCTCTCTCCATTTCCACCTCAGCCTTCTGTAACCCCAATCCATCCTTGCTTGTTCTCTTCTCCTCCTCTTCTAGCTTCTTCTTCTGCTTCCTGAATTTCTAGGTTACATATTTCGCCATGGACGAGGCTGATTTCGTCGAGAAAGATCCAACTGGTCGCTACATTAGGGTACCGATTCCCCTTTCCTTACTTGCAATATCCATGAAATTAGGAGAAGATGATTTGTATGTAGTCTATTGTGAATGAGCTCTTGCTTGTTCAAAGCTGGTATTTGTGTAGAGTTTATTTGGATTGTATGGTTTCTTGTTCATTAGTGATCATTCTTTGTTTTTGTTCCTTCAGTATGGTGACGTTCTGGGGAGAGGAGCCTTCAAAACTGTGTATGTTATGTTTCTATATGCTTTTCATTGCAAGCACATATAATGAAATTCTAATTATGGTTTGTTTTAATCAGATATAAGGCATTTGATCAAGTCCAAGGGATTGAAGTTGCTTGGAATCTAATGAGCATCGAAGATGTCTTGCAGATGCCTGGCCAACTTGAAAGGCTTTATTCCGAAGTCCATCTTCTTAAAGCCCTCAAACATGATAGCATTATCAAACTCTTCTACTCTTGGGTTGATGATCATAACAAGACTATCAACATGATCACTGAGCTTTTCACCTCTGGTAGTCTCAGGGTGTATGTCTCCCCACTCCTCTCTTCTCTTTCTTTTATTATCTCTGTCTTCCCATTCATTGCTGATTTTTCTTCATGCGCTAGGTATCGTATGAAGCATCGCAAAGTTGATCCCAAGGCCATCAACAACTGGGCTAGGCAGATTCTTAAAGGCTTGCACTATTTGCATTCTCATACCCCTCCTGTAATTCACCGGGACCTTAAGTGCGACAATATATTTGTCAATGGTAATACTGGAGAGGTCAAAATTGGAGATCTTGGGCTCGCTGCTGTTTTGCAACAACCCATTGCTCGAAGTGTCATAGGTGATGATCCTATTACAACTTCTTCACTCTTGTTGGATCTTGGCAAATCTATTACAACTGAATATTTTTGAGTATCTTCAGGTACTCCTGAGTTCATGGCGCCTGAGCTTTATGAAGAAGAATACAATGAACGTGTCGACATCTATTCTTTTGGCATGTGCATGTTGGAGATGGTAACATGTGAATATCCATATAGTGAATGCAGAAACCCTGCCCAAATATACAAGAAGGTTACCTCGGTAAGTCTGCCGTGATATCTTACATATCTCTTTGACGTGGGGCTCCTCTTTGAACCATTGCATTTGCAGGGTATAAAACCTCAATCTCTCGCCAAAGTTGATGATCCTCAAGTTAAGCAATTCATAGAGAAATGTCTTCTCCCAGCTCCTTCTAGACCAACGGCTCTAGAGCTCCTAAAGGACCAACTCCTTGCAGTAGATGGCGCCAAGGACTCTGTTGTTACTGCTTCATCAAACACAACATTCAATCCCGCAAAGCCGCCACAACCTGAACCTTGTCCTATGGATGTGGATCATAAGGAGAATACAAGTGTTTCTATCTGCTCGTCTGGTCAAAGCAGCCACGAATACGCATGGTTCCAGACCATTGAAGTCCAGAGGGTAGCTGAAAATACCAAATTCAGGTTGAGTGGAGAGAGGAGAGATGATTTGATAGCGTCAATGGCTCTGCGTATCTCTGACTCATCAGGTCTGTCTGAGGATATCTTCTGGCCACTATTTCTTTTTCAAATGGCTTATTTATAGTAAAAGAAAGTATTGGATTTTGGTAACAGGTGAAGCAAGAAAAGTAGATTTTGACTTCTATCTGAAGACAGACACAGCAAGAGCAGTTACAGGGGAGATGGTTGAAGAGCTTGATCTGTCAAGCCAAGAGGTTGTAGTTATAGGTGAGATGATAGATGAACTGATAACGAAGCTGAAGGCTAATGGAAACCCGTCGTCTCGTCCAAACAGTATATATGAGTTGAAGGATGAAGAAGCTGGAGAATCAATGAAGTCAGACATATCAGCAGAGTACTACTATCCGGTGGTCTCCTCAAACGAGGCAGAAGAGTCTTTGTTGGCCTCGTTTCTGGACTCATGCTCAATGGTGTCAAACGAGCGCTCGGAGGATCTGAAGACAGAGCTGAATGTGATTGAATCGCAATATAACCAGTCGTTTCAACATCTCGCGAGGCTGAGAGAGGAAGCTATAGACAAGCCAAAACGGAAGTGGGCGACTTTGCCAAATGCGCACAAGCTGCTTTGATTCCTTCACGTAACGTAGCCACAGTTTTTGGGATTTGCTCTTTTTTATTTTTATTTCCATTTCTCGTCGCTTTGGTTATGTAATATGCAAAGCATCAGGAATCACAGATTGAACGAATGAAATGTTTTTGATGTTCATATAACAAATAACTTGTACTAATTCAAAACTTAGAAACAAATGGATTCGGAGCCGATGATGATGTAAATAACTAAGAGATTCAAAAAAAAAAAAAAAAAAAAAAAAAAAAAAAAAAAAAAAAACCCATTTTTGCTTTTTGGTCGGAATACAATATTAAAAAAATTCCATTTTCACATGATTGCACCGACGACAGCGGAAGCCAACGAAGCAACGACAATGGAGAAAGCCGAAATCAGCGACGAAGACGACGATTTTTGAGAGAGAGGAATGGAACCGAAGGCGTTTTGGTAAGAGGGAGCGTCTGCATCGGAGGGAGATAAGGCGTCTGCTTCAGCGGAGAAGGTGCCGACGGAGATGAGGAGCTTCTGGTACTTGAGGCAGTGGCCGGATTGTCCACTGGTGAAGTAAAAGGTTCCGTTTTGGGTGAGGTTGAAGAGAGAGTTGCCGTCATTCATATACAAGATTGGGTCTTTGGTGTTGCAGCTCTTGAAATTGGATGGCGTCACTTGAATCAGTGAGTCTTCGCTTGGTGGGTACAAGAACACTGTTTTGTTGCAACCAAAAATATGATTAGAAATTTGATTTGTAAAGATTTGCAATTTCAAGGATTGAATACTTACAGAGAGAGTCACCGATTTTGAAAGAGTGAGATTTGGGCCATTTGGAGTAGACTTTAGCATCAGTTGGGATCCCCCATGAGTCCAAGTCCCCAACTTTGTATATAGTCGACGACACTTTACCAATCTCTTGTCCTAACATTATCATCACCTGTAATAACAACACCATCATGCTGCTCATACTCATGACTCCCATCTCGCTGTCTTGATTGGTCTACTTTGCTTCTCAGATCTCCTGAAAAGCTTATATAAATTGGTGAAGCGAAAATGACAGTTGTACCCCTGAGGATTGGGCACATGGCCCCAAGTTGACAATGTCGCATTAGTATCAATTACACCAAGGATCTAGTCGAAATTCAGTTGCAATAATATAATGTGTCTGCTTGTGTATTGTTTCACATGGCCACCAGGTCTTAAATAACGTGTGGTTCCATAGATTCATGTGTTCAAATGTATAGCCGACTCGTTCGCATTGCCATTTCCACATTTTAGACGGAGACGATCATTGCCTTAACTCAAATTGTGACGAGCTCTAAAACACCAACACAGATTTCTTCATTTCTATGGTTTAAGGCCAATATCGACTTATAAAAGATTGTATTTCGAGGCACAAAAATTTGAAAGATTAAAGAAGAATAATGGCCAAAGCCCAAATAAGCTGACGTGCACAGGTTTTGAGTGTTCTGCTACATCTGGCGAAGGCACAAAATCCAAATATAGCTAAACAAATGGAAAGACTTTATGACTTGGACCAACATATTAAGACATGTAGAAAATCATCAAGAGACCAACACGGTTTGAGCGTTTCCTCTTTTTATGTCATGGGAGATGGAATATTTTGGTTATTATGGGTTTAGAGGGTCAGCTTCTGAGGTCATCTCCTTTGCTGCTGACCACTCTTGTAATCCTGCAATGGTAATAAGGTACATTAGAATCACCTGGCCCGCAAGGTGATCAGATCAAAGGAGCTGTTAAAAATGAACATTAACATTTTCAATGTTTTGTGGGAATATGCGTGCAAGTGTGATAAAAGAAGCTACAAGCATGCAAAAGATCAAATGCAATGTTCATCAGTTAGAAATTCATGCGTTAATATGAATAACCGCTTCTGTTACATTTCATGAATGATGATGACCTGCCCACAGAGATTCATCTCACGAGTTGGATAGCAGCATAAAATATTTCCATGATAGAGTATTCCCAAGTCCACTAGTTACGTTCTACAACCCAATCAAGTGTTGCATGATAGAATATTTCCAATATGCATGGTTTTTACTTCACTATTTAATGAGTAATGTCAGAGGACTTACTTGTCTTGTGGATCTCGGCTACATTCATCAACCTCCTCTGCAATATAGAGGCCACAAAAAGGAATACAGAGCACATTCCAAACATCACGGTCATTGGAAACGCGTCAACCTATTCCATAAACAGGAAATAAAGGCTTGTAAGTCCATGTCAGTATATCTTTCCTATACTGGCTTGCATCTAAACAAAGAATCCATATATAGATATTCAACAAATAACTTTGAAATTGTACACTAAGTATCTAAGGGCTAGCCCTTAGATTACACTCCTTGAATATCGAAGAATCAATATGATAGATATTGAACAAATAACTTTGAAATTCTACACTAAGTATCTAAGGGCAAGATAACTCGTTCTAGATAAATTATAAATGAAAATGAACTCTAAATACGCTCAGTAGACCAAGCCAAAGATTTACAAAAAAGCTTGCAAGTTCAAGACGGTAGAGAAGTGTATTACTGGATACAAATTGTTTTTAAGAACATAATGTTTCTTATTAGCAGTGATACTAACACCACTATCACGAAGAAGTCTGAATAAACTGAGAAATGGAGAACTCACATTGTACAATACAAGGCAGACAAAGATGTTGAGTGGGATACGGAAAAAATTCATGATGGTGCTTCTGGCTTCCTCTGGAATGTATTGCGATCTCATCTTCATTATAGATGGCCAGAATATTCCTACACAAGCTTCAAATGTGCAGAAACCCATTAACTGAATGCATCCAGAGAATGATATGCTTCCACCTTTTACACCTGAGGGCGCCACCAAGAACTGTTCCAATTGGAAATAGAGAAGTTATTATATTGCTAATACTCCTTGAATATGGAAAGGAGATAATGAGAGATATCAAGATAGAGAGCATACGCTTGTTACAACAGGAAGCATTAGAGCTGCAGAAGATATCACGAATACGATCTGCATATAGCTCTCTACTTTTGGAGACGAATGTGCCAATAAACGAGAGGCAATGGAGCTACCAAGCATGGAAGCCAGCATGAATGTTGCAAATATGAAACCATGTGGAATGTCCTCATCATTTGGGCTCAAAGCAGGAGTCCAGAGAAACACAAAGGTGTACATGGAGCCTTCAAACAGAGACTGTATAGCACCAAGCAATGCGATCTTCTCATCTGATTCAAAAAAAAGAAAAAAAAAAAAAGTGGTTAGTGGGACTAGAGCTAGAAGCAAAGCCATATAATGTATGTCTAAAAACCAAGGCAATGTAAGAGATTCACCAGAAGCAATGGCAGACGCAGCGTTCTTGAATTGAGTGATAAGGTCTTTGTTCTCTGATGGATCTCCATAATTTTCGGACCATGACGATATAATAACGGCCATGCCAATAGCAAGGAAGCAAGCTGCAGCATCGAACGGAGCAACAGGACCCAGGGACAGAGAATCGACAAGGTAATTGCCAAAGAGTCCAGCTAAGATGGCGACTAATCCATTGCCAAGGAATATAGCCTTGGAGAAAGTGACTGATAGCCACTGCTGCTCAAAACCTCTCTTGTTGTGCTCAGCAACGAGCCAAGACTCGAAGGCAGAAAAGAGCAGAGAAGTAGCGATACCACCCAAAACACGACCCACCATCAAAACTTTGTATTGGGGAGAATGTTTGGTAATACAACTGAGGATGTAGGTAATGCAGTAGGTGATAGAAGCTCTCTTACGACCCCTAAGTTACAGAGAAAACAGAGTCAGAGAGAGATAACAAGAATCAGATAGCACTAGTATATATATATATTAAAGAATGAGATGCTCACTGTTTGTCGGCAAGAGATCCAACAATGGTGCCAAACAACATTGAAGATCCAAAACCAGCAATGAAGAGCTGACCGATCTCTCCCTTTCCGAAGCCATAAGTGCTGTAGAGATAGTACACATACGGACCCTGCAACCAGTCCCCAGCTAAAGCGCCAAGGAGAGCAATTCGTGTGAGCAATTATCTTTATTTACTACTATCAATCATCAAATCCACCGACACTAGCGATCAGAGCGAACAGGAATGGATCAGGAAAAGGAAAAAGTAGAGATCTACGAACCCATCATGAGAGAGTAGACGAGGAGATAGTTGTTCTTGAAGGAGTTGAAGGCGGAGGATGTGTTGATGCGGTCTTTGTTCGATTTGCTCAGCTCCAAGCCGGCCACGATCGCAGCTAGGCCACCGAACACAATGAAGTAGAAGATCTCCATTGATCAGATCTCGCTGTGCGCTGAGCAAAGGAGAGACGATGAGATTTGTGATTTGTAGAGACTGTGGACTGAGATTTCATTTCATTTTTTTTAATAATTCCTAATTACTTGCTTTTCTATTCATTAATTTAAGATTTTACTAAATATCTCGATAATCCATTCATTATTTTACTTTTAAATCTAGATGAAATTAGTACCAAACAAAATTAACAGAGTTTATTTAATAATTTTAAACGTAAAATATTATATTTTCTTTTAATAATAAATTGTCAAAAGACTATCGAACCACTAATTTCTGAGAAAGGGAGTGCATTCATGCTATTTTTGCCATTTCAATTATCGTCTTTAGTGTAAAATATACATTTATTTATATTTTAAGGAATGCAACTGAACCCACATCCACCAACATAAATCTCGATTATCTTGTTGGCAGATTCTTAATCGACCAACAATGATTTCACACATTTGCTCAAAATCATACAGCATATATACTTCGACACTCCCAACTTAAGTCGAACCAATTCATTGATACCATGTACGATCTGATAGAACTTGATCTACTATATGAATATATCTACATAAAACCATAGAAAGTAAGAATAATTTATTTGAATTCATCTTACAAGAAAATGTGTGGTAGATAATATTTTATTTCTATGTATCCAAATTATTCCTCTACTAAGAGATGGAAGTTTGTGTAAAAAATAGATAGAACTATGCTTTATGAGAGAATTTTTTTTTAATTATCAAAAGAAAAGACAAAACCAACGTCACTTTATATCTCATCTCTCCACCGTATATACTTCTTCATTTTATGGTATACATCAAACCAAAATTATATACCCTTAACCATACATGAGCTAAAGACCATAGCCAAATCAAAAAACCATTACTTAATCAACTTTGTATTATTGTCATTTAATTCAGTTCATTATAGAATATAAATAACATCTGATTTAGTCTCTATGCATATAACCTCTACATTCATAATTTATTTTTCAATATCGAAATTCAATTGTTTAACCAAAAAAACCAATCACACTTTATTTAGACTAAACCAAAATGACAATCTTTAATCCATGAATTCCACATTTGGTTCACACATCTCCAACACAATCTAGTTTGTCATCAATGATGCGCATAACGTCGAGTTCAATATACTTAACAATCATAATCTTACCACGAAGTACGCTTTTCCAATAAAACTATTTTATTATCGATATGATTAAATGATAATGCTTAACAAAATATGTACAAGAAACTCAAGACCATACGGTTTTCAATAGTTATATTATGTGATTAATCATGATGTTTAACAACATGTATGCGATTGCTGCATAATTATGGTTTTATATCATGTTTTCATAACCAATTGTATATATTATAAAAAATCTCATCAAACTTCTAAGATAATTTTTTTATTAAAAATAAATAAAATTCAATTCTAAAATCTGATTTTAATATTTCAATCAAGATTTAACTTATTAAAAATGTAGAGGGGCCTCTGACTTTTTTTTTAATGAGTGACATCAGACTCGTAACCATATAGAAATGTTCCCATAGTTATGTCTTATATTTAACTCCATATGCACTTTGTTGTTCTAGATGAAAATAAACATGCAAATAGTTAATTTCTAATCTACGTGATTTAATTTTTCTTTGTGAAGGAAAAAACTAAGGAATATTTTAAAATATGGAGTGGAAAGGTAGGAAAAAAACAAAAAAAAAACTAGAAGGATGAAATGTAATGCTTATCTGAATACCACAATTTTGAATGTTCCAAAGTCATAGGATAATATGTTGTTTCATGTTCCAAACTCTTTGTCTTGGAGTCGGGCAAAGAGGAGACATGAAACATCACGGTCCTCAGCAATTTTAGAACATAAACTCATAAGTCTACCAACAATAACATCATCGTTTTTAGCTTGTTCATCCTTTGTTTTGATCCGTATGAGGGTTTCTAGAGAGGATTGTAGCTGTAGTTATGGTTGTTTACTCGTGGAAAGTGTTCAAAACTTGCATCTTGAAGAAGGCTACACCACCTATCCACGTCTTGCGTTCGGAGGTTGAGATTCTGATCAATCATGTTGATTTTCTGACGGTGAGTTTCATTTTCCTTAGTTAGCTTATGGTTTGATTCTGGGTTTGATTCTTGATTGTTATAATTTTCAAATTGTTATGGTTTAAGATTGTTATGGTTTAAATCTATTTTCAAATTGTTAGGGTTTAAGATTGTTATGGTTTAAATCTTCACAAGTCTTAGATTAATGTAGTTTTTTTTTGTATGAATGTAAAATTTAGTCATAAAAAAAATCATAGTTACATTATATGCATCTTTGAGTAGAGATGTTTTTGAAAGATGAAAAATAAACAGAGAAACATTATTTTAAAAAATACAGAGAGAGTTATGGTCTCAAGCCCTCGTTCCAAACCATTCTATTAATGTGGTTTTTTATTCGATTAAGTTGAAGAATTGTATTCAATTCTGACTGTATTTATGGTTTTTTTGCCAATCATTTGCCAATCACTACTGTTTAATTGAAGAAAAAACAAAGAAAAATATGATTTTTTCTTTCCCCTTTATACTCTGATTTATTTTTTATTGGATTGTGAGTTTGGGACTATGCTGATGTGTTTAATTTTCCAAACTTTATTTGAATAGTGATATTTTTATCAAATCAATATCTTTTGACCCAAAATAAAATAAATAAGATATCTAAACTTAGGAGACCACGAAATTTTAATGGTTATATACTTGATTGGTGGGCATGGGGGAAGTCACTAAGAGAAAAAAGGATCATATGACACCCCGAAACTAATCAAATATATTGTAATGCTTTGAGATTTATAAAGATTCAGCAGCTTAATTGATAGTTCATTAATTATTGACACTTCTAAACTCACCTTCATTACTCATATTGATCCCTTTTTACTGCTTATTTTTCCTTTGTTCTTTTCAAAATCATGACATTATTTAGCTTAGTATACTCATTTATATTGATTATGATTATTTTAATTTATTTTATAATTGTTTACATAATAATTTATAATATATTTTAAATATTTCTTTTAATATTAATGATCCCAGTTAAAATAATTCTTGGGTCTGCATAATAGTGGTTTTATATCATGTTTTCATAATCAATAGTATATATTATTAAAAATTTCTCATCAAACGTCTAAGATGAAAATTAATTCTCATAATCATAAGAAAAATATCCGATTCTATATTTATATCTAGTTTTAATATTACAATCGGAATTTAACTTATCAAAAATGTCGTAGAGGTGTGTGATTTTTTTTATTTCCGGTGAATGACATTAACCATACATAAATGTTGCTATAATCTTGTCTTATGTTGAACTCCATATGCACTTTGTTCTTCTAAATGAAAATAAACATGCAAATAGTTGATTTCTGATCTACATTGTTTAATTTTTCTTTGTGGAGGAAAAAACAAAGGGATATTTTAAAATATGGAGGGGAAGTAGGAAAAGAAAAAAGAAAAAAACTAGTGAAAACAAATATGAAATGTAATGATTATCTAATCACCACGAGTTTGAATGTTCCACAGTCACTCAAACGCCATGTTTTACTTCTCCGATTTTCTTAATCTGCATGTAGCCACACTTTCGTATTTATTCTTAATACTGATTCATTTTTTTGTGTCTTGTTATTACCCACTTATCTTTTACCAAAAAGCCCCTTGACATTTTTTTTTAAAGCATTGATACTCTGAATTTTTGAGAGTGGGAAGGAATGGAAAGAAATTCCTATGAATCTGAATATTTTATATTTAAAAAATGAAGAAATTGTTTGATAAGAAAAAGAATATGTAGGCTTTAAAGGAAAATAATCTCCATTCTATCTGTTTCCCTTTCAATTCTTTTCTCTTCCTTTGCCTTCCAAATGACTGCCATTTAGAGCCACAATTACCAAGTGATAAAAAAGTTGGAAAAATATGGAAGTAAGTTCATCACAAGGACTTTATTAAAAAAAAAAAAAGTTCATCATAAGGGTCGTGACTATTAATTTCTACTCTTGTTTATATTCAATAGATTAAGATGCTGTGTCACTTGCTTTATCAAAAGGAAGATAAGGATAGCAAAAGTAATCAGATAGAGGTCACATCAAAATATTTATCAAATAAAAAAACACAATAATGGAATACACATGTTCATTTCAAGCACGTGGGATGTTAATCCCTTTTTTTTTGTTAATCCTAAAGCACAAAGGGCATAAGATATATTATTGCTTTCATGCTTTGGCAAAGGAAAAACTCTGGTTAAGCTTACGTAACCATGACAAAAGAAAAACAAAAGCGTTACAATTCAATCCAAAACAATGACACGGCAGGGGTTGGTACAACGTGAATTACTCCTTTTCCTTTTTTAAAATAATAATACAATTCAATTCATCGTGTTGTTAAACCTTCAAATGTGTAAGTAACGTCCTTAATAGGGTTGATACGATAATAATCAAAAAAAAAATCTTGATTTCTCAACTTGTACGGTCCCAACCCTTTTAGTTTCTCTATATATAGAACCCTCTCCTCCTTACCTAGATTACTGTTTCCAAACAAAAGCCTTTTTTAATTGACTATGGCCCATTTCCTCGAGACTCAACAACCCCTCGTTTTCTCCGGAAAGAAACGAAACGACCGTGATGACGACGACGGAGAAGCCGTGGTTGCAAAGAAATCAGCACTGGCGGCGTGTGAGGTTGACCCTGCGGCAGCGTTGGCGAGCATCCGACATGAGTTTGGAGAGCATGGAGGAGTTAACATGTCGATCGAGGCCTCCGCCACCTTCACGGTCATGGAACCGGATACCATGAAGCGGATGTTCGCCGGAGAGCTGGGACCGGACAACGACTTCTTCGTATACAGCCGACACTTCAACCCCACCGTGCTCAACCTCAGTCGCCAGATGGCTGCTCTCGAAGGCACCCAAGCCGCGTACTGTACCTCAAGCGGTAATTATTTATATTATATTATATAACTGTTTGTATAAAATAAAAAATATCCAGATCCCATGGAATCGTAGCTGAGTGCTTTTGATACGGAATCTTTGGTATGACTTGCAACTTTTTATGCTTAAAAAAAAATATTATCAGGTATGTCGGCGATATCGTCGGTGATGCTTCAGCTGTGTAGCAGCGGGGGACACGTGGTGGCGTCGAGCACGCTCTACGGAGGAACACACGCTTTACTCACTCATTTCTTGCCAAGGACCTGCAACATAACCACGTCCTTCGTCGACATAACGGATCATGGCGCGGTGGCGGATGCGATCGTTGAGGGTAGGACACAGGTTCTCTACTTTGAGTCCATAGCCAATCCGACGCTGACTGTGGCTGACATACCTGAGCTGAGCCGTATGGCACACGAGAAGGGCGTGACAGTGGTGGTTGACAACACCTTTGCCCCCATGGTACTGTCTCCGGCAAAGCTTGGAGCCGATGTGGTGATTCACAGTATTTCCAAGTTCATTAGTGGTGGGGCCGACATCATCGCAGGTAACGTGATTTGATTTGTCAACTTTTCTCTTTCACGTGAAGGAGCTCTATAACCGTACACGTGTCTTTGTCGTGGAACTACTAAACAGGGGCCGTGTGTGGGAGCGAGAAGTTGGTGAAAGGGATGATGGATCTGCGTGGCGGATCTCTGATGCTGCTGGGTCCCACCATGAACGCCAAGGTGGCCTTCGAGCTCTCCGAGCGGATCCCTCACCTAGGCCTCCGCATGAAGGAGCACAGCCACAGGGCCCAGGTGTATGCGGAGAGAATGAGGAATCTTGGGATGAAAGTGATATACCCGGGCATCGAGACCCACCCGCAACACAAGCTACTCAGAGGAATGGTGAACAGAGACTATGGATACGGAGGATTGCTGTCGATAGACATGGAGACGGAAGAGAGAGCCAATAAGCTAATGACATATCTCCAGAACGCCACCCAATTCGGTCTCATGGCCGTCAGTTTGGGTTACTACGAGACACTCATGTCCTGCTCCGGCAGCAGCACCAGCAGCGAGCTTGACCCCTCTCAGAAGGCAGCCGCAGGTATCTCTCCTGGCCTTGTACGAATGTCGGTGGGGTATGTGGGTACATTGGAGCAGAAGTGGACACAATTCGAGAAAGCATTCCTCAGGATGTAATGTCTTGTAGTATAATAATGCCTTTTTTTTAATCCCGAACACCAATGCTTCATCATCTGCGTTATCTAATAATGTGGCCAACCAAAAATATTTGCTTTTCTTTATAATCATCTTTGGGTACAAGTATTAATTATCTTTAAAAATTCAGAGATGCCTCTACATTAGACTCGAGAGGATTGAAGCACATAGCAAACCACTTTATTCTTGGCCGCTAAATTATCCACTATATTTTCTTTAAATTTCTAAATAAAAATGAGAGGGCAACCCAAAAAGAAAAAAGCAAGTTCTATTTTTTTGATTTTTTTTCTTAGGAAGGAGTCACCAAAATATGCAAAAGTAAATTGGTATAAAATGATGATTTGAGTAATAGTGATCGGGGTTTTGTATTTTTATATACTTAAATGAGGAATTGGTTAATTAATTTGAATAAAGTTGAGGAGGAGTAGTGGATCTGCGCCAAATGAGCTCAAGCTCACGAGCGAACTCCTTCTGCCTCCCAACAACAATGGTGATGTGGTCTTTGTCGGGGACGATGTGGATCCTGGCACGTGGCACTTTCCTCTTGACGTCGTAGCTGCACTCCACGGGGATCAGCTCGTCCCTACCGCCGTGGAAGACGGTGACATCACAGTCCACGTTGTCACGGACATGGTCAAGATAAGCCTCCACTTTGCTCCCCGACCCGAAGATGATGTTGTGTAGTGTGTGCCACGACGCGTTGTGTGTGTGACACAAGAACCCTTCTATCAAGTACGTTCGCATCCTGCGTTCATACACCATCCCAATTATTCACCTTTTTATTTCTTCAATCCCAACCATACACATATATACATACTGCATTGTCTCACTATAGTTTCCTCACATCTATCAAAGGTATTATCAACGTCTAATAATTGATGATTTGTTGGTTAATGAGTACCTGTTTCTGGTGAGTAGCCTGGTGAGAAATTCCAGTAAGTGGTGGTTCTTGCAAAGCACTAGACTGACGGTGCGGCTAACGTGCTCGTACCAGCTAGCCACTGAGGCTCCAAAGGCCATCGGAGGCCACACTTCCTTGGGCGCAACTCTTCTCATCACATATTGCGTCGCTTGCACTCCCTTTGGCACCGAGTAGTATGGCTGCACTCCCCATTAATTCACATATATATATATTAATAATTGCCATACTAACCAGGAAGTACAAAGGAATTTATTTATATGACTCACAGGAGCCAATAGAGTGAGTGACTTGATGGCTCCTGGGTGTTTAACCGCTAGCGCAAGAGCCAAAATGCAGCCTAAGGAGTGAGCCACTATGTGGAATGTTTTGAGTCTGAACTGAGAGATCACCGATCTTTCTATCATCTCTAAATGCTCTTTCAATGTATATAGCGAATCATTTGGCTTTGGACTTTTGCCGTAACCCAACAGATCCACTGCGAGCAACCTGTAATTCGATTTGGCTGATTCTGAGAAGTTTGGGAACAGAGTCTCTGTCCAAAACGTTGATGATGATAAGAACCCATGTATGAACACTACGTTCTCTTGTGCCTTATTGTCTGCACATTCAAAATTTTATATTTAGCCTTAGTTTATATTCTTATAAAAAAAATGTATTTGGAATATAATGTGAGTGTGGGCGGAGAAATCGCTTAGAAACAGTGTAAAAAATTCTGAGATAATTAGGAAAACTATTCAGAAATTCTTCACATTGTTTCTGAATTACCTCAAAAATTCTTCACACTGATTTTGAGTGATTCTCCGTCTCCACTACAAACCAAGTCAGATTCATCCCTCAATATATTATTAATGCATTTTCGTCTATTTTTCGAAGAATTAATGGATCCCTTTTATCTTTGAAGACATTTCATAAAAGTAATGTTCAATCCTGATCTATTTAAAATGTAACGTTCCTTATTTTCGTAATAAAGGATTTTTAATGCAAAAACCACACAAATAATTAAGATGATGCTTTAATATGATTCTTAAGCCAAGAATAATCAAACTTTTTTTCTTTCTCATGAGAATTTATTACTGCGGTCTTAATTAGATAAGAATGCATGCTGCACGAGACACTAGAGAGTGAGAGAAGAGCCAAAAGGGAAATGATGTTCAAATTTCAAAACAGAGCCACAGATATTGAGATTATTCACCCTTAATCTATAGATGATGTAAAATGAAAAAAATGTAGAGAATTAAAAGATACCTTTGGGCTGTTGGACATTGACAAAGAGAGAATGGTTGGAAGAGGAAAGCCAAGACGTGCAGAAAGTGCAATGGCAATCAGACCATCTTGGTGTTCTTTGCAACTTCTCGACCACAGTGGAATTCACAGTCACTAATGTCTTTTTAGTTGATGATGATCTCTTCTTAGACTCATCACAGCATTTCACAGCATCCTTCTTGAAATACTTCACCAGCTTAATGAGCCTGGTGAGGAGTGAAGGGCGTGAGTAGAGTGTGTCGGAGATCTCATCAAGATGGATCTTTGTCCTTGTGAGTGAGACTACCTTCGAGTACTCTCCTGATCTTTCCGACACTATCATCTTCCCGCCTCTGCTCCCTCCGGCCGCCAGTGGTTTGGCCTCAGGGGGCGGACAGCAATAGCAGGGTTTCCACTCAGACTCAAAGAAGAAATCAAGAGTCTTATAGGTGAAGCAAAGCAAGAAATCCACAATGTCAAGAATGAAGAAGACGAAGAAGCCCACGGTGCGGTTGAGCCACCGTGAGAAGCCCATGTTGTGGAGTTTAAGTCTCGTGGAGGGCATGTATGTATGTATGTGGTGATGTTGCAAACACAAAGTGCGAGAGAGAGAAAGTATTAAGTTAATGAAGAGAGAGGAAGAGAGGAGAACAGATGGCAGATACATGAATTTATTGATCGCATTTAACATTCATTGTTGGCCAAAATGATGAAATTGGGTGGCCGTTGAATCTTTTTTGCAGTCCCCTTCTCAGCCCTCAACCACGCATTTCCAGCACATATATACTACCACATCTCTTAATATCTCTTTTCCTTTTTCTTTACAAAGCATCAATATTCGGGAACATGAGGTGTCGATTGGTCCGGTGATAATCAGAAATGCCACCAATGCCACTTACACACAAAGTCAAGCAAGTCACCATGCATGTAGGATCCCTTTGCGTTCATTTATACATAATATAATTTATTATGCTATTTTTTTCAATAAAGAAAATTTTGGACCATTTCTCGATTTGTGTATAATCCTTGGGCAGGGCCAATGCTATTCTTCTATGTATTGTTCCAGTTTTAGTTAGGAAACTGTAATTCAAATTTTCATTTTCTTTTACAATTTGTACAAATAGTTGATGAAAAAGGATTTTTTTTTAAATGTTTAATGTGAAAATAACATGTTAGGCATACACTACTATATGTATATATATATGAAACAAACAAAACCGTAGATAGTCATAATGATACCATATATGCTTTGTTTGGTAAGACCATTAATGAGGGCTTTGGCTGGTTGATGACTTTTGGGCGTCTAAAACTAAAAGGAAGGCAAGTATATGAATATGGTATTGCTGTGAAACTGAAACTAATACATCAAATAATTGAAGTAATGGCAGAGAGGTGTAAATTGTCAATGTTGATAGCGAAATAAGAAGTGATATGGTGATGGCATGTGGCCACTCAACTCAAAGTCATCACTCTGAATCCCCACCGGCCCATCTAAACAGCCTAGCCGATCTGTTTTTTGACAATTCTATAATATGTATACACATTTCTGGAAAACAAGTTAAAGAGTTAATGAGAAGGACCTGTGCGTGGTATAATATGGCTTAGAGAGTGTCAGTATACATATATATAGTATTGATAATATTTCATAATGAGAAGGACCTGTGCGTGGTCTCAAGCCACAACTAGTCGATCGTATCTCTTTACCCAATAGTTATACCATTTTCTCTAATCTGTTGGGGGAATATAAGTAGAAATATTCGAGTGCTTGCATGAGAGTGATATATAGTATGTAGTATGGTAAGGAACGTGAAACCATGTGCTATGTTTAGGAGGGTTCAAAAGTCTTGCGTCACACAACTAAAAGCAGTCTCAGAGCCTATTTTTATAAATATCTAACCAATCGAGCGGCTTGCTTCTAATTAGATCGCAATATAGTGCAGATACGACAAGTTAATGATATATGGAGACACACTACATGTATATCCTTCAAGTCAAGGCCTTCTATATTTATTATCTTGCGTAGTGTATATATATCATGTACTCTTATTCTTCTTTATTTATCTCATACCTTCGAGGTTCTCAATACTTAAAACATTTTTTCATTTTATGAAAATATTTGGTACATATTCCCAATTAACCTTAGTGAATGTAGCACTATAGTTTTTTGTTTTCTTTGTTCATCTTGAACCATCTAGTGGTCTAAGCACCGGAAGATTCACTAACACGGTTCATATGTTTAAGGGTAAGTGAAATAGCTACATGAATTTCGAGTAAAGCTCAAACTCAACCACCATATGGAGTTGTTTTGGTAGAGCAGAAAAAGAAGTTGAATGTAATAAAGAGAATTAGTTACAACTGTAAGTTACAAGCAATGAGACAAATGTAATGCAATGGACAGCCACAATTGATAAGTGCACTCCATTCCAACATGTAGCGTTAGAACTGGTTTGGACTGACAAAATTGAGTAACAAGAAATAATAATGATGAAAGTATGTAATGGAAAAGGTCAAAAGACTAAGAAGCCATAAATGCGACGTTGACGAGTTTGGTAGGGAGTTTCTTTAATTTATTGTTTTAAATCTTTCGAAACTTGAAAAATACTCTCTGCTCTAGTATTGTTAGTACCCCTACTTGCAAATGAATTAATCCATCTACATATATGAATATTTCAATCACACACACATCTTAATTCTTAAGGTATTAAATAACACATTTACAGATTGCAATCTCCATTAATTTATTTAATTTTATGAAAATAGGCCTCAGTGAAATGGGCCATTGTCCGTGGGCTATATAGTCCACTCAAAACTAAAAATTAATAAAGTGAAGTTTAAGAGGCAAAGAAAGTGGACATTTGTAAGTCGTAAGTTGTGGTGACGTTTGTGTGGCCACTAATGTAGTAAAAAAGCAGAGTATGTATGATGGTAGGGAAGAGCCAAGAGAGAGCTCATCCATGGCGGCTATTTCTAGTCTGCAAGCAATTAATGTTACATTTGGGCGACGTGGCACTCGATGTGGGATTGCGGAGCCGAGCGGAGAGCCAGCTCCGATGGGGCAGAAGACTAGATACGACGATGGATTGGTGGAGAGAGTGTTCATGGGTCTGTTCGCGAGGAAGATGGACAAGTTCGGGTCGAAGAAGAAGAAGAAGATGAATGAGAAGGGGTTTTGGGAGTACGATTACGAGAGCTTCGTGGAGGTTTCAAAGAGAGTGATACAGGGACGCTCCAGAGTGCAGCAGCAAGAGGCCGTGAGGGAGGTTCTTCTCTCTATGATGCCTCCTGGTGCTCCTCAACAGTTCAGAAAACTGTTCCCACCAACGAAATGGGCAGCAGAGTTCAATGCGGCTCTTACAGTGCCTTTCTTTCACTGGTTGGTTGGTCCTTCTCAGGTCATAGAAGTGGAGGTGAATGGGGTGAAACAGAGAAGTGGAGTCCGTATCAAGAAATGCAGGTAACAAGTGATTGCTTCTAACATTTGTCTTGCTCAAAATGTCACAGACTTGCTCATACAATGTCTTGATTGAAGGTATCTGGAGAACAGTGGATGCGTAGGAATGTGTGTGAATATGTGCAAGATTCCAACACAAGATTTCTTCACCAATGAGTTTGGCCTCCCACTCACCATGAACCCAAGTATACTATATATATCTTTCACCCTAAACCTTCCCTCACCAAGATTTCTACATATTTATATATATATTGGGGGTTTGTTTTCATAAGCCTTACCTCCATTTTTGGTTGTAGATTTTGAAGATATGAGTTGCGAGATGATATATGGACAAGCGCCTCCGGCCTTCGAGGAGGATGCAGCCACCAAACAACCTTGTCTAGCAGCCATATGTACGTGTAACAAAGGCTCAGATTGCACATATGTAGCAAGTGTGTATCTAATATGATGCTTATAAATGAAATGATGATGTTTCCTGCAGGTTCCATGTCCAACCCAAGCTCCCCAATCTGCCCTAAACTAGAGGCATGAGATGGATTGGATCAGCCACTTGTTTCCACTTTCCTGGGATATACAATACTTTTCCCAATATACATACATATAAAAGTCAACTTTGTAGAGTTGTGAAAGTATCCTAATAAACACACTTTGAGCTTACTCATCTTTCATTGCCTGTACGTATTTGTGTGTCTCTGTTTCAATTCCCAATTGGTCTTGGAGCTCAAGTTTCTGATATACAATAAAGATCCTAGGAAAAACGAGATGAGTTTAGCTTTAAAAGTAACTCCAAGGCAACAAGGGCCCTTCTCTGTCTTCTACCTTTTCAATTTCCTCGAGGGCATCACTCTCTTCGCTCTCATCGTCTTGATTGGTCCTTCTTGAAACCATAGTTGCAGGACAAAGAAAAGAAGGTCTCCTTGCTGAAGAGGCCCTCAAGCTCGAAGATGAGTTTGAATTATAAGAGTAGACCGGAAATGGACTCTATTTTCCTTTTATACATATGAAATCTAGTTTTCTGCAGTTCCAACTGACTAGGTTGCAAGTGTTAGTTTGAGGCGTACAAAGTAAATGTTTAGATAGAGAGAGACAAGTTAGGAGAGGTGGAACAGATGACGCATTAATGTTTTGAATGGGCCCACTTAAGTGTACAAACAGAAATATTGAGAGGTGATTCATTGAAACCACAGGGAAGTTGTTGGCCCAACAAACTATCACACATATGATTAACTGTTAGTTTCATCTTTAAACTGTGTTTGATAGTTTTCTTGTCCAAAAAAAAAAAAAAAAACTGTGTTTGTCAGTTTACCTAAGAGTACATCCTTTGTATGTACCTGCTACTTTTCTTACTCTCTAAAGATAAGCTGGCAAGCTTTGTTGAGGTCTAATGATTGAAGCTGATGATAAACATGTGATGATAGATGACTCTTTCAGCTTTACAACACACTTCCATGTTCTTAATTAATAAATAGATTACCTTACTTTCTTTTTCCTAATTTATCTCAATACAGAATAAAAGAAGGCCCCTTTTTACAGCTGAGGGATATGAAGACGCAGAGGAGTCATGAAACGATGATGACCAGAATCTCCACTCCGGATCCTCAGAACAGTACCAGCCTAGGAGAAGATACAATGGACTCAGTCTGCAAATCCTGGAAGCTTTATGATAATCCCTACTACTGCTCTTCACAGTCTCAACACCAACGCAAGGCATTTATTTGGGATCTCAATTTCATAAGGGTCTTCATGGAATCTCAACTAGACAAGTCTCGAGCCGAGATCAAGGTATTGAAGGCAGAGCTGGACTACGAGAGAAAAGCTCGAAGACGGGCTGAGTTGATGAACAAGAGGCTGGCTAAAGATGTGGAGGAGGAGAGAATTGGTAGAGAAGCGGAGCAGATGCAATACAAGCGGCTCTTAAAAGAGATATCGTTCGAGAAGTCAGAGATTAAACGAGAGCTTGAAGAAGAGAGACATATGCATAGGTTGGCGGAGGTTTTGAGGGAGGAGAGAGTTCAGATGAAGCTGACAGACGCAAGGATTTTCTTGGAGGAGAAGCTATCTGAATTAGAGGAATCTAATAGACAAGGGGAGAAGGAGAGGAATAGGATGATGAAAACAAAGATACTGGAGAGAGCATGTAACACACCGGCGACTAGGAGCTGCGAGAATCCGCACATTAAAAGAGGGATAAAAGGGTTTGTGGAGTTCCCAAGAGTGATGAGAGCAATAAGATCAAAAAGTGAGCAATGGGGCTCAAAGCTGGAATGCCAAAAGGTCCAGCTCAAGATTCTGCTCAGACAAAAGACCATCCCAAGATGTTCCACTCTTCTCTCCTCTGATTGATACTGTAACCTTTTATTCCAATAATTCACTACTAAAGACCGAAGCTCTACTAATAAGATTCTATTTGTTTGTCCCTTGGATAATATTTTCTTGAATTTGATTTTGCAACTGACCAAATATCGTTCAAAGGCCGAGTTAAGAGTCGTGCAATAACCCATGTCGATTTGAACTAGTATGAACTTATCTAAGTCTCCAAGAGAAAGTTGGCCAATTTGAATTGTTTTCGAGCATCTTAATTAACTCTGATTAATTAGTCTCAAAAATGAAGCAATCTGGTTGGTGCAAGATAATAATAATAGACTTCATTAGTTATATCACTAATTAACCACACACATTTGAATATATGAAAATTGACCATAAAGCAAAATCTAGACATGTACCACCGACAAGACATTCTCGGACGAATCACTTGTGATGCTCGATGAGACGACGTTTTCACCCTTGGCCACGGCTCTCACACTCTCTATCAGCTCATTTGTTCTTACATCTTCCGACAATATCTGCAACAGCTCTTCCGAGTTAATGACCAGATTCACTTTCCATATCCCACCTTTGCCGCTCGTACGCCTCCTCCTCGTCTTCTTCTCCTTCTGTCGGGTCCTTATGTAGTTGTTGTTTCTTGAAAAGACGTCCGTGTATGATCTCTTAAACACCCTGTGGCTGTAATCCAGAGACAGTCTGTACGGAGTTATAGCTGGCAAGGACTCGCTGTTGGATCTCACGTGGCAGCTTCCAACAAAAGTCTTCAACTCGTCGGAGACAATATTGGGCAAGAGATAGTATGACTGACCGGGGACAAGGTGGTGGTGGTGAGGCAGAGGTTCCCATAGGAGATCAAGGGCTGAGAAAATAGCATGGCCTGAGAATCCATGAGAGACGGACCCTACAGTGACGGGGGAGTAGAACTCGAGAACTCCACCGTCGGATTTTATGACTTTGATCAATACGTCTTCCTCCTCGTCGCCTAACCCTCCGAATAAACAGTTCCCCATGCTCGACTTACGAGAGAGTGAGCCCTTTTCCTATAAACATAATGCTTCTCATTAAATACTACTCTACTCCATTCTTAAAGTAGACAAACTATATGTGTACACAAAACCCGCGTAAATCAAAGGAAAATGCGGTGGATTCTTCTTTACTTTTGATATTTTTATTACTGATATAGCTGCTTTACTGGTATAATTTACTTTTTTTTTTGAGACATGCTATAGATAGCCTATAGTGTTAAATTATTTGGTGATGAACATAAAATAAATTAGCTTCAAGTGCGCCATTAACATACTTTTTATATGCAATCCATTTTATATAACTTCCGTTTTCTTATTCCTAATAGCATGAAAGAAGTAGAGATCCATGGTCAGTGGAACATCTTGAGTTGTTATATACCAAAAAGAAAAAGATTTGAGCTATAAAGAATAGGTCTAATCATATTATATAGACCAAAGGAGAAGATTAAACAAAAAAAAAAAGTAAAAGAAAGGACATAGTAAATGGGCCCATTCCACTCCCATTGAATTTTAAAACAACTAAACTAAAGGAAGAAAAGTACATAGAGGCATATCGGTCGGAGTCTCTTTCCAACTTTGTCTTTAATAAAACGCATCGGTCTTGTAAGTCGACCTTACGTTTATACGAATAGAAAAGTCCGATTTTGGCGCCAGAAGCTAATTCTACAAAGATCCACTAACCAATTGAACAAAATATTTGATCCAGTTTCTTTTTTTTTTTTCTTTCCATTAGTTTTCAACTTGACCGGCCCCTTGACGAATATTGTTGACATTTGTTAAATTGTTTGAACGTCGTAAGTCGTAACGTATGGCCCATACATTTTTTTAGATTTTTACCCGATATCTGAGCTTCTTATATAATAACTCTTCAATATTATTATTTAAGTTATTTTATTAATTTTTGTAGTTTTCATATTGCATTTGGAATTGTCTTTAGAAGATTTTAATAATTTTTAGGGTTTTTGGGTTTTACTATAAATAAGAGTTTTGATCATATTTAATTTATTCGGAGATTAGTAAACTACAGTAAATGAATATTTTTGCATCTATCCTAAAAGCTTTTGCTACGTCAGCATCGTCAAAACATTCGATGATGAGAACGTAATCGGTGTAAACTTGCATGATTGGGTAAACAAGAGCGAAATGGACTTATTGCTTTTAATAGAATAATCATTTCTTAAAATTGGAATTGTAGTCTCTCTTTCTCATTTCCCTAGTTTCTAGGATTCACAACTCATCCTTTTTGGTGTATTTAAATACACTAAAAGTATTTATCTTTTTTTTAATTAATAAACTAAAATAAATTTTGTATTGGAAACAGAAAACGAAATTTTTTGTAAAAAAAAAATTCAATCTTAAAATGATAGTGTTTGAGAAACAGAAAAAATAAGTATATGTGAGAGACGTGAACTAAGAAACAGAAAAAATAAGTATATGTGAGAGACGTGATAAGTTCTACCTGATGAAGATGCTTTTAATGGTTTCCTTTCCCAAAGATCTATTCGTGTATAACTATAAATTTGTTTAAACCAATGATATTTGGTTTAAACCAATGATATTTGGTTTAAACCATCTAACGAATGATACTTACTAAAAAATTGGCCCCAAAAAAATTATAAACGTGAGGGCCCAAGAGTTGCAGCCGAACCACATTTTAAAATGTGAATGATGATCAAATGCGATTGCCTTATCTCATGTCACACAGTTTTATAATCAGCATTTAATTTACAACCTTATAATTTGGTCAGCACATGAGAATTTTCAAGTGTTTGATGTTTCTTTTTGAATATTCTGTTACTGAATTGAGCAGATGGACGAAAACACGAGCATTAAATAGATGTGACGTTCCGTAGCCCACAAACAATTAAATGGTCAAAATTGGATGTTTAAAACACGTAAGAAGTTGAAAACGGAAGGACCGGCCTATGTCAGCCCGGTGAACACTCTTAATGACTATGGCCCCATGCAGGACCATTTCCCATATTTTTGGTTATTATTTGTTTTGTTCTTTAATAATGTTGATCTCTTATTTATTAAGACAGGTGGTGTATTGCACGATCTGAGGAGCTATTGCCCTCATTATCTAGCTAAACCCATCCCAATCCGTTAAAAGCGTTCCATGCTTTCCATTAGCCGTCAATGTAGCAGATGGTCCGTACTTGAATGTCCGTTACATTATGCCATAACGTGTGTTTAGAATGTCAAGTGGCCTTATAATGGTACTCGAAATATATGTTGACAAAACAACTTAGATATATACATCTTCCATTTCGTTTCAGAATTTTTTTTTTTTTTAAATTAACTTTAATGTATTAAATATAACTATAAAACAAATTATATATATAAAAAAACAAATTATAGTGTTTAAAAACAAGTTAAGTATAAAATATTATAAATAATACTTATAATAAAACAGAGTGAATATATATATATATATATATATATATATATCCAGCTATTATATTTCATATCAGTCATTGATATTAATGCAATAATTAAAATTATATTGTCGCTTGAATGTGTAGGCCTTCAGCTTCAATTCTTCATTAGATTAAAAAAACATCGATGTAATAATTTGATTGGACGTATGTCTTGTCCTTTAGTTGCGGAAAAATCTTGATGTCTCTTCTTGGGCGAAGTCTTGTTTAGTTTAAAAACTTTTAACTACATTAACTCACACTGCAACATTATGACCTTAAATAACTATATATCAAGGGAGACATTCATATTTTTTTTTTTTTGCCATTCTGCTATGTATTCAGCTCAATATCTCTTTTCAATTTCAGAGCAATAATAAACTCAGGACAAATTATATGTGAAGATTACACTAACACATGTATTTTAGCTAAAATTTTTAAAATTTATCTAATATATTGGTAAAATATGTATTTTAGAGTTATTTTCCTGAACTAAATTTTTTTATTTCATATATTAAAAAATAATGTTAAGCTATTTCTAATATTTTACAAAATTTATTTTAAATTTTATTATTTTTGTAAATTGAAAATAGTATTAGTTAAAAAATAGATAACAAAATTAGTATACAAAAATATTTTATAGCTTAATAGTACAAAATTTATTTTCATAGATTAAGAAAATAGTTTTGCCAAAAAAAAAGATTAAGAAAATAGTTTTTATTATCTCTAATTTATTAAAATTTAGTTATAATACATATTTGACCACAAAAAATTATATATATAACATGTTTGTTTTTTGCCGTAGGTCTTAAAAATCTTAGGCATGGCTCTGGCTAAGCCAATCTAAAACCATTGAAAATGTTCCATGCTTTCAATGAGCCATCAATGAAACAGATGTTCGGTATCCGAATATCCGGTGGTATCGCTGGTCGAGACCTGCATGAGATTGTTCGTTAGAGCTATGCCATATCGTGTTTTAGAATGTCAAGTGGCCTTATAATTATACCTCGAAATATTCGTTGACATAAAACGTTTATATATCCAGCTATTATCTTTCATATTAGGCATTGATATTAATGCAATAATAAAAATTATATTGTCGCTTGAATGTGTAGGCCATCATCTTCATTAGATAAAAGAAATGTGGATATGCAATTAATAATTTGATTGGATGTATGTCTTGTCCTTTAGTTGCGGAAAAATCTTGGGCGAACTCTTGTTTTCTTTTGTTAAAGTTGAGCGAAGTTTTGTAAATTTTTCTAATACCCACAAGCCTATTACCAATAAACATCGTCTAACAAAAGAAAAAAGAAACTTTCAATTAACTCACACTGCAACATTAATGACAACAAAAATAACAATATATCAGGGGAGACATTCTCCTATATATTCAGCTCAATATCTCCTATCAATTTCAGAGCAATAATAAACTAGGAGAGCCTTTGCGGATGGAAACACAAGGCAAAGTCATCACTTGCAGAGGTAATTTGTGTATATAAAATCAGTATATATATGTGTAAATGCTAAGTTAAATATGAATGAACAGCGGCTGTGGCATGGGGAGCTGGAGAAGCTCTAGTGATGGAGGATGTAAAAGTGGATCCTCCTCAGAGATTGGAAGTGAGACTTCGAATCCTCTTCACTTCCATTTGTCACACTGATCTTAGCGCATGGAAAGGCGAGGTACTCTTCATCTTTAGTTTTTGCTTCTTTTCAATTATTTCTTTTCGTCTTCTCCTCATCTCTGTCTTTTGTTTAGAACGAGGCTCAACAAGCATACCCTCGAATCCTTGGTCATGAGGCGGCAGGGTAAGTCTGGTGAATGTCATATATTGTTTACTCCCCCAATATATTGATCAAGCAGTGGACGTTGTTTGTTGGATCATGGATGGAAACACTAATTACAGGGTAGTGGAGAGCGTAGGGGAAGGAGTGGAAGAGATGAAAGCAGGAGATCATGTGCTCCCTATTTTCACAGGAGAGTGTGGAGAGTGCAGAGTCTGCAACCGAGACGGAGCCAATCTGTGCGAGAGATTCCGAGTGGATCCGATAAAGAAGGTGATGGTAAGCGATGGAAAGACCAGATTCTTCACTAGCAAAGACAACAAACCCATCTTCCATTTTCTCAACACATCCACCTTCTCTGAGTACACCGTCATTGACTCGGCTTGCGTGGTCAAGGTGGATCCTCTGTTTCCTCTGGAGAAGATGAGCCTCCTCAGCTGTGGTGTCTCCACTGGTAATTAATTTAAATCTTCTAATTAAACTGTATTTATATAATTATATGACATGTGGGTTGTTTCTTAATTTCTTGAAATGAAGGAGTGGGCGCGGCGTGGAACGTGGCTGATATTAGACCTGGCTCCACCATTGCTGTCTTTGGACTGGGCGCTGTTGGACTTGCCGTAAGTTTTTCCTATTGTATTATCATGGAATTTAAAACTCAATCCATACTAATTGGGTACACAAACACAAAGACTTTTTTGTTTTGTTTTGTTTTGAAAGTCAATACACACATAGACTTATGGTAGAGGTCCCAAAAAACTAGGACACAATCTTTCAATTGGTAGTTTCTTTTGGGGTTTACTTTTATTTATGTAGAAGCAAATGGATCCCTTCAAACAAGGAAAAGATACGTGAGAAAGAACATGAGTCACTCTTTGTGATGTAATTATTTGCATAAAAATGAATAAATAAAATAGTGACTTGAGAATCGAACTTACTCAGGTGGCTGAAGGTGCAAGAGCCAGGGGAGCCTCAAAAATAATTGGGATCGACGTCAACCCTGACAAGTTCCCACTAGGTATAATAGCAGATGAACATGCATCTCAATTCTAAAGATAAAAGACAAGTGTACCTTAAAGTGTTGCTATAAATGAACAGGTAGAGAAGCAGGGATCAGTGAATTCATAAATCCCAAGGAGGGTGATAAAGCAGTTCATGAGAGAGTAATGGAGATAACAGATGGAGGAGTGGAGTACAGCTTCGAATGTGCGGGAAGCATTGAAGCACTTCGAGAGGCCTTTCTGTCTACAAACTCGGGAGTTGGAGTGACAGTGCTGCTGGGCGTTCACTCTAGTCCTCAGCTTCTCCCTATCCATCCCATGGAGCTCTTCCAAGGCAGATCCATATCCGCCTCTGTTTTCGGAGGCTTCAAACCTAAAACCCATTTGCCCTTTTTCATCACCCAATGCCTCCAAGGTCAGATCAATCTCGATCTCTTCATCTCCCACGATCTTCCCTTCCACGATATCAACAAAGCCATGCAGCTGCTCCACCAAGGCAAGGCTCTCCGCTGTCTTCTCCGCTTCTGATCATCCATCTTTTTCATTTTATCAGTCATTGTGATTTTTCTACTGCATTCAGAGCTTTCCTTATAGGGTCCACTGTCACATTAATGTGTTCCTTTGATCACCATAATAAATTTCTTAGCTCATATTACTGAAAGCACTGATTGGTAGACTGATAGTAGTTGAAGAAACAAACTGTTACCAAAACAACCTCATCTATTTTCATTCCCTTCTACTGTGCTTGATCATTGCAAGTTGCAACTAAGAACATATAACGAAATAAAAATCACAACTAGCTCAAATCTTGGGATTAAATTATGAGGCAATTAGCTAATTTGAATACAGCTGAAGCCTATGGATTTAAAAATATGTATCAATATAAAAAGTGCAAGTGGTTGCTTCACTTTTTTCGTCCCCCAAACGCCGTGACTTGCGTTTCAAGTTACACGATCTCCTATGACTTCTTCTCGCTTTGATTTCTTCTAAACCCACGTTATGACGAGTTGACGACTCGGTCCTCCTCGAAGCTCGTTTCCACAAGCTTCCGTATTATATTATCTTTGACTTTGCTACTTTTGGTTTGCCTCGTCACCACACTTGGGCCTTTTGGGCCTTCCTCTAATCACAATTTGATGGGCTGGGCTCGCAATTCGAATACATTGTCAACGTTTTGAAAACAAAGTTACAGGATGCTTAGATTGATTATATTTTCTTTCAACACTTGATCTTCTTATTGTCTATCATAATTTTTGAGGAAACTCTAATATACTCGTGCAAAGTCAAATTGCAATGTTATTACCGGTTCTTCTGATTGTTTGTTTGTTGCAAACCATCTTCCGAACCGCAACCCATCTAAACAATCCCCACCACAGAGATGGGCTTCTTTCTAATTTGCCATTTCTAAATAATATCAGTTTAATATCTTATCTTCCTCATGTATCTATTATTTTTGTTTTCTAATCTCCTCCATCAGAACCTTATTAGTCAAGAAAAGATTGATATGTTTATTAGCGCTCTGAGAAATTCAATAACTCTCTGCTTCTTGTTCCCTTTGGCAATTACAAGATTGATACATCAACAAAGGCAAGACTAAAGAGACAACCTTCCTCTTTCAAATTGCAAAAGGAGAGACCCTTTCACCTCTTCCATCATTCACTCTCTGTCTACTTTACATGTACACTCTCTCCCTAGATCCTTTTCCCCATTCTTGCAAATCTTCTGGCTACTCCAAATATCACTGCCTTTGTCAACAGCCCTTTGTCCAGTGTACATGCAAGTGCAATCGCCCCTCCTACCACTAGTATCTTTGGTATGTTTTTCCCTGTTGGCTTTTCTCCTGTAACCTCTGCTATCGAATCCCTCTCATTCATGAACTCCTCCGCACTCACTTTGGTGTTGATTTGAGCCATTGATGCGCTTGGTGATAAACCTGCTCCTGCTGCTTTGGCTCTCTGATATGCGCGTAAGCCTGGCTCAATTTTCTTCACCGCACCCCACATCCCCTGCCTCACCCCGAGCTTAGCAATCTCCCACGGTATTCCCATATCTTCATGGTGAAATAGTAGTACTTCACACGATGTCATCTCACCATCGCCTCTTTTCGATTCAACTACACCATGGTAATATATCAACTTTAGAAACTAACAACACTTAAAAACAGAGACAACTTGCTTAAGTGCATCACAATGGTAGTACCTGCACGGATGCACCAGCTTGAATAGTATAAGTCGACTCGCCTTGGCTTGTTTTGTCTTGGAACAGACGGGTATTGTACACCCTGAAACAAATACAAGAGATGAAAAAGTGAATATCCAAGGAAATGGTCAAGAAGAAGACATGTTCAAATAGCTCTATTAGTTTAAGTTTGACCTTAGTAATGCAGTAAAAGACTCGGCCAGCGTCCCATATTCGTCGGCCTATAATATACTCTCTGTCGCTACAAAAGAAGGGGAACTGCAAAAGCAGGGGAAAATAAGGAAGCTTTCAATGGGAGAAGAAGGAAACAGAAGGCAAGAAACAAGAGCGGACCTTGCGAACCCATTGGACAACCATAGTGCCCGTTTCCTTGCAACGCTCGAGAGTAGAGGAATACAAAAGCATATCATCCCACTTGGAACGGAACTCATCATCCCAAAAGAAGTCTCTGACCATCTCAGGAGTGGCATCCTCAAACACGGTTCTGCTACGGTACTGGGGAGGCCCATTCTGGAATCATATCATACAAAATGATTAAACTTTGAAAGCAAGGCATTCAAAAGAGTGTAATAATAGATTAAAAGTGACCTCAGGATCTCGCCTCCAAGCTTGATATGAGAAGGTTGGGGTTGATCGGTCCATCATTTGAATCCAACAAGGACCGCCATCTTTGACCTCAACCAACTTCCATAGATGCCTAAAATCATCTTCCGTAACAAACCCAGATTTCTCTTTCTCAGCAGCCTGGGGAGAAGAAAGGCTACACCAAAAAAAAAAGTTATTTATTGGATTAGCAGAGAGAGAGAGGGAAAGTGGAAGTGGGTGACATCACATCAAATCACCTGGAGTTAACGTGAGAAGAGGTTTTGAGGATGGAAGTGGGAAGCTTGAAGAATTTAGGTGAATCGGAATCATCATCACCGGAGAGATAAGCCCACTTGGGCCTCCAAACCCAACCAACCAAAACCCCGGCAGCCACAGCAATCCAGATTGGCGCAGCAAAAACTAAAAGGTCAGAGAACAAGGAACTCAATCCCATCTTAGAGAGAAACCCTCCCTCCTCGATTGGGTCTTGGGAGGGATTTAAGCAAGCGCCTAGAAGAGAAGAGAGAAGAAAGAAGAGGAGGATAAGGATATAGGATTTGGGATTACTGTAGGCCCAATTTCGCCGTTCGATGCAATCTTCTTCTCTCACACCCTCCTCTCATTTTTTTTTAATTTATAAGTGGATCAAACAGACCAAAGTGTTTTTTACTGGCTGTTTCCACTCCACGTGTTTTCTCATTTCGATTCTGTGGTCGCCGCATACTTTTTTTTTTTTTCCCGTCAAAATAACTTAATAAATCAACTCTAGTAGAAAAGTCATTATACAAATCGTTTCTATTCAATGTGGGGGACTAAAACAATCAGAATAATAACTAGAGTTTATGTTATTATATTAACAACACGAATGTCTTCAAATTTAGATGTTCAAATAAAAACAACAAAAAAGTCAAGTCTCTATGGTCAAAATGAATAGATTCCCTTGCTATTCCGCCCAAACACACAAAATATGGTTGACAATTCAAATGACAACCAATAAACGTTTTAATTATTATAAAACTGAAAGACCACCAAAGACCACCCAAGACAACTGAGAACAAGTAAGAAACGCACCCATGTATTCCTACTATGTACTTATAGATGAGGTTAAAAAGAGTTACAAATACAATAATAACAAATAACGCCACATGTTTTTCGTTGTTCACTTGTCAATGTCATACTTGTACCACCGTGCACCTAATTAACACTAAATCAATTGATTTAAGGTCTATTATTTACACATGTATGAACGGTCATTGAAGAACCATCAAGAATCTGTAGGAGGAAGTGGAGGGGGATACTGTTGTTACTGCTGCGGATTTCATTGGTAATATATATCATTGTCGTATTGCTAACTCAATTGTCATGCAATCTCCTGCCTTTTCACACTTCACCTATTGTTATGAACACCAAAAATATTAATTCAACCATATTTTGTGTGTTTACAATAATTCAACCATGTTCTTACTTATCCAGCTAATTCATAGGCTCAAACAGAAAACAGATTCAAAGCAAGTATGAAGTTTTTCAGATTATGACAGCTTTCGGGAAAGATTGTCAAGAATTGTAACATGGAGCTAGAGATTGCAGCCTCCTCGACATTGTGTAAGCTTCTTCTTTTTCTTTTTCCATCTCGCTCAATCTCAATAATTCACGGCGATGCAGAGCTACACCACTAAGCTTGACGGCGCTGGAGAAAGCTTGAGGTCGTCGTCGGAGCTCGTCGACTGCGGCGGAGGAGCGAAAGTGAGTTGAGTTCTCGTTTTTAAAAAAAAAAAAAAAAAAAAAAATTAATATTGCATATAATTGGATAAGGGCATTTTGGTCTTCACAGGTTTCATTAAAACTGATGTGGGTTTTCAGATTACTAAGAGATTAGAGATGTGGATAACTGGGGTTTTGAGAAGTTGGCTCGTTCCAAAGTCAGTAATTAAATAAGCATAAGTTACAACTCGACTTAAGGCCCAAGGGGATAAAAGAAAACGCAGGCCCATTTTAGCAATATACAATATTTTCCCCTTTTGAAGAGTAGAAATCACAATTCACAAAGATTACAAACCAGAGACGAACCCTAATTTGCGATCATGCCGCGGAATCTAAGATCCATCGTTGCGCAGGTCACTGGCATAAGGGGATCTGCTGGGTCTAGCCGCAAGTTTTCTTCAACCAGCGGTAACGTTTTCTGATTCCCGTACGTAGTTTATATAATTCGCGTACATAGGGTTTCGATGTATTCATTTGTGATTCTTCTTTTAAGTTTCAGGTTCGGAGGGAGGCGGAGATAAGAAGACTCGCTTTATCGTCGAGATGGGAGTTCTGGTTTGCGCCATTGGTGGTAATGTTAAGATTTGAGATTATCCGTAATTTTTTTATTCTCTAAGAAATTGAGAAAATACAAATATGTGATTGCTTTTTTTTTTTTTAATCGTACCTCAGCACTAGAAAATCTACTTCGCATCACGAAAGCCTCAGAATCTGGTATGAATTTGTTTCTATTTTGTTTTTAACATTTGGGAGGTAGAATGGAATCCCAGCACTAAACAAGACTCTTTTTCATTTTTGAAGCTCAAGGAAATTGCAAAGGCGAATGAAAACAATGAAAAAGAAGAAAAGTTTGTGTTTAGTTAACTATGTGAGTTTTGTGAACAAAACTTAATAATTTATGGTTGTGGTGATGTTTTGCTGTGTTTATTTTGTTGCTGTGAACGACATAATAATAATCATGGTTGTGAAACAAAAATCTATAATCGATGGTTGTGGTGATGTTTGGTTTGTGTTTACTAGTTTTTGTTTGGTGCTGTGAACGACATAATAATAATCTATGGTTGCAGCATCTGTTTTTTCATTGATAAAATGAAATAATCAACTATAAGAGAAGTACCTAAGTAATCTTCAACATCCGATACACAAGTGCTGTCATTGCCTCTTGTTCCGAAGGTATGCTGTTTCCTAATTTGGCAGAGATACTATTCTATTTTGTCTCACTCTCGTAGCTATGCTAAATTGGCTGCAGAATCTCTGGTGTATAATTTTCGTGGTTATAAATTGCTACAGGGTGTGGCCTTGGACCATTATGACTATTCAGATGTACAATTTCCTGTATTGATGTGCAAGTGTGCTTATTTTTTGTTGTCTATTTTTTAAACCTTGTGCTTCTCCAGGGACTGATATCATACTTTGGCATGGGAAAACTGGGAGGAATTTGGGACATGTTGATACAAACCAGTTGAAGAACCACATGGCAGCTGTGTCACCAAATGGACGTTTTTTGGCAGCTGCAGCATTTACTGCAGATGTGAAGGTGGATTTCCTAAATTTAACCATTATTTCGAAAATGAGTGACACTACAGTATCTCATGACTTTGTAAATGCTTCGTAGGTGTGGGAAATTGTGTATCTGAAAGATGGTTCTGTGAAGGAGATTTCAAGAGTTATGCAACTTAAAGGCCACAAGGTATCATTCACTTCCCGTAGCAGGCTTCAACCCATCCCCAGGATGTAGACTCTTTTTCAGTTTTGTCTTGCAATGGTCTCATGTTAAAACCTATACTATGTTATCCAGAGTGCAGTGACTTGGTTATGCTTCTCTCCAAACTCAGAGAAAATCATCACGGCTTCAAAAGATGGTTCAATAAGACTCTGGAACATCAATGGTTAATAGAATTGTTTTAAACTTTTGCCTTAACCTGATTGTTGCCACATGCAAAACAGAATCCTGGTAACATTAGGTGATCTGTTTTGGAATGTTATGATAGATGGAATTATATTGATTTATCAAACAAACAAATAACCTGAAAGCATTGTGTAATTTGGTTGAAGTCCGCTATCATCTTGATGAGGATCCAAAGACTTTGAAGGTTTTCCTGATTCCACTTTGCGACTCAGGGGGCAATCCGTTGCACTATGATCGTCTCAGTTTGTGCCCTGAGGGAAAGATATTGGCAACAAGCCATGGTTCGGCATTGCAGTGGTTATGTGCTGAAACTGGAAATGTCTTGGACACAGCTGAGAAAGCCCACGAAGGTGATAGGCTCTCAAATTTATTTTTGCTACCTATTCAAAACCATACACATACCTCAAAAGTCGAAGCTGTACTAAAATGTAACACTCTTGGTTGTATATGTAGGGGATATCACATGCATATCTTGGGCACCCAAGGCTATCACAGTTGGTATGTGTGTCTGTGTGTTTCTTTCTTGTCCACACAGTTATCTGTTTCTCATATAGATTGTTGGATGCTTTCTGTTGTTGGTTCAGGGGAGAGACGGGGCATGGTTTTAGCGACATCAGGCGTTGACAAAAAAGTGAAGCTGTGGGAAGCTCCAAAGTCGCAAACTTCATAGACTTGACGACTTACGTACGCAAAGTACTTTCATCACATGAGGAATATTTAGGTTTTGTTTCGACTTGTGTGTTGGGAGCTAAATCAGATGAAGTTTCTTCTTGTGACCACCTCAAGTGTCTTTCGACTTTTGGAATTTTGAATTTTGCTTACAAAAAATGAATTAGGAATGACTTTGTAATTTTGAGGACAAATGTTGTACGATACTCCAAACTTTTTGTTTCTTCCTTTTACAAGAGTAAACAAATTTTAAACAGCACACAACAAGAAGATAGAGTATATGACGAGGATTAAAAGGTTATTATCATAAGAGGATCTGATAGCTTTTACTGAATAGGTTAACTTAAAAGTATTAGTATTAAATTAAATTAACACAACTGAAATGTGAAGGTCATGGACTCTGATGGGTATTTTGGGCATATAAACAAAATGGGCCACGAAATATGTGAAGCCCACGTAAGTCCCGAATATAAAAATCCTAACGCCTAACAAAGAAGCTCCGCTTAAAATCCGAAATTAGGGTTTCTCAGAATCATCATCTCCAGCAGTCAGCATCCAGAGTGTGAGAATCTGCCACCATGGGTCGTATGCACAGTAGAGGGTTTGTGCTTCTTCTTCCTCTTCCTCTTCTCACCGTTATGCACTAATTGATCGTTATGCGTTAATTGGTGCATTCTAACATACATGTTGATATCGTTTTCTGTAGAAAGGGTATTTCAGCTTCTGCGTTGCCTTACAAGAGAACGCCGCCGAGCTGGGTCAAGACTACCGCTCAGGATGTAATGTTGCTATCATCTCTGCTTTTGAGATTTTAATTTGCTTTCAAATTTACTTGGCTTGCTTGAATGAATTACAGGTTGATGAATCAATCTGCAAATTTGCCAAAAAGGGATTGACCCCTTCACAGATCGGTGTTATTCTCCGTGACTCTCACGGGATCCCTCAGGTCAAGAGTGTTACAGGAAGCAAGATCCTGAGGATACTCAAAGCCCATGGTGTGTTTTCAATTTTGCAGAGTCCTCATTTTTTTTTGTCATTTTGGTCTTGATTGTAAAATCTTATATTATGACTTGAAAGGCCTTGCGCCTGAGATCCCTGAGGATCTGTACCACCTTATTAAGAAGGCTGTGGCCATCCGTAAGCATCTCGAGAGGAACAGGAAGGACAAGGATTCCAAGTTCAGGCTCATCTTGGTTGAGAGCAGGATTCACCGTCTCGCTCGCTATTACAAGAAGACCAAGAAGCTTCCTCCCGTCTGGAAGTAGTGAGTACCTCATTCCTTTTCTCAATTATCACATCTTGCTTTTGGTATCTCAAGTATCTCTCTATCACTCGAAACTAGTTTTGTCTAAGTGGTTTGGTCTTCAAATGTAGCTAGCTTTGTTTGGAATGGCTATGAACTGTTATTTCCCTAAAGTACTTGCCCAACATTCTCATGTTGACCCTTTTGTTGTTGTCTTAACCTGTTTTCTATGCTTAGTACTGACTTACACTCTCCAACTGCAGCGAATCCACCACCGCGAGCACCCTTGTGGCTTAAGCTTTTGGAAGGAGGGAGATTCTGCAAGTCTGTTTCTTATCTTTTTGTTTTGATGAATTCTCAGCTTTACTCTTCATGTGTCAGGATTTTGATATTTGTTGGCCCTTTTGAATCTTATGCTCCTTACTTAAAGAGAATCTTATGATCATGAACACCAATGAATCCTTTTCAATCTTATTCTCCCCTACTTTATAAGAATCGTAAGATCAATGATGAAATCTCAATTAGAACAATCCTTTTTAAGCATTACATACCATTATAGTGAATAGAATTGGGAAGCAAGATATATTGGTGCAAGAGATTTGGAACAAAATAGTGCTGGGAGTGACGAAGAGTGTAAATCTCGAATTGTAATGGTTCTTATGGAGTATAAATCGTCATGTAAAAACATATACGGAAGAGACAGGGTATGAGCCGGCCAAAGAACCAACAAAATGTTAAAAAAGTGGAACAATCACAAGAATCTCGAATCAAAAAAGAAGAGAGGCTACAGACTCAATCAACTTGCAGCTTTCTTTCCACCATTGTAGTAACCCAAATACCATCTCGCAAACTTCTTAAGACCAGTCTGAAGATCGGTGGTGGGTTTGTACCCGAGCTCTCTCTGCGCCGAACTGATATTAGCATGAGTGAACTGCACATCGCCATTCCTCGGCAACTTCATGATGTTCCTCTTGGCCTTCACTTTCAGAAGTCTCTCCAGAATGCTGACGAGATCTGTCACGGGAACGGGCGAGGTGTTGCCGAGATTGAAAACCCTTAACTGAGCAGCACCGCGCTTCTTACCACCAGTCCCTGTGCTCTTCTCTGCCTTGTCCAAAGCCCCCAAACATCCCTTGACAATGTCATCAATGTAGGTGAAGTCTCTAGCCACGGTTCCATGGTTGACCCCCTCAAAGATTGAAATGGTTTTCCCTTTGAGCATGTCTCTAGTGAAGAAGAAATAGGCCATGTCAGGTCTTCCCCAAGGACCATACACCGTGAAAAACCTCAAACCGGTGAGAGAGAGGCCATAGATGTGATTGTAAGTGTGAGCAATCTCCTCACCAGCCTTTTTAGTAGCAGCATAGAGACTAGCTGGTTGATCTGTTCTGTCTTTCTCGGAGAAAGGGACCTTAGTGTTCAAACCGTAGACAGAGCTAGAGGAAGCCCAGACAATGGCAGGTTGGGGATTAGCAGATTTACAGACCTCAAGGAGATTGACGAAGCCAGCGATGTTACTGTGAACATAGGAGCTTGGGTTTTCCATGGCGTACCTGACGCCAGCTTGAGCAGCCAAATGCATAACATGAGTAAAGGGGACGACTTCGAAGAGCTTCTTGAGAAGAGCAGCGTCGTTGATGTCTCCTTCAACAACGAAGACTCCGCTTCGCTCCAAAAGGGCTTGTCTTGCTCTCTTGAGCGATGGATCGTAGTAATCGTTGAAGTTGTCGAGTCCAAGAACGCCATCTCCACGGCGTTTGAGAGCGGCGGAAACGTGAGTACCAACGAAACCGGCGGCTCCGGTGACGAGAACGGAGACACCGTGACGAGTACGGACACGGGCAGAGGATCTGACCCGTTTCTCCCAAGCGGGTCCTCCCCAGGAGTAGGTGCGAAGAGAACGGCGAGAAGGATCTGGATTGGAGGAAACAGGAGATCGGTAGAAGAAGATGAAGATCAAGCCGACGAAGGCGAGAGACCAAAAGGCGAGCTTGGCCAAGGAAGATTGCCACCGTGTACGGTGGAAGTAGGGCTTGAACTTGCCCGGCGTGGAAGGAATATCATCGAGATGCGACATTTGCTTCATTATCAAATATTTAGCTTTGTAGATCGCTGCGATAATGGCGTCTCCGAGAATCTTCTTTCAGCTTTCTTGGAGGCGATGATTGGTTTCTTTTCTCTCAAGAGTTTTTAGGCTCTCCGAATTCTAAGGCAAGATCAACAATTTCAAGATTTTGTTTTTCTATTTTTAAGAGGGTGAGTCAAAGCTACTCTCTAATTAATCCTACTATTATTATCACTTGAGCATGATTATTAACTTTCATAAATCAATCAAGCTATCGATCATGTGGTTTGCTGTATCAGTTTAGGGTTCTTAATTATGTATAATCTGGTTTCCCTTGTAAAAAGATGATAAATTATCGAATCATGAATCACTATTGATTCATCAAATTCGATGCACTAATATCCATATTCAAATGTTTGCTCGCATCTATAGGTCGTCACGTGGAGCTCTAATGGAGGATTGTTAAATTAAACTTAAAACTAATTTAATACCAAGGCACATTAACCCATGGGATACAAAAGCAAAGAGTAGTAATCTTCTAAGACACAAAACACGCATCCACCAAACTCAATTTGATTCATATTTTCAATTCAAATTTCCATATCATTTTATTGTAAGACAAAGCATAACGAAAATTGATTTATAGCACCTACGTGACTAGTGAGTGACTCCGGGGTATGTGAAACAAAGACACTTAGGGCATGATTATTGGGGGGTTCTAGAGGGGTTTTTAGGAAGAGTTCTTAGCATTAAAAAAATATAAATTTTATTGGTAAATGTGTTTTAAGAACCCCTTCTTAAGAACTAGTTCTTAAATAAGAGTTTTTAGAGTGAGTTTCTTAATTCTAAGAACCCCTCCACCTCAAATTGCACAAAATTTATAATAAAATTTTGTTAAGAACCCCATAGGGGGTTCTTCCAATAATCATGCTCTTACACAAACACAATGTGGAAAATGTCTTTATGATGTTGTGCAAAACAGAGCTTGGCCTAGCAAATGTCCTTGGCGGCTGCAACAACTGCATCAACGGTGAGGCCAAATTTCTTGTAGAGCACATCGGCTGGTGCACTTGCTCCAAAACTGTCTACACCAATGGCTTTTCCTTTGGAGCCAACCATCTTCTCCCACCCAAAGGTCGACCCTGCTTCAATGCTCACTCTTGCTGATACCTCCGATGGTAACACACTTTCTTTGTACTCTTCGCTTTGTTCATCAAACAGCTCCCAACTTACCAGTGACACTACTCTCACTGCTCTTCCTTCTTCTCTCAGCTTCTCTCCAGCCTTTGCAGCAATCTCTAGCTCCGACCCTGTCCCCATCAGGATTACGTCTGGTTTATTACCTGTGGAGTTGTCTGAGATTACATATCCCCCCTTCTCCACTCCCTCTACCGAAGTTCCAGGTAGATGAGGCAGCTTTTGTCTGGACAGAGCCAGGATCGAGGGCCTCTTTCTGTTCTCCACAGCAACTTTGTATGCCCCAGCGGTTTCAGTTCCATCAGCTGGCCTCAGCATCAAGATGTTAGGCATGGCACGGAAGCTCGCCACGTGTTCTATCGGCTGGTGGGTCAGTCCATCTTCTCCAAGACCGATTGAATCATGGGTCATTACATAGATAACCCCGGCTTGAGACAGAGCAGAGAGCCTGATTGCCGCCCTCATGTAGTCTGTGAAGACAAAGAACGTAGCACATTAAGGAATGAGCCCCGGGCTGTGACAGGTAATGCCATTGCAGATAGCTCCCATGCTATGTTCCCTGACACCAAACCTAAGGTTTCGCTCTTCAGGTGCGTGCTTTTGGAAGTCCCCAAACATTTTAAGCAATGTCATGTTGGATGAAGCAAGGTCAGCACTCCCACCGAGGAACCCAGGAAGAACCTTTGCAAGGGCATTAAGACACTGTTGGGAGAGGTTTCTTGTTGCATCTGCAGGACTCTCGGGCGTGTAAGTCTGGAAAAAGAGTATAACAAAATCATATTAATCCCACCAGAGAGATTGACTCGGCATTTTAACAACAAATTACCTTCTTTCTATGTGTACAAAAAGATGGAACCTTTTAAAAATTGCTGTTAACATTTGTTTTCATAACTTCAAGAAAAAAGAAAGCTTTGTTCCTCTTTGCATTTGATCTTTCAATTATTAAAGTTAGGTTTAGAAAAAACAGAGAGTTTTTCCAGGCTTACCGGCAATGATTTTTCCCAGCTAGTAGGTAAGTTAACAGTAACTATAGATTTCATCAGTTCTGCAGCTTCTTGTGGGTACTTCTTTTCATAGTCAGCAAACTTAGCATTCCATTCTGTTTCAAGAGCAGCTCCTTCAGGGATATGACGACTCCAGTGGCTGCAAAAACGACACTGGTGCCATTAACATCATACTAAATTCGGCATATATATTACGACATACTCAATGAAGGCCACTAACTAACCTCTTGACATCTTCAGGCACATGGAAAGGCCCATATGGCCATCCAAGATTCTTTCTGGTAGCATCAACTTCCTTTTCACCCAGTGCACTTCCGTGTACACTGTAAGAATTTGCCTTGTTTGGTGATCCAAAACCAATGGTTGTAGTTATCTGCCCATTTCAAGAAGCCAACCGTATAAACTCACCACTACACATCAATTTGATTTGGAAAAAGAACACATTATGTGACCTAAAATCAATTAAAAAGACGACCAGAATCCAGTTGAGAATATTAGGTAGAGAAACCGACCACATTTGTTTCAGACCATTTTCTACTGTGTATATAACAGCAAAATCCATCGCAAGGCCAAGCCACATTAAAAAGCGTGTTTTGATAGCCACAGTTGATAATTTGACTAGGAGTAATAAGAAGGTGGGTCACCTTGATCAAAGTGGGTTTGTCTTTAACAGCCTTAGCTTCCTTAATGGCAGCACGGATTTCATCATAACCCGTGTTTCCATTCTTCACCCATATAACATGCCAACCGAGACCCTCAAAACGTGTTCCCACATTCTCGGTAAATGCTATCTCTGTGTCACCGTCAATGGAAATGTGGTTGTCATCATAAAAAGCTATGAGCTTCCCCAGACCCCAGTATCCCGCAAGAGAACAAGCTTCATTTGCAATTCCTTCCATTTGACATCCATCTCCGAGAATAGCATACCTACAAAAAGCTGAAGTCAGTTCCTTGAAGTGAAACGCAAAGGTAAATACACTAGCTTATGGAACTAGAAGTGCAAGAAATACTCATGAGCCATAAGCAAATAGTATTACGTGTAATGGTCGACAATCTCAAAGTCTGGTGTGTTGAATCTCGCAGCCAAATGCTTCTCGGCAAGTGCCAAACCCACAGCATTTGCAATTCCTTGGCCAAGCGGACCTATACAGGAAAAAAGAGCCATAAACTTACTGCTTGAAATGAAAAGGATGAATTGGTCGAAGCCAAAAGAGAATCAAACCAGTAGTGACTTCAACGCCAGGAGTCTCAAAATTCTCGGGGTGTCCTGGAGTCCTACTTCCCCACTGTCGAAAACTCTTCAAGTCTTGTTCCTAATCACATCCAAAATATATATATAAGTTTAATAACACTCAAAACACAAAGCTATTAGAATCAAATACTCAACAAAAAGGATCGGTCCAAGCAAATTGAAATCGGTACCCTGACGCTGTCGTAGCCAGCGAGGTGAAGCAAGGCGTACTGGAGCATGCAACCATGGCCGGCAGACAAAATGAAACGGTCTCGGTTAAACCAGTAAGGATTCTTTGGGTTGTACTTCATCACTTCGTCGAACAATACATGACCCATTGGAGCACATCCCATTGGCAATCCCGGGTGACCTGATTTCGCTTTCTCCACCGCATCGATCGCCAGAAACCTTATCGTATTAACCGATTTCTCAATCAGAGCCACGTCCGTCGCGGCGGAGGCACGCACTGTCGCAGTTATCGGTGCGGGAGCATGCGTCGGAAGGCGGCGGTGCGTAGAGGAGCGAGTGAGGGCTCTGAGACCGGAAAATGAAGGGAGATCTCTCGGAGACAGGGATACATGCTGATCCGTAGACCGAGGAGAGTTACGTTTCGGTGAAGGTCTGGCGACGAAAGAAGCCTGTGATATAGTCAGCGACGCCATTTTCGCACTTTGAGAGCTTTGAGATTTTGGTGTGTTTTTAAATATAGTTCATGCGAGAGAGAGGTGACCGTCGGATTGATCGAGGAGCCAATTCCTGATCGTTGGATCTGGGGGTGGGTTGTTGACTGTTGATCAGGCGAATTTTGTTAAAGAAGAAGACGGAAGTGATTATGACGTCGTGAAGCGGCTCCGTGTCAAGCCGGTTTGGTGCAACAACCCCCGTCATAACGGCGTTTTTTAAGTACGACTCATCTATAAGCATTCCACTTGGGCCCCGAAAAAGGATGTTGGGCCTTTATTTTCTATTTCATTGTCTAGTTATGTTCTTGATGGGCTTTTTCTGGGTCTGAACTTTGGATTGTTGGGACCCTTTATATAAAAGTATCTTCTTCGTGGAAAAAGAAAAAATAGTAGTCAGTTTTTGGATACGACCTCAGAAATGCTGTAAAGTGTAAACTCCGTGCCTTTTAGTATTTGGATCTCTTAAATACAAGATTTACGTATAAATTTCACTACATGATTTCGTTGCATATTTTACATTTATGTATTTAATTAGGACAAATGTAGAGGTTTCAAAGATCTTTTGTATGTTTAAATGAACCACCAGGTCCAACACATCTCTTCTTTCAAACACAATGGATTGCCTTAGTCCTTATAAAGATGCAAACGATTATCACTTTTGGTTGGCCTTCGAAACAGATTTCTCTCTCAGTTTGCTTCCATTAAATTTTCATTTTCCATTCTTTATAAGATTTATCATATACATTGTCATAATCGGAATGCCACTCCTGTCTAACAAAATCTGGAGCCTTTCTTTTTTCAAATGTTTCTTTCTCCAATCCGGATTGGATCCCTCTTGAGGATGGATGATTTTTAATATAAGGATGTATGGTAGTTTTCTGTTATATATATAATCTATGTGTAGTTTTTTTTTTGATAAAATGTGAACTATCTATATTTGTGTAGTACTTACACTACAAGAAAACACGCTAGAACAGATGGAAAAATCCGCCGAAAATCCATCGGAATTGGCCAATTCCGACGGATTTTTCCGTCTATTATATCTCGTCGGAAATAAAAATTCCGTCGGAAATCCGTCACAAATTGTAACGGATTTCAAATCCGTCGGAAATAGTCAGACGAATTTCCGACGGACACATTCCGACGGATTTCTGACGGACATATTTCCGACGAATTTCCGACGGACACATTTCCGACGGATTTCTAACAGATATTTCTGACGGATTTCCGACGGACACATTTCAGACGGATTTCTAACGGATATATAATTTTATTAATAATATTAATAATATTTAATTTATTGTAATTAATTATAATTAATATATAAAATTAATTCGGAATAAATATAAATTAAGATTTAAAATTATAATTATAAATAAATTTTAATTATAAAATTTTATTTACAATTAAAAATAAAATTAAAATAAAAAATAAAAATAAAAAATTCTTCTTCTTTTTCTTCTTCTTCGCTGAGAAGAAGAAGTGATATATAAAAAACAAAATTCCAACAGATATATCCGTCGGAACTGGTGAAAAATTTAATATTTGCCGGTATTTTTTGAAAATATTTGGAACATTCGCGTCTATATTTTTTGCTATCGGTCGAAAATTTCCGACGGAAAATAAAATTTTTTAATTAAACTCATATGCAACATATTTAACACTTTTGATATATAGTATCCGTCGGAAATCCGTCGGGAATTTCCGACGGATTTCTGACGGGTTTCCGACGGGTTTGTGGTTTCATGGTCATTTACGATCCGTTTCTTTTGAAATATGTTTGTAATATGATTTGTTACTCATTTCAATGATAAAATACTAACAAATACCTTGTTACATATTAAATATACTAAAATTAGAAAATTTTATTTGTTATGTTTATAAATCATCGCTTAAGTATATGTATCATTGTCTAACATGTAAACATGATTGTATGAATTTTTTCTAATTTTGGTATATATGATATATAACAAGGTTTTTGGTATTATATTATGATTGAAATGAGTAACATAGCATACTACAAACATATTTCAAGTTAAACGGATCGTAAAAGACCACAAAACCGTCGGAAAATTTCAGACAGATTTCAGACGAATTTTCGACGGAATCGTCAATTTTCATGTCTATCGGAAATACGTCGTAAATCCGTCGGAAAATTCCGACGGATTTATATTCCATCGGAAATTCCGTCGGTTTTGCGGTAAATTTCTTGTAGTGTTACTCAACGTTAACAGATCAACTGGTGTATCGATGGGAATGAGACTAACTTAGTATGTTTTAGTATGTTTCCGAAGAGATTGTGTGCCAAAAGTTCAAAACAAATTTGCTAATCCATATATCTAACCTGCACTCAGATTCAAATAATTGATGAAAAATCATATTCAAAAAAATATGTTATATATTCTTCATCCGAAATTTGCAGGCCAAGATTGCATACGAAACGATCAAGCCCTAACTTCCATTATCTCCATACAAAGAAATACAATCAATATCATTATTCAAGAATGCTTATGATGTCAATATAAAGACTTGGCACACCACTACACATCATTTTTCTTGCAATAATATAATACAATAGCCATACAATCTTGGATCGAATTGTTATGCATCTAGTTATATCAATATGAAAACGCTTGAGAGAATAGCACCAGTACATGTCTAAGGAGCTAGTGTGTAATTCATCAATAAGCAATATATATATAGAGATGGGTTATAGTAAATCAGGCTTGGGAGTTGGGGTAATAACAAAGGTAAGAGGGGTCAGCCATAGGAGCTCCAAGTTGAGAGTGAGGCTGAAGCAACCTCACCTGCCGTTTCAAGAACTTGGTGTAACGAATGGCTTCGTCGAGCATGGAAGCCGTGTCCATCTTTGCACCGCCTGGCACGATCCTCTTCAGAATTCGGATCTTCTCGCTGATCCTGTCCCGTCGCCGACGAGCAACCACCGTCTGAGGATCGTCGCTTATCCTTACGTTACGGCGGTTCGGCTTAGGGACGGTGGAAGGGTCGATGTCTACCGGCTGCATGGCTGCGAGCATGTACTGCGTCTCCTTCATAGCATCCATCTTTTCATCTTCTTCTTCGTCTTCTTCCAAGTGAATTAGGGTTTCGGGAGGTGGATCTAACATGAGATGAGGATCATGGAGAAAGGGGTGTTCTTGTGTGACAAGATTATTAGCTCTGTTCCAATCCATGAGGAGATGATGAGGCTGAGGCTCCATCATGCTTATTGGGGCTGTGCTTGGATCTGATTTTCGACAAGAGTCGCACAGACCTTTCATTTTATACATACCAATTTCCATTTTTATCTTTTCTTATTTCTTAATATATATATTCTATTAATTATGCCAGAAATATACATATGTATTTACTGATTTCCTGTCGTATTATTGTTGTATGAGTTATTTAACCATCATATTTTATTACTCAACTATTAGCATGTCAAATGTCCTGGATTAATAAATAAAAGTTCTGAAAAGTTTTTTATCAGGACCAAAACATTAGTGCGTTTACATCACATTTCCTATAGTATTCAAAATTTTATAGGTTAAGTTTGCAAGTTTTTCTAAGATTCAAACTTGCTTCATGTTGAGGTGTCGATTTAAACCTGCTTATATAGGTTGAGATTTATTGTGTTTATTAAAGTTTAAGTTGTCGTCTCTCGGTATATATGTCGGACTTAATTACCTATGCGTTTGCCAGTTAATTAATCTGTGTTTTGTAGACATTAAAGATTTTTTTTTTAATCAGATCTAGCCAAAAAAATAAAAGTACTACGTTGGTATCACTATTCTTTTACTATATTATAGATAGTCTAATTTGTTTGTTAACCGGAAACATCTTAGATTGAAACTCAGACTTATCTTTGGGATCCTAGAAATTCAAAATTTCTTGCCATTAAAATCATTTACTGATGGTTAAACTTTAAGGTGCAAGATTATTGTTGAGATATTTAATTAAGGGGAATCGATATCTGGTTTAAACTCGTAGGAAGAGTTCATACCTCAAGCGAAAATATATATTAATATTAATACTAAAGTTTAAGTTATTAAATTATTTTGATACATGTTGATATTGTCAAATAATTCGTAATATAAAATTATCGTTTTAAAATACACATGTATATCCTAGAACTAATTAGGTATAGTGTTGACTCGATTAAGATTTCGACACATAACTTGCCAAAAATCCGTACACTTAAAGAAAATATTAGCAGATCATTAAAGTTAAGCTTCGCATCAAATTTATATATTTCCGTTTAAAGACTCAATATATTTCTACCTTTTCCGCTAACTAATTTCATGGACTCATTTGTGCTGGTTTATATAAACCTTGTTATAACCATTTAAATTTATATACGTACGTACGGAGCATACAAGAAACACATATAAAGCAAAATCCTATAGACCACAAAAGATTGAAGAAATAGTGTGTGGTCAAAATCATGGTTACTCAAAAAGCAAGATCAAGAACAAGGGATTAAATTTCTAGTGTTTTTCCTAAGGACAAAGAAGGAGAGAGACTTTACAAAATTAGGGCAAAAAGGAGCATTGCACTTGAGTGTGGATATCAATGCCATATAGAAGCATAAGTCGCTCTTGTAATAGTTACTCAACACATGTCTCCATTTTTAGTGCTATTACTTTGACCTAATTTTTCCCTCTCTCTCCTAGTCTGACAACTCCTATACATCAAAATAGGTAATTTAACATCATTGTTCCTCTCTTTCTTGTCTTTCTTCTAAAGCCTATGGTTTCTTCAACATTTTGATCTTACGAACCCTTTCAACGGCCTTGATTTGATCTTAGGAAATATGAGCTGGATACGATAAATGACAACTTCAACGTTCTCTTTATAATATATGGTGTCTATTTCTAGTTCTAAGTTGTTATATTTGACGATTTACGGGATCTCTCCCCCATAACTCATTACACGGAGTGGGGACAGCTTCATCGACATTAAGGTATTGTCGATGATTTAAATTCTCAATTAGATAAGTAAACATATAATCACCACTAAAATATTACTAATTGATCGGTCTTAAGACACCGTCTATACATGTCGTTTTCCACACGAAATTTCTATATTCTACATTCATTTCATAGGTATAAATTGACCAAAGAGATAAGTTTTCAAAAAGAGCTCGCTTCTTTTCACATTGTCGGCTTAATGAGTTCAAGACAAAATACCCCATTTCATACTTGTTATAAATTCATTAATTATATTCTATGCAACATAAGCTCTGGTTCGTAAGTTTATTCATTCACAAAAGTAAATAAATAAATCCTAGATAAAAACTAACAAGGTGTTCGCCCTCGATTGTTTGTTTTTTTCTTCGTTTTTAATGCTTCAAGTGTTCTCGATTGCACTCGAATTCATATCATTCAACAAAGTAGTCACCCAAAAGCACATTCCTAAATTATCAATATTGTTTCAACATGCGACATCGCGTAACAATCTTCCTGAACTCGTCCAAGCTTAGCTGAAACCCAAAATAAAAGAAGATTCCAATGTTTAGCAAAAGTGGTTGTAACAAATTAACGTTAATAACTTAAAGTTAGCAGCCACCTTTCCGTCCTTATCCATGTCAAAGCAACGAATCATGTCTTGTAATTCCTCTTGTGTCCATGTGAAATCATGCACAGACGCCATTTTGGCCACATCTCTCAGAGTAATGAACCCTTTTCCCGCTTCTGCATTTACAAAAACCGATGATGATCCAATACACTCACTTAATGGCAGAATCAATAGTGAGATATATATATTATGTACCATCAAACTGATAGAAGTAAATGAGCAATTCGTCCTGTGTCATCTGCGTCTTGCTCATCAATTCCTACGTATCAGACAAAAGCAATACAGACTAAGGCAAAAGAGCAGCCTCGTAGAATATTTGATGTAAAATAAAAACAAACCTTTCTCACTTTCTTGGTAGGGGTAATACGAGAGCCTCCTGCAAGAGAAAGCGCTATTGCCTGCAGCACCAATAAATGTCCATGTCAACAGTTTTGAGCCAATTGCCTATTGCAGCATTACAATCCCAATACCTTGTCTAAGTCATCATCACTCTCACCAAGGGAATCTGATGTATTCAAGAGTTTTCTCTTGGATGCGGAGGTCTTCTTCTTAAATTGATACAAGAAGAAATCAAATGGCACAACGATTAACACACAGGATTCAAATTATAGACAAAAACTATTAAACAATGCAGAATGCACCATTGGAGACATGCCCAGAGAATAATAAGTCACAATTTTACCTTTCTTTTACTCGTTGAATTCCCCCCAAAATCCTCTTCCTCGTCATCATATTCATCGTCCTCGCCGGGTCTATAATCATCGTCCTCTTCACCGGAATTTCGTTTGCCTCTATGTTTTCTAGATGGATCCAGAAGAGCCTTGGCGGCTTTAGAGATGCCTAGAGCTTCCAACCTCGCTTTGTTCTCAGCGATCCTTGCAAACCTCTGCTTCTCGTATTCCGATATCTTCCCATTTCCTTCCGATTCATCGCCGGACCTCGCCATTCAATTTGGGGAATATTTTGCACTCTTAGGGATTCCTCGTTTACTGTTGATTTTGCCTCTCGATTCCTTCAACCACCCTTTCAGTTGAGCTTTAGCTATGGCCCAGTTTCATATTTAAGCCCAAACATATGGGATGAGAATTAAGAAAACCCAATAGTCGGGTAAGAATTAAGATACAGATCTCACTTTCGATTTAAGCCCAAATACATGATTGACCAAAAAGATAAAAACAAAATAACAGCTCAATTATTAATTCTAACATTTTAAAACAATTCCTTAAATTTGAATGTGTTTTGAACCTCAACTCTGCATACAGTCTACTCCAAAAATGGTATACCCTAGATGCAGTTTGAACATTTAGGAAGAATATAATACTCTAGATCCAAATAACCATTCAAGTTGTTCACAAATGTCACTTGGTCACATGTATCCATACATACTACATTGGCGTCTATATGTGTGTTATTGTGATGGTCACGTATTTGAGGGTGGTCACAGGCTAGGATAAATATTTGTATATTTAATACGATCTGTCTCTACTGGATTTTAAATTTCATATTTTATGTAATATATGTAATTTTAAACTTGATTAAATGTAATAAATCTTATTTTGTTTCATTTTTTCACTTACAACAAACACAGCAAATCGACATATTAATTTATAATATATTATGTATAACCATATAACATACGAATCATGGCATTACAGATATCAATATGTATCTAACCGAGAATTTGGCAACTCTAATACGATCCATACAAAAGAAGAAAGCACCTTTCGTATGGAGCGCAATGCGAATTGTGTGAAACGTGTGATTGGTAGATAATGGCCTACACCAACTTTCTCTTTTTCCTTTACTATTTTTTTCTTATTTTGTCGTCAATAATGTTTGATAAAAACTGTACCCATATGAAAAACAATTTGTGGGGATGGAAATACCGCGTTGTTTCTAAGCTGGCTTGACTTGTAAATGGATAAAGCAAGAAAAAGGCCAAAAAGAGAAACACAAAAGATTAAAGATAAGAATCAAAAAACATGTTACTGGTTTTCAAGGAGATGAGTTGGTGTATATTTTATATTCATAAATAGCTTCATATGGAATTAGATAATTAGTAGTAGTAAATCAAGTATATACGTATCTATATAAAGACTAACATATTTTATCTTCTTTTGTATATGATCTCAAATTAATAAATGATTCCATTACTACGATCATACGTTGAATCTTGAATTTGAGTAGAGTTTGTTTATTGAAATAAATAGACTAACTAAAACAATAAATTAAATTACTAGTAAAGTGAGAGGTTGAGGAGAAGATATGGCGGGCAAGCTTGGCATCTACAAAAGGTGAGATAGAGATTGAAAGAGGGTAAAAATTGAATCGAAAGCTTGTCTCGTTAAATTAATTATTTTAGGGAATTTTGCAATAAAAATACATATTTAACTTTTGTTATGCACACAAAATCGCTACCATCCCCACCTTATTATACAAAGTCAGAATAATATAACTATTACGTATACAACCTTTTGTTAGTAAAACACTCACTTTTCACATTATTATTATTTTGATACTCCTTTTTGTCAAATTAAATGTTTCCAAACTTTACATATATTAAACACACATTTTTAATAGTAAAATTGTCAATTTGGAATTTATTAATTTATCATTTTAATTAATAATTTGCGTTTCTTTGTATTTATTGAGTCTATTTAATTAAATAAAACATTTATATAAACAACATTTTTTATATAAAACTAAAACATGTATATTTATATAAAAACAAATATTCGACTCAATGAATATGGAGGATATAATCGCTTTCGTTATATATAAAATATGAATGTGTATATATATTTTAATTTTAGCACTTGAACAAAAAAGTATATATATATTAACAAAATATTTTCTCTCTCACTATCCTAGAACTATATGTAGTGATTGTTTGGTGTATAACTTTGGGTTTCAATATCATGTATTTACATCTCGACATTGTCCAAAAATGATCGTTCGAGAGTAATGTATCACAACAAAGATCATGATCATGGTCAAGAAGGTTATTTAGCTGCAGAAAGATTGTCTAAGGAAGATGTTTAACGAAGGCTACCTATGGAAATTTATTCCCAAGAGTAGCATACAGTATAAGATTCATGATCCACTATCACATTGTTTGGGATGATATCAATTGCTAGCATTTATAAACTAATTGTTGGAAACTTAACATTCATACAAAAAAAAAAAGAGTAACTGTTGAAATAATTATATAGATATATATACACTTATAGCATAACATTGCGATATTCATAGAGAATATGTTTTTGGACTTAAAAATAAATAACGACTAAATAATAAAGTATTTAACAAACAGTGGAAAGATGGAAGACAAATGTTTGTTAAAGTCTGATTATAACAAAATCAAAATCTCCCTAACTCCTAGGAGAGTCTTCTTGGAGACAAAAGTACATGCGGTATCTAAAGGATAAAAGAAAACATATAACTCAATCAATTGAAGGACAATAAAACACAAAGCTGCGTATTTATCATCATTTTACTTTTTATAAGCAATGAATAGCCAATTGTTATTTATTTCATAATAACATTTCACACTTATTCTAAAAAATCAAAAACAGGCAAAAAAAAACAAACAAAACAAACAAAAAAAGGAAGAGAAAGGTTCGTAGCTTTTTAATTTGTATTGCCCTTCCATGTCAAGAAGATACTTCGATGCATGATGTGCCATCTACATAATTATACACAAATTAATTAGTAGCGAAAAGTTTGATACATATATATATATATATGTATATTTCGAGGGATCACACAAAGTATTAATTTTCTTAATTTTGCATACTTTTATTTGATGTTTGTTTTAACTATAAAGCTCTAAAATAAAATGCTAACGTTTTGTCAGCTTTGCAAATAGTAGTATCTCTAAAGTACACATTCTGATCCAAAGTAGATGATATGTTTTTAGTTAAAAACGTGTATTTTAAGAAATTTTTATTGTTAAGTAAATATTTTAATTTAACTAAAAATAATTCAACTAATCGTAAAATACGGCAAAATATTATTGTTTACAAAATATATTTAAAATTTGTATAAATGTGTTAAACATGTATTATATTGTGAAACAGAATAAACCAACTAGATAATATATATATATATATAATAATGATTTCCTGGCAAACTAGAATATTGAATGATTATCTACGGACTGTAAAGTAGTTATTATGAGATTCGATACTAGTGAGTAGTGATACATCAATGATCACAAATTTCGTAATTTCTTTTCCCTAATTCAAACATATTGCGAGACCTTGTGTGGACCAGTCAACGTTTCTATTTACTGCCCAATTTCATCAAAGGTTAGGATTTAATCTACGAAGTGTGATGATGACCACCACATCGCGCGTCTTAGTGGAGCCGAGCGCGCGTGACCATGGGCCTCGTTGTGTTCTTCCACGTTGGCATGTTATGGATCTCTACACAATGGTTGACAAAATCTGACCGTTGATCATCTCTAACAGGGAAACGACACATGTGTTTCTGCCGTACACGTGTAGATTGACGGATCGCGACCGTCCTTCTGCTTCAGGACACGACTTATCTGTCAACTATTCAATCAACTGTCTCCAACCAACGTTTATTGCACAAGAGACAATAACTTAGAGCTTATTGTCATTTTTCACTAAAAATTTGAGAATCGTCGTCTTTCTCCATTTAATCAACTCTTGATAATTTTCTAAAACGGAAACATTTTATGTTTTGTTTAGATATTTGATTATTTTTTAAAATTAAAACCCCCCAATGGGTTGTATATTTCGTTTGTTTTGATATTTCTTGAAGTCTTTCTTCAGAGAAATGCATTTAATGTGTAAAGCGATGGCCGCATTATGTAATGCGTATGGACCATTTGAATAGGAAAAAAGCAAACCTTTTGTTTCGTCGGAGAAAAAAGTAAGAAACGGCGCACACAAAAATAAATTAAAAAAGATTACAAGACCCATGTGACATCATGGAGACATATGTTTATAAATAAAATAGACCGTCGCAAAGACACAAACCACAACAAACTCTAAGCATTATATAATCATATAATCACAATAATGAGCAGTAGCTTTCTGCCTCGCATCAAAATCATCACCCATTCATTTTTATTTTTAAACTGAGCTAACACAAGCATTAATTTAGTATAATGGTAGTCGACCAATGAGATTGGTTTTGTGAAGTGTTTAATAATCAGACAATTAATTTCTCACAAAATTTATATATTTTTGTGAACTTAAAAAAAAAAAAATCCATCGCACTGAGCAAAAGTAAAATGAGAAACTAAAAAATATGTCACTAGATAATAATTTAAATAAAGAAATTTATAATAATTGAATCTCCGGCGGAGTCAGGAGCGACATTTCCAGGCGGAAACCCCGACGAGTTCTGTCCTTTGCCAACAGAGAAGGAGAGAGTTATGTTTCTTCTCGACGTGAAAGCCTCTCACCGGCGTCCGTTGAACCAAACACTCCGCCTGAGATTCCGTGAAGTTACTGTGCGTCACCGGAGAGAACCCCATCTGCAGGAACATCGTTTGCCACGTCATCATCGGCTTTTCATACGGACGACTACGATCCATCACCAGCTTCTCTATCTCCGGTTGTATCAGAAACCTCTCAATCTTCTGCATTGCGTCGAGGTTGGCGTTGACGGCGTCGAGGGATTCGAGGAGAGCGGTGTGTGAATGCAGCGAGTGGACGAGCTGTTGCGGGAAGGGCAAATCCGTCCTCTCGCATCCTCTATCGGAGCAGACGATGATCGTCGGAGAGAGATGCTTCACGAAACGGAGGACCAACGGGAGGTGGGAGAAGGACGCGGCGGAGATATTAACAGCGACGGCTTCTTTCTCCGATGAGTTAGGCCACGAGATGGAGCTAAGGAGGTCCAAGCTGAGAACTTGAATGTCGAGGGAGATGTTGATCTCGGAGGCGAAGTGCTTGAGATTGTCTTGAGTGAAGCCGAGTTCAAGCTGGTCGTGGTTCGCCGGAGAAGCGAAGACGGTGATTTTGAGGGAGAGAGGAGCTGAGTTGTCGAGGAGAACGAGTTCCTGCATGAGGGAGGCCCATTGGCCACCGTAGGCGATGTCAAAGTCGACGATGTGGAGGCGATGGAAGCCATGGAAGGACTCGAGGAGGGCTTGGTTAGAGGTGAAGTTGGCGAACTGGAGAACGGGAGAGATCTCGGAGAAGGATTTGTACGCGGCGATCTTGAAGATGAGGGAGTAAGGGTTTAGGGTTTGGGAGACGTTATGGAGGAGATTGTTGAGAGCTTCTTTGAAGTAAAAAGCTGCTCTTTCCAATGGCTTTCCGACGGGAGAAGAGAGCTGTTGATTGAGCCGCGCCAATATCCCCTGAGCTAGACACGTGTCACCGCCGCTCTCTATCACCTCCGCCGCCTTGACCAGCTGCTCCGTTATCCCCATGGGACCAGGATTGAGACGTTTCGCCGGCGGAGGTCCGTAGAAGATGGTGGCCGGATTCTGTGTGAAGTGAGTTTGGCTTTGGTTGATGAGAAGTGGAGGAACATGACCGAATCCGGTATCAACAACTCCGAAACCGAGGGAATCGTGCAAGGACGGAGATGTTTGGAGAATGGAGTTGAGTTCGAGAGAGGGATCTGTGGAATCTCCCATGATGAGTCTGAGAATGCTGTGTTCGTGGTCATGGGGCACTTGCTCCCAATCCCCCAACCCCAAATGTCCGCATTGCTCATCGGTGATGGCGTCGCCGCCGCCTCCGACGGCGCTGTTACCGCCGTGAGAGGAAGACACCGTGGAGGAGGAGGTAGGGCTTCTCAGGGCGTCAAGAACAGAGTTGGGCTCTTCTTCTCCGCCTCTGCCTTTGCGGGGGCTCAAAAGCGGTGGTTGAGAAACAGAAGAGAAATAAGAAATCCCCTTCCCTTGAAACTGTTCAAAGGGTAGGGGCATTGCAGATTTGCTCAATCAAATATCTCTCTGAAACTATCTCTTGTTTAATTCGTCTTCTTCGAGCTCTTCTTCTTCTTCTTCTTCGAGCTCTTCTTCTTCTTCTTCTTCTTCTGGTTTAGAGGTATATGGATGCGTCCTTTCTCTGTCTTCCTTTCCGTTTCTTGTTTTGCTTCGCTTACTATTTAACAATTATCAGCTTTCTTCTCTTTCACAATCTTTAATCTCTTTGCTTTCTTAAGTAATCTTACTTACATGTCTTCTATTCCAACCCCACTTTCTCACCCACGCGCGTGTCTCCCAAATTCTTTTATTTGGAAACAAGGAGTTCCACTACTTTTATTTTGTGATTTTTGTTTTTGCTTTGCGTTACTGAATTTTCATTCTACAAATAACACTAATATTTGAAGTTCACGTAAACATTGTTTTGTTTTTCAGTTGATTGTGCAAATTGGGACGTTAAGTACAAAAAAAAGAAAAAAAAAGGTAATATTAGAGACTCGTCGGGTTATATTCATGTGCTCAAGTCTCTCATAATAAGCAACACAAGGATATTTGAGTCATTTGACTCCAAACATTATCTGAACCGGACTGGTCTTCGAAGCGGGGAAATTTCGAAAATGGTCACTGAACGGCTAAGATACTGTTCCTAGATAAAGCAACGTGTGGCTACGATTGATCAGAACCACCAGGAATTTCTTACTTTTTCATTCTGGCAAATGTCCACGCTGGATTCAAAATACAGTTTCTTGATCTTGTACTGTTTATTTATTTATATGTCATGCGTTGGGGATGTTTTGGCTTTCTTATTATTTGTTTTTATGATTTGGTTTACAAACTATATTTGGATATTTTCTTTGTTTTATTTAGTCTTGTTTTATCTCAAAGGTGCTGTCGTTATTTCCTTCTGTGTGATCTTTGTCCTCGATCGATTGTGTGTTTTAGGGTTTGGACAAGCTTTTGGATAATTTTATCAAATGAACCAATCAAATCAGCCAATCCATTGTAGAAGCTAAACCACACATCGCAACATTAATTTGTTTTTGCGACGGCCATTTATTTAGATTCATAAATCTAAACCAAGTGGTGAATGTATATATATCTTGGAATCACATTAAAATATCTGTGTTATTTTGTTCTTCTATGAAACATGCATGTACTAGTTACAAGGAACCATATATTTACGTGGAAAATCAATATATATATATATATATAAATATAGTACTTTGTTGAATTGGTTCATTTTTTTTTATAGAAAAAGCGATGGAAGATCTGTGAATGATGTTTCCTCTGTGACAAGTTAAATGCACGAGAGATTGAGAAAGAAGGGGGTATAGTCCTTTATTGAGCTACCAATGGAAAACTCTAAAATAATAAATGAATAATGCAATCAGAAACAACCAAAGAGTGAAAGAGGTAGGTGATTTGATTTTGAAGATAAAGTTGGACCAATTTTGTAATGAATAACGAAAATTATTATTGTTTTTTTTTGTTAACTACAAAATGACAAAATTGGAGCCCCTAGTATTATGTTCAACCTCTATTTAAAGAGATATGAGATTGGCCACTAACCAAAGCCTACCAAGTACATTTTTGCTATCTTATGCAAACCTTTCCTTAGTATGAACTATACCAGATTAATTCTAAAATGGATTTGTCTGATATGCGAATTATGCAAGAAAAAAGAAGTACATAATTTAGTTTATTGTATGGTACTTTTAGTCTCATACTATAATATTTGTTAAATACCATAGATGTTTGGATGATAATTAACTTGCTTTATATAATTAATAAGAAATTAAAATGTTCACTTTTTAGGGATAACTCTTTAGCTATATCCATGTTCCCATGTGATTTGCTAACAACTACTTCTCACACTTTTATCTTTTATATGATTATTATAAATCTTGAAATGATCTCGTGATTATATTTATTTACTTATACCTTTTTAAATTAACGATATGTTATATCAAAATGTGGAGAAGCAAACTGAATCGGCAACGGATGCAATGAAACGTATAACCTCAATTCTTTCATGATTATACTTTATATATATATATATATACATTCGGATTTATACAATGATACGTACTCAATTCTCCACATTTTGATATATATATATATATATATATATATATATATATATATATATATTCAGGCCCGTATATATTTGTGGGTTTGCTTCGTGGGGGTGAAGTAAGTGGTGAAAACATGTTCTTTTCTCTCGTCTCAAGGAACCCTTCACAACAAGCAACACCCAACCCCACTCAATTTGATAGTTATGAGAAATATACATTTATACAACCCTTAATCGCTTCATAAAATGAAAAAGCTTTCAGCTTATTGATTCTCCTAAATTCGGGTTTGTATGAAAATAATCATGATTTGCCAATTGCCATCATCAGAGGAAATAAAAAAGTCAGCTAAATATATTAATCCTGTCAAACAATAATTTGTATAAAGGATGACGTGTTAGAGTTTGTATGCATGTAACTAAATAAATGATTGCGTCGTTCATTTTGTATGAAATTTCAGGATAATGATTAGATTAGACAAAAATTGATCAATTATTATATTAAGAGACCACATGGGACTGATAGGAAAAGGAAAAGATAGAAGATTTATTCTATATCATTAGACCCAAAGTAATAATAATTACATTTACATAAAACAACGAAGATCGTCGGGAATTAATGAACAATTACTACCATATAAAGTTGGTAAGGGCATTTCTCCTCCCAAACTATATTATTCCTTATTTCTTTAATATATTCATCATCTAATCTAATCTGATTTCTAATTTATCATGACAACTCTTATGATCGAATTACCTTAAAATACACTCCATTCTTTTAGTAATTTTGACAATTTTACAAATTTAATATATTAAAATTTACAAGTCAGTTTTTCATAATTATAAATGAGAAAAATATACATTACAGTTTTACAAGCATATCTTAGTAGATAAAATTCAGCGTTTCTGCTTATGAGGTACAAAAAACTAGAATCTTTAGTTCAGAATCTATCTTGGTCGACTAACTACATATAATTCATTCATACAAGATAAGCAAATATCAAACAAGAATTATATGATAAATCCTAGACATGAGTTTTTTCAAGATTTACACATGAACATTTTTACATATGAGACTTTTATAAACAATCGTTTTCTGTTGATTTTTCTAATACCTACAAGGTAATTAAGCAAATATCAAAAAAAAATTGAATTATTAGTTTCCATGGTTTTGATTTTTTATACAATAATGATGGTAGCTAAGTAATATCTACTAGATTCTACCCCGTGCAAATCACATGCCTAGTTTTTTATTGTTTGTTAAGGTTTATTTAAAATTTTTCACAAGATTATCATAATTTTCTGAAGTTTTATTTAATAATACTCTTTTAATGTATATATGTCATATCTTAGGAAGAACATATTTAAATTTGTTTTTTCTATGTAGGGTTTGGCTATATAGATAGTATAATAGATTTTTAGATTTTGTTTGGTTATAAAGATAGTAATTTTAATCGTTTAGACATTTTCCCGCTTAGTAAAATTATTTTTTGTTCTTAATACCAATGGAAAATGATGTAATATTGTATATTTAAATTGTTATTTTCTTAAATGTACTTCCATAATATTCTTAGTAGTATTTGTATAAATATATACTTTTGGTTATATATTGATGTTTTGATTAACTTAGATTTTTTTAAATTGATTCAAGTAAATATTTTATGATCTACATAATATACATATCTAAATTAATGAGATATTTATGGTCATCTACCTTAAAGTGATCAATTTTTCTAAGGATCATAAAACGAAATGCTAATGATATTCATTTTGGTATTTGGACATTTACAATGGCCAAATATTTTTCAAGATTAAATATATTTTTTTGTTTACCTTATTTTATTTTTTACTAAAATTTTTACCTTATAATTTGAAATCAACAAAGAAAAAAAGTTAAAACTGAAGTCATTTGAAAAATACATTGTACAAAATGTTCACTACCAAATATGGAATACTGTTGGTATTAGATCTTGCATTCGAATCCAACCCAAACAAAATCCATATTTGTAAAAATGACAGGCTTAGTGGCTAAATACCAAAGTCAACCTAACGAGTGTCTACATCTGCATTTCATTTACCACATTTAATCAGTTAATTTTGAAAATTCGACGATTAGTTTAAACCTCAAAACCAAATTAAATCAAAGACAAAAAAAAGTGGTTCAATCAGTTTGGTTCTTCTTGGTTCAGGCCTTATGCCCACAAAATTATAGATAATTACAATACATATCTATATTACATTTATATCAATCATATTATTTTATAAAGTAAAAAATCTAATTTTATGTTATTTATTTTCATTGAATTAGATTAGATTAATTTTTTTTTTAAAAAACTCTAATTTCTTTTCGATGTGCATTATATCATATCCATTTTTTACATAAAATTTTCATATGTAAATTATAACATATAAAATGTTGAATTTCGAAATTATTGTCATGAAATTATAGATTTCGGTACCGATCTGGTTCTCTCTATCAATGCATACACAATTTGTATTACCTATAACTTCCCCTTGAAGCGAGTTCCTAAGATCTAGAGGTTTCGAAGGCACATACTCAAGCATCTGTTAAACTAACTAACCTAAAAATTTGCTGACATTGTGAAAAATTGCTGACACTTGATTAATAAGGTTAGTTAACATTTTGAACAATAACATACATTAACAATACATAAAGATTTTAGAATTTAAAATTATTATTTCTGAATATTTGTATGGTTCAAGATCAATTTTCTCAGGATTAACAACAATATGAGCATCAGTGATAATCGTCTCATTACCATATATCTTTGAATCAACAAAAGATAGATTAGAGAAAGGCCAACACCTTCAGCCACGTCTGCGATTGTATCCCTTCCTAGACCTCCACAAGCACAAGGTTCAACATGAAAGATTTTTCCTAGTTAATATTGTTCTCATTATATTTTTATGGACAAATGCTGGAAAAAAAAAGAAGAGCAAAATAATCTTCTGCGTTCTTATTTTCATTGGAAATATTAAATCTCAACCAAGATGTGTTATTATTATGTTTACTATAAAATGGTAAATGTTTTAGTTACCGTCTTTTATGTTCTATCCTCCTAATGTTTTTTTTTCAAATTATACTACAGAAATGAGATACTAAATCTGTTCATCAAAATGGAAAAAATATTAGCCTTAATTTTTTATACTAAAAAATCATCTATAATTTCTTAGAAAGTTTCTAAATCTTTAGTTACATAACCACTATTTAATCTCCATTATTTAGTATCTCATAATTTACATATGGTAGATGAATTATATATATAAAAAAATGAAGATACAATCTAGATGACATCTCCAAAATATTTTATATTCTCTTCTAACCAGTAATTCTATTCCTTCTTTGTAATGTTTTGGGATGCTTGTGCAATAGAATTTAAGAAATTATATCAACTATCAATGGGATAGATTTGAAAGGTAAGAGTTTTATATGGTAAGCACATTATATGTTGTCTTCAATTTGCTTTGTTTCTTTGTTGGGAGGATTCAATTTGCTCCTGGAAATAGCAGGGCGGTGCAGAGACAAACGGCAGATTGAATCCTCCCAAGAAAAACTCACATTCTTGTATTTCGATCAATTCGATTATCAATAAAATCTTTACACAAAAATTTATTACTAATATTCAAACTAACAAAAAAAAGCACTTGTTTGCGAATCTTGAATCCAGAAATAATCAAATACAATTACACAAGAAACTCTCTCTTTGAGTCTTGAGATTATAATAATTGGTTTAAGATAAATTAGCAGACGAATCCCTGAGGAACATTCTTGCCGCAAGAGTTGAGAAGCAAAGTGAGAGCAACGGGAATTCTGACATAAGTGACTCCGAGAAGACTGGTTTTAAGGGTGGTGCAGAGACAAACGGCAGCTTCGAGATCAACCAAACCTTTGACTAGTGAGCAACACTCTTTGCTCGGTGGTGTACCGGTGACCTCGTGAACCAGACCTAACCAGCTCCCACACACTCCAAATTTGAGCGTGTCTCTGGGACACTTGATGGTGGCTGGTTTTGTTGGCTTGACGGTGGCTTTTCTTGCGGGAGGAGGAGGGCATGGCTTGACAGGTGTAACGTGACCGAAGAAGAATGTTATGTTGAGCAGCAGCAAGATAAGAAGCCATCGCAAAGCTTTCGAGATACCCATTAGTTTCTAATTTTGAAAGTTATGGGATTTACCAATGAAGAAGAAGAGAGAGGCCTTCAAGTTAATTTCTTTCTGTGTTGGGAGCATTCATTTATCATCGTTACTTTGTGGCCACAATTCATCTTCTTATCTTAATTGAAATCTCGGGCAAATCTTTTCTGATCACTCAGAAAATACACTTGTTACTCTCCGATGATAACGACAGTCAATATATATCTGACGAATTCATAAGTGACGAGATTCGGGGAGTTGACCCTTGGAGAAAAAGTTTACTTTGTTTTAAAGAAAAAGATAATAACTTGTAAACCTCCTTGGAGAAGAAGTAAAAGGATAAACCAAGTGGTTTATATACTAGCTTTATATACTCGATAAACCCAAGTGGTTTAAAGACAAATGGGGTTGATAAGAAGCTGCTTCTCCTTAGTCTGTGGAACCATCTGCGGGATTTACATAGCGCAGAGCTACAACGTTCCAAACGTAGAAAAGGTGGCTCAAGCAGCCTATTCTATGGCCAAGCAGATGGAAGAGAGATACCGTAAGACAAAGACCAATCCCAGACAAGACTGAATCAAATTTATCTCTATCTTCTACTTTGTATGATGGATTTGTTTTATACTTGCAACCACTTTCAATAAAACTAATTTCATTCCAACCAAAACAACGACTCTTGAGATCTTACTACAGACTCAACGTGTGTTTAAATCAATAACAGCCACAAAATCACATCCCTGTTCCTGTGCTAGCTACTGATTTTACAGCTTAGAATGAAAAGAACACCTCAATTTTAATAAAATCTAATTAAAAACACTCTTTATCTTTTAAGAAAAAGGTTTAGAACTTTGCAAGATTTGATGACTAAAAAGATGATGAAGCTAACCCCATGGCATTTATGTCCGGTTCACGATGTAGCCAATGATGCAGCCGAGTAGACCCACCAGCAGCATTAACACCAAGGAATAATCACCGGACTGCTTCTTGCTCGATTCTTTCTTGAGCACTTCCTGAATACACAATTCCTCAATGAAAACAAGCAAAACAACAAGTTGATCGATCACTTAGCTAGGCTCAATCCATACCAGTTCCTGTCGGAGCTTCTGAGTTTGTTGAATAGCACTAGTCTTCTCCTCGGTCAATTTGGAAATCATGGACCATGCCTGAGCAAACACAATGATGTTGTTGAGATTAGCAGACTAAATGTAGAATGGAAAAGGCAAGAGTGTGATGTTACCTCTGAAGATTTCTCATTTGTTTCATCGAGAGTTCTCGAGACTTGAAATAAGAAGATGCGTTAGTACCAAATGAGTTCGAGAAGCATATATATAGAGAAATAGATAATGATCAGACGTCATCAAAAATGGAGGTGTCGTTGAGAGAAGTCCGAGGAGAGTTGCCTTCTTCAGAACCTTCGGGGACAGGTGAAGGAGGATTAGCAGGGATGTAAACAACCCGCAATTTGAATTCCTCGATCACTCTACCGCCCTCCTTGTTGAACTGCACAACCAATTCATAATCATAATCATAATGTAAGACAACAAAAAGAAGAAGAAGTAAAGTCCAACCAATTCAGCGACTACTTCTTTGCAAGTAGTACCATCAGAGACAATAACACTCTGAACAAGGAACTTGCCTTTGCATTGCATATCCAGAGGTGCCTCTCTCAGGGCTTGCATCGTCACTGTAACAAAACCTATTATTATAAAAAAATAAACGGAGCAAAACAAGTAGAGTCTTCTTGGGTCATACCAGTAACATTGCAGGAATCGCCGGGCAAGAGAACACCGGTGTTTGGACGGACACAATATTTCCGAGGATTCGTTGTTTTAACCTTAAATGCCACAAATTTACTTGTCTTGTTCGTCAATTGCATCGAACACGAACTTTGCTTCCTCAACTCAACTGCATACCAACACAACTTTCAATCAAAATCCATATTATTATTCATTCGCCGCCATAATTAACAAACTTACAAGGGAACTTAAGCTCTGTAGGATGGATATTGACCAGATTTCCGGTCGTCATGATGATTCCTTCCAATGCCTCACGATTCTTCAATTTTAGGGTTTTGATTTGATCAGCAGAAAAAATAAGAACCAAAAATGGTAGATACCTTCTTTTTCTTTTAATTGAAACGGAGTACTGTATATTGATTGATGCCACATAAATAGCTTTGACGGTCACCGATTGACTGTCATTTATTTGTGCGTAAACGACCGTTGCGTTAGCCGTCAAGTAGTATATCATCAAGGCTCTTGTTCCTCTCGACGCTTTTGGTCATCGGTCCACCATTTTAATGGTCAATCTATGTATTTATTTATTGGTCCCTAGTTTTTTTCTCTACATCAGCTCTTACTCCAAAACTCTACAAAATAGATCCAACATATAAACTACTTTTGTGCTGGGCCTATTAACTGGGCTTCATAAAGCCTAATGAGTTTCCAACAGTTTACCGGCATCGTGGCCCGCAGCCCTTTTCTCTTTGCTCATTCTCGTGACTTCATCATTCTTCCCGATTTGTATGTCAAACTTCGAATATAATAATTTCATTTAAAGAAAATAAAAATAGACATTATCATTAATGTATGGTGAAGCTAGCTAGCTCCTGCCTACTCTCTAGTCTCTACTGCTTTCCAAGGAAAAATTATACTATTAGTTCCGAAATTTCTAATTAACAAGAAAAGTCTCCTCATCGATTATCATTATAACAATAATAAGTTAAGTTTCAGCTGAAATTAACCACATTTTGAAGATGAAGATCAACCTTAAAAAGAAAAAGAAAAAAAAGAGTCCTAGCTAGTTATGGGTGACCCCAACATTAGCAGCTGAGCCGTAGAATCCTTCTCTTCCCATCATCACATCATCTCCTTCCTTCATCATCAAATTATTATACAATAAATAAGTTTTGATTAATCGATGACCACCTGATTATTAAAAATTTGTAAATAGTTACCTGTTGGCGCACGTTAGCCTTCTTGGTGGGAGGATGATCAGCCATGAGACCAAAGTGTATGTGAGGGAAATGAGCCCACTGTTTCACACATCCATTATGTATATTTGTTGTCAAAACTGCTATAATTGGTCTGTTGAATTGGACTTTTATATATAAAACATTAGAATTCGTCAGAAATATACGAATGTAACAAAGTAAACCCTTGACCAAGAAAAACTAAACCAAACGATATTGAAACCCTACACTATAGATCATGAGGCAAATACTAGCTAGCTAATATATGTTGGAGAAGACTTATACATGATATGGATTATGTGAGAATCAATGTAGCCCTACAATATCTAGGTGCAGTCAATTTATGTATAATCGATTCATAAAAGACCAAGAAGATAGCATGATTATGGATATAGCAAAAATTGGTAAAATAAAAAGTGAAAAGGAGAAATGTACGTTTTTGGCAGCAGCGCTGAAGGCTTCTCTGTGGCTGATATCAGGGTTGCCTGCCTTTATACGTTGGATCTCCTCCCTGTCAAATTTTTATTATATAATAATATGTCACATCGAATCCTTGTATTTAATTATATAAGTAATTAGTTAATTAGGGAACTTATCCATATTAAGCAAAGGAATAAATACTTGATGAATCGATTGTAAGCAGATGGTACTCTTTGTCGCTTCTCTGGGGCTGCTTTTCCACAAACAAACAAACAGAACATATTCAATTTTTATTTAAACCCTTCAAACAGAAATAATATTATTGATATTGTGCCCTCACCAAAAAAAAATCTAAAAAATCACAAAAAGATAAAAAAAAAAAAAGTATCCTTTCTCTCGCTCTCTCTCTCCCTCTCCCTCTCACTTTGCTCGTTATCATCATCACTTCATCATTATCTTTCTTACGATCTACCCCCAAAATATATCAATTGGCATCTTTAGGTTTAGCTAGATTTCCGGGGGATAAAAATGTTGAGTTACAAATATTTCTTTGTGGAGGAAATTGTTTTCTGTTTAAAAAAAGGAATGCATGCGAGAAGTTACATAGACAAGACAAATAAACAAACGAGAGTCTTTGGGGGTAAATCTGAAAGGGAGAAGAAATGTTAAAGAAACGAAATACGAAATGAATGAATATGGTTTTTGTGAATTAGGGTTTTTTCTTGTGTTAGAGATGCTGAAATAAAGAATAGAAGATGGAATGTTAATTACGTCTATTGGCTGGTGGTGGCCGAGGCATCTCCTGCAGATGATCCACTCTTCCGTGGCGAGCAGCCATAACCAAAGACTCGTTCGGGTGGTGAGCTGCGCCTTGATGGCTCATCATCATGTTCATGTTTATATTATGCCCTCCGCTTCGCATCTCCTCCTAACCAAAACAAAATCAGCGAACTAATTGGCAAAAATACAAATCAAACCAATCTTCTTTTATATGATGTTTTTCAAAGAAACCCTAACCATTGTCACTGTCGATTGTTTGTATGCAATATGAATCAATTCTTAGATCTAACATATATATGATGCTAACCAAGTTAAACGGTTTTGGATTGAGTATTTTGAATGGGGCAAAAAACCCTAATTTGTTAGGGTGAACATATAAACTGATGTACCAAAAGATTGGGAGGAGGAGGCGGAGGTAAAAATGAATGGCCGAGGTTTGAAACGGAGGGAAGAAGAAGAGCTCTCATGCTCACAGTCACCGACAAAAGGTTTGAACAGTGACCGCATCTCACCGTCACCGTCTTGAACAAACTACTCGGAGGAACACTCACCTGCCAATATATCACACATTAGTTGATTCATGTGAAACCCTAGCTAGCTAGGAACCTTGCTATAATTAGATGAGATATAAGACTCCAAATTTACAGCGAGGACAGTATCGCAGAAGCTGCAATGGACGTAACAGAGCTGTTCTGAAGAGGAGATGTGGTCCGGTGGATAAGCTGGAGCTGAGGAGGACGACATAGACATGCTCGACATCGACTGTTTTTTTTTATCCAAACAAAAAGAAGTTAGCGGAGGATTTGATTTGATTGAAAAGATATATGACTGATCGATAATCAGATAGAAGAAGATTCTGCTTCCCCCACACCTTTTGACAATCGTGTGTTAGTGTTGGGTGATGAACAGTAGTAGCTTATAAATTTAAAGTACTTGTCCAGAAGTTGAAGTCTATAGAGGGAAGAGAAAGAACGGTGGAGAATATAGAGGAAGATGTGGTTCAGAGAGAGAGATTTCTATTTATGTAAATATATATAAAGAGACACACTGTACCTAAACAAATAGGCGACATGTGATGAAGAGGCCATTGTAGAGATAAGCTGCAAACCTGCATTCTCATTTACTACCTTTGAACCGGTTTTTTCTTTATTCCAATCCATCCTTTTCTTCTATTAAACCGGAGCTAGCTTGTCGAATCAGATTTAAACTCTACTTTGCGATTAATTATCACATCAAAATCTCTCAAAAATACATACGACAAACATGTTGGTAAGCGGGAAAAAACAAAGCTTAAATTTGGATTAGTACCTTGACACATGTATATATGGAACCACACAGCCATAAGATTCGGATGTTATTAGAATGTCGCACATCGAAAATAAAAAACTAACCTAACATGTTAAATTTTGAGTTAGAAATTCATGATTTCGATTTTGGTAATTGGGTTTGTGTCGCACAAAAGTTTATCAGCTACATCTAAACCTCAGATAAACAGGGAACAACAATTATATAAGGTGAGTGGTGTGTTCATAGACCTAAAAGCAGGAATTCAAACTTGAACTTGTGCTGTGGTGTCTCCTTGGCATATTACACCTATAGAGTAAAAAGTAGTCAGATATAAATATTTTTTGTTTGTTTTTACATGTCATAGATACACTTCAGTGAATCCAAGTCTACATATTGAGGTCAATATACATGTTTTTTCTTTTTGTTAAAGAGGTCACTATACATATTTGAATGCAAAAAAGAAGAAGAAGAAGATATAATGTAAAATAATCGAACATCCCAAGTGAAAGAAAAAACTGGTTCCGGTTTGAATTGAATTGGAAATCAATTTTTTTGTAAAGATGACACAAAGTTCGATGAAGTGGGAGAGAGAGAGGTAGAAGAAAGGGACTTGTGCATGGAAGTGATTAAGCAAAGGCTCATTCATCAGTTGTTTTCACACTTAATAACATTTCTGCCACACCACTCTTTCCCTCGATCCTCGTCAATTCCATGCCCTTTCTTTTTTTCTTTATTCTACACACTCTCTATATTCCTATGTAGTATATCATTTTGTCATCATTATTTCAATTTATCCGCAAGTGTGTGGTTTCGCTAAATTCCATAATATTGGACCACCATTTCATGGTAATTTTACAGTTTCATTTTCCCGGTAATTACTAGATCTCAGTGAAATTCAACTTTTTATTATGCCTATCCAATTTCCCATTAAGTATATACACAGAATATGACATTTGTAAGTCAAACACTATCACACACACACACATATATATATATATATACAAGTAAATACTTTTTAACTATTTTTGCAACTTTAGTAACTGTATAGAGTTTTTTAAGTAATAATTATAAAATTTTGCATTATACAGTTTTAACCCATAGTTTGTCAATATATTTTTTTTGTTCACAGCATAAGTATTGTACTTCAATGCCAAAAACATCTGAACGTTCTACCAATTCTGGAATTGGTTTTAGACTTCCCTTAATCTCCCTTTTATAAACTAAATATAATATCAAAGAAAAAAAACTAGGAATGCAGAGAAAGACGGAACATTAAAATGGGAGGACGACACAAGGCGTCGAAGTTGACTAATTATAAGAGTAATAATAGTGAAATCAGGTAACGGAAATTAAAGCAAAAAAAAGTAGAAAAAAAAAGAAGAAGCTTATTTAAGAACATACATATATAGTTTAATATCGGATTTGACCATTCATATATGAATCTACCTTACTCAGCCACATACATACAGAGCTAGGCATGTATAGTTGTCAGCGACGACGGACCGACAGAGATCTCTTTAATTTCTTACTTCTAAGACATCTTCCCTCTTGTTTATTTTTTCTTCTCTTTCCAAATATCTTTAGGTTTGAATTTATCTGATACACTTTGGTTAGAAACAGATTTTTGAAAACCATTTATTTATTTTCTCCACCGCCTGAATGGGTGAGAGAAAGAGAGAGAGAGCTGTCATTTCTCACACAAACACTTTGTAAAACAATCAACATCTGAGTATATATGCACGTGTATTTGTCTCTCTTTCTCTCTATTTTCATTAACATTCCCGTTTCTAGCCACTTTTCTCGGTTTTACATTTCACTAGGCATCATAGCTTTTCAAGACTTCTAACAAAACACTACCATTACCAATTTCTAATGTGTTGCATTTATATATATATATATATATATATATTCATTTTTTTTGCAACAAACCACCATCTTAACAAGGCTTTTCCTGATAACTCTAGAACCGAAGAGTTTAATTATGTGAGAAAATATAATATTTGGTGGATGAAATGTGTATTCGCATGTATAATATTAGTTCAGCTATTCCATACAAATACCTTTTATGTTTTATGTCGATGAAATGTAAATTCGCATGTAAAATATTGTAATTTCGTGCAACACATAGGCGAATTAAACGTGGGCCAAACTGAAGAGAAATTATTTGCCGGCGAAGCATAGAAATCTTTGTGAATCAGACGAAATCGTATGATCATAATTACATCGTCTCTATATCATAATTGCATTTGTTGCACTATGTAGATAATTGTGTTTGCACATTTATATGATATACTTTTTTTTTTAACTTTAATTTCAAAAACATCTGCGCCATACTTTTCGACTTCGGTTGAGATGACGAATATTATTTGGTTTTAATGCTGAGTGATGGTATACATTAGCAATGGTTTGCTCTGGGGCACTTGAACTCAAAGGTTTGGAACTGTGTCATAAGCTATTGCTATGTCGTAAGCTTCTTACTTATTAATGAACTCTTATTCTGCTATTCATTTTGTCCCGCAAATGAAAACAAAAAAAAAAAGAAAAAAGAAAAAAATCTACATCTATTTTCAACATTGCTTGAAAATATATATACAGTACATGTCACTAAAATACAGAGACAGTTACATACATGTAGATAGATATAGATATTAAAGAGTGATAAAACCAAAAAAAAAGAGTGAATTATTACATTACTCGCTAACAAATAAATATAATCAGTTTTATTTTGCCGTATTTGACCTTTAGGTTGACGCCACATGTGGCCACTATCCACCATTATCACATGTCATTTGACAAAATGAATTTCTTTCCAATAAAACAAGGGAAAAAATTGTTTTTTTTTTTCAATTTAAAATAGTGAGTTTTAAAACGAAATAAATAAAATAGTTGAAAATTTGTGTAAATAAAGGCAGTCATATACGTATTATTTAATTCATGGATAGGAGCTATTTAATTCTGATAACGTCCTTGTACACTTAACTGGTTAATGTATTCCAAAATTATAAAGCCAAAATTATAAAAGAAGAAGAAGCAACCTATAGTCTAAACTGACAAAATGTGGGATCTAAAATATAAAAAATGGAGGGGCCGTTTTAGTGGGCTTTTAGAGATGGGTTGTGTAAGGGACTTTGGTGGGCGGCAGCCATGAAGCAGCGTCGATGAATTTGGGTAACGTAAACTGTCGAGCTTCGTTGATATCCATTATCACGTGAAACCCGGCCCAACTAACCCGGCTCTCTGTACCCGAACCCGGACCCGAGTTTTGAAACTCCCCGTAATATAACGTGCTCAACGTCGTTTCATTACCCCAATCCATCCATCCTTTAGGTTCAATCAACGGATCAAGGTACGTACGCATCACCACCGTCCGAGCATACGGTCTCCATGGACGGCCCAGATACGTTTTCACGCCTCCCAACTGTATCTCTGGAGCTCCTCTCACTTGGGAGTTGTGGATTACGATTCCCGTCGTCTGATTCGGGTTGATCCGGCTCTGTGCGGTTATGGTATTGACTCTATTCGGTGGGTTACGTGAAAATATCCGACATTTCTGGAAAACAGCCGCGGCGTTTCCGAAAATGAAGTCGACGGTGCCGTAGATGTCACATTCCCTGAAAAACTGACGGCCGGAGTGAACGTAGAGCGTATCTTGATAGCTTTCGATGCTACATTTGTAAAAAGCTGACATGTCTGAATCCGATCTCGAAGCCACTGACTGATTGTTTTGCGGCCCTGCCGTGTTCCTGATCGTCATGTCTCGCCCCACAAAGCCGTCTGCCTCAACCACTGTTCAATTTGTGGTATAACATGTTATATATAATGAAAACGAAGCTAGTAACGTAGCAATATATATATATATATATATGTCTAACCAAAAGTGGCGGATTTGAAAGTTGAAAATCCTCGGCCTTTGCTTTTGTTGCCGGTGATGATGGTTTTGCCGATACCGTCACCGATGATCATGATGTTATTAGACTTGATTCCTACGTTTACATATTCCTCGTAGACGCCTTGCTTTACATGTATGACGAACCAAGGGCTTCCCTTGGGCCTCTCTCCCGCACCATTCACGGCTTCTTGGATGGTCTTGTACTCGCCGGAGCCATCTTGAGCCACCACTACCTCCACTTTTTCACCTATAGATGGCTTTTTTATTGCTACTTCCGATATCCCAAACCCGTTCCCACTTCTTTCCATCTCCTGTTTTTGTAACAAAAATTTCGAAATCCAGTTAACAATGAGTGAGATTATTGATAAAATACGTTTTATATAAATATATGTTAAGACGGCTTTCAAGAATTGTGAATGAAAGAGTTACCTTATTGATGGCCAAAGCGTTGATGACATCAATGGTGATGCTCTGCAAGGAACGAGACGAGATACCGAGCTCTGACATCCCTTCCTGACATGTGTCTAGGTTGGTGAGTGCCGTGCTGAGCCATGCCTGCACGTCCGACCTAGAGCACACGTTCTTGGAACACAACAAGCTCTGGTTGAGCCTGTGGATAGTCTGCTCGTACAGATCCATACAATCCTCCCACGCTTGCTTCGAGCCAAAACGTGGCCCGAGAGAGTATGTATCCCTCTTGGCTTTCATGGCTCCAGCTTGTGTTTGTTCTACGGAAACCTTCAGGAACTGTGTTGTGCTTCTTATGGGTTTCTGTCGAATAAGCAGAGTCTTGCATTCAACCGGGTGAGGCGTTGCATCGCACATTTCATTTCCAGCAACCATTGAGGCAGCAACACAAGTAACCATATATATTATGAGACATTTTACAATTACTCCAACCCCCATCGTTTTTTTTTTCACTGAGGTAACATACAATATGCATGATGGTTTTTATAGAATTTTTCTCATGGAATAAAGTTACAAAATGGATTGGTTTTAAATGTGAATTAACGTATTTTGAGGAGTTCTAACCCTGCTAATTTAAGTGTCCTGTGGTGTTTGTTCCATTAAAGTCGCTATAATACATCCCATCTGTTGTGTAAAACATCAATACATAAATAAAAGTAAAGTGGGAAAACAAAGATTGATCCGCAATTAAACTGAGTACTTACTAGTAATATAAATATAGGAAGAAGAATTAAGTCATCAGAGAGAGTTGTCCTAGAAGCAGAAGACGCTCAGGTTGGTCTAAAAGAAAACACACTCAGCTTCAACAATCCGATAAGCCTAGGGTAACATTTAGCTTCAACAATCCTCCTAACGATTGTACAGAGAGTTAATCCGAAACCTAATTTTCCACTCAGCCGGTTGGTAAAGATATGTTGATGTCAGTGGCTGAGTTTCTGGGGTTGTCCTGTCCGTTGGTCCAGCTGGAGATGCCAAATGAGGATGACGGCTGCTCTACGTCAGTGTTTGACGATGAGAAAACAGAAGCCGGAGGTGGTGGAGGAGGAGGCAATGACATGACCGTTGCAGAGGTATGTTCGACTTTTTGCTTCCTTGGTTTCTGATGATCTTGTTGATCACTCGTTACAAAACTGCCAACAACCACCTGTTTTAAGAGACATACAAGCTTTAATGAGACCAGAGACTAATCAAGAATAACATAAAATGCTGTTGGATTAGTGTGGTCACCTGAATCGGGGTGGCAGCAATGAGCAGGCCGGCCACACCACCACCGACAACACGACCATCAGGACCAGCCAAAGAGACGCTCATGCCACCTGACCGACCTCTTGCTCCTTGATTCTCCGTTTCCATGAAAGAACCAGACAGCGACAGTATCTCAAACCGACCCTGCAAGAAACCAACACCTTATAATAAGATACACTGTTTCACTTTCTCTGATAACTTTAAAAGGGAGTGTGAGAACTGAGATACAGACCTCGTAGGTGAGAGTACCACCGCAAGAATCAGGCTGGCGAAGGGTAACGTTTGATATCACTCCATTTGCTGATAAAATACAAATAGCTCGAGGTCCTTGTTGTGAAAATGAGATGATTCTCATTGTAACATCCTTGAATCAAAACAAAAACACACAGAGTATGAAATAAACACACATCCCCTCCTCTCAAATGAAATCTAAGGCCTTTCTATATATATTTTGTTTCTTAATACATACCTCACCAGTGTTCACTGTGATTATATGCGGCGTGAAATTTGATCCAACACCAGCCCCAATGCCAAACCTTTCACCTGCAACACGATGATTCAAAGTTACAATCTTTAAAGACTCTCAAAATTAAACACAGTCAAAGCTCGTACACTAAGGCCAACACAAAATGCAAGTTCTTGAGAAACTTTCAAAGAAAGATGTGTAATGTGTTTGATAATGAAAGCCGAATAGATATGCAATTATATACTGTATTAACGAACATTCCAGTTGTATATACAGCTGAAAAATCAAGATCAAGATCAAGATCATTATAAAACAAAGAAACAAATAATAAGAATGGTTAGTTTAATAGTGTGACAAATGACAAAGGGAAGAGGTACCAGAAGAATGAAAGCCCATGCCTTTATGCATCTTCATATCAAAACCATTGAGCTTGCCTCTTCCTCGTTTCTTGACAAGAGGTGCTGATGAAGAAGGCAAAGGAGTACCATTAGCTTCATATTTACGAGGTCTGCCCCTCCTCTTCTTCCCCGAGACTTCCCCAGAAGACATTGAGGCGTCGATGGGAGCGAGAGATGACCCCAGAAACTGGTTAGGGCTCTCTGATGGTCTCGGAACCATATGATACGCTGATGGAGCTTCTGCTCCTATTACAGTCACACCAGAGCTTATTCTGTCGCTTGTTTCCATTTCAAATTCCAAGTTTTTTTTTTCTTTCAAGAGAACCTACAGTTACAAAGGAAGCCAAAAGTTAAAAAAGAGTCAAGGCTTCGGCTGGATTACGAATTTCAAACTTCTCAAGTAATCACAACAAAGGTGATAAATTTGTTTGGCTAAGGCTTATTTTTAAAATGCTTTCTAATTTTCCAAAGTTAGCTACAGAGTTTGAGCGAGCAGAAGCTAATTTCCAAGTTTAAAGATGGCATCTTTTGTTCTGTAACACTACAAACTGAAAATTTTCAATAACATAAAGATCAGAGTCTGGAAATAATAATATAAGTGGCAAAATCATAAGCAATGAAATCTCAGACAAGAATTATAAAAAAAAAAAAAAAAAAAACAGAGAGAGACCTGAAGCTTTTGTTGTCAAAACTCTGAAGTTGCTCTCTATCACTGAAATTTCCACATTCACAGCCAAAAATTGAGCTGTGTAACTGAAAATTCGTCAAAAGAAGAGATATATGCAGCCTCCAGGTCAGACGACCAGAAAAGCTCACGCCGGAGAACTTCTCAACGGAAATACCGGGAAGAACGGGAAAGCTTTATGATCCAAAGAAACAAAAAACAGAAATTACTAGTGTCCCCCAGTCCAAACAAAGTAGAAAGAAAACAAAACAAGAACGTAAAAAATTTACGAAATGGAAAATAAAATATCAAAAATTTAGGTCTTTTTTTTTTCTAGATTTTCAAGAGATATGTATAAAGTAAAATATACTACTAAATAGTTATTATCTTGTCGTTAAGACCGACAGTGAATTTTGGTTAATAATAGTTTCACGTCCGGATTGAAAATTCAAAATGTAAAGAAAATAATGTCCCTTTTGCGTGAAATTTAGTCCTTTCTTCTTGACATAAATACCTTTTATTTTCCACGTAAATAACAACTATGCCACTAACCCTCCACATTTGTAGTCAGTTATTTGAAATTCAAACAATATGCAGCTAATGTTTACTTGAATCAGATTATATTGGAAAATAATGGGAAAGGGAAGGAAACGGAGGAATGCAATTGGTAGGTGACAGGTAGTAAAGTGACAACCGGTCAGAATAACAAGCCGTTTTGACCTGCTCTGCCTTCTGTCTCCTTTTGACTCATCTGACTCTCTCTTTTTTTTTATTGGCACCACACTTCAAAATCAATACTAGTGTTTTATTTTACTTTTTTATACGAAAATGTTGAGTTATGCTTTTTCTCACAGCTATATTCTCCATTTTCATATGGCATATAATCCTGATATTTATAACAAGTACCCTTATAGATGAGATTTTCATTGGAATCACGTGTTTGGGTACGAACATTTTATCAACAAAATCAAATAAATTTTGGTTTAAATAAAAAAAAATCAAGTCAAGTCAATGAGTCATATATTGCTTTTAGTTGCAGGGACAAATATTGAATTAATCAATAAGAATTGATCCGTATCTCATTAGGATCACGGCACATGATAAAGCTTTAGGTCATCATTACGTGTCAACATACCCCTGATTTCAAGCTAAATTTTCGAGGTCTCGAGGCCACCTTCACGATTATATTATTCACTTTGTAGTTAATTTCAAATATAACAAGACAAGTGATTAACACTAATGATTATTTTATTTCACACTTATTGATATACATATTTTATTTGAGAAGTTTTTGTGCTATATTTAGTATATATTTTTATTTAGTCACAAATATTTAGGAGTGGGCACGGATCGGATATCCGGGATTTTTAGGGTAGCTGGATCCGTCGGATCCGAAAAATAATTATCCGGATCCGTCAATATCCACGGATATCCGATCCACCAAAAATAGCTTAAAATTTTCAAATAATAATATAAATTTATTAAAAATAAATTTTAAAAATAAAAATATCATATAAAATATTTTAAATTAATTTTTATAAACATTTTTGAACATATTTACTATGTAAGATTTTAAAAATACACAAAAATTTCAAATAAAATTTATTTTTTGTGATATTTTACATCAATTTCAATCTATTATATACTATATATATATAAACATTATACATATATTTTAAATAAAAACTATACATAAAACGGATCGGGTCGGATCCGGATATCCGGATTTTCAAAATAAAATATCCGGATCCGGACACCTCGGATATCCGGTTTTTTGGATCGGATCGGAGCGGATCCCGGATCAGATTTCGGATCCCGGATATTTTGCCCACCCCTACAAATACTATCTCTGTTAATAAATAAGTATTCACACAAATTTAAAAAATGATTAAATTTTTTTCTACTCTTTATTAATCAATACATTAAAACTGTAGGGATAAGACTGTTATTTTATTAAATATTTACTTTGAAAATGTAAAACGACACTTAAATTAAAACAAAAAATAAATTACAAAACAACACTTAATTCTAAACAGAAAGAGAGTAACATTTTATAAATGTTATGATTTATTTTTTATTTTTTGGATTAATTATTTTAAAATTTAGGGTATAATTTGAAGTTAGAGAATTTATGCTATATAAAAGAATTATTTTTTTAATAAAATTGTTATATATGACTTAAATAAAAATATGTGGTTCAAAATTTTTATTTTGTGCTATTGCGCATTTTATTTCCCAATGTTTTTCGCTCCACGAAAATAAATAAATATATGCTCCATATTGAGTACCACTGCAAAAGACAAAAAGCCATAAGGGCGGAAGCACGAAACAAGACCGCACCATTTCACTTTACATTTTGGGCCGAATAGTTGGGCCTGTAAACTTTGGGCTGGATTATCTACGTTACACTTGGCTCTGTGAATTAAACACTTTCATAATTCGACCCAATTACTTTATTTAATTTTAAAACATGTGCAACTATATTATAAATAGGGGACATGGTTGTCATGTCGACGTCTTGGTTGAGAGGTGAGATGTGAGAGTTATAAGATGATTCAAGTCACAGGGCAGTCATTGTACATAAGATGA
>CM051392.1:18250403-18300403 GCA_028015245.1 Cardamine occulta | reverse complement strand
TTCAAGTCACGGTGACCAAAAAAAAAAAAAGTGATTCAAGTCACAGGGCAGTCATTGTTCAAAGACCTGAAGTTAAAATGGTTAGATACTTAGATCGGAGAAGATGGTCGGCATTTGCCGCCACTCAAATATTTAGAGACGAACTCACGGGCAAGCGCGTTGAGATCACCGTCCTCAATCACTGGATCTACCAGGCCCAACAATTTGCTAAAATCCACTGACTCTGTTGAGATCTCCATATCTTCCGATTCATCAAGTTGTTGTTGTTGTTGTTGTTGTTGTTGTGACATACAATGAAAGTGTAACAACGAAGAAGACACGTTCTTGTTATCATCCGCAGAAGAAATGAGTTGCGCATTAGATGAAGAGGCTGCTTCTGTTGGTGAATTATTCCGAGGAGGATTTGGCGGAGGAACGCGTTGTAGGGTTGAGAGATGAGTTTGGACGTAAGCTAACTCCGCCTGTAGATTCATCACCTGTACGTTCACATGTGGAACGTATAACAAATTACAAAAACAATCATATAGACCATCACTTTAGTGTTTTTCTTCTTGTTATATGGATGCTATATAAGTATATATTAACCCAACTCAAACATTTGGGCTACCGGTTGCCAACATTTATTTATTTATTTTTAGAAGAAAATTTTCCACCTCTTTTGTACAACCAATAATACTTTAAAATAACAATTCGGAAGGTAACACAAAGATTGACAATTTGACTCTCTTTCAACTCTGTTTTCGACAAACGAGTCCTTGGGAAGACACACGTTAGCTATTTCCAATTTATTAGCATTTAGCAACTTTGACATTTGCTACAATTTTTAATAGTAAATGAAATTTTCAAAACAAATCAACTCGAATCCAAGAGGCTACATGGATCTGTAATTAAAATAACTAAAGATAAATAAGTTACGCGGCTAAAATATGCTGCATATACGCATGCATGCCCTATAAATCTTTCATTGTATATAGATGATCACATTAATATAAAACAAACAATGGGTTATATTTGAATACCTGGTGTTGAAGGGCTAAGATGTGACCAACGCATCCGTAGACGGGATCGCGAACCCTAGCCAATGCTTCGTAACAAAGCGTGACGGCGGCGTCTAGTCTCCGGCTTGCCGGAATCGTCATGAGGACCTTGGAGGCGTTGCTCGCCCCGAAAACCTTGTGCACCGCCGCGAAATGAGCTGTCCCTTCCTCCGAGTCAAAGTAGGGAGCGAAGACGCATTCCGCCACGCATTTCCGCCGGAGAAACTTGCATGCGCCGCACGGACCGCCACCGCCGGTGGTGCTGCCACTCATATTTTCCTGTCGAGACGTAATGTTCTGTTTGGGGAAGCAGTGTCGTCGTCGACCAGTTATGTAGCCAATCCATAGAGATGTATATATAGAGAGAGAGATAGATAGGTTTGTTTATGAATTAATGTTTTTAGTTAATGTGGAGCATAGAGGATCGTGTCAGGCAAGAAAATCATGTCTTGCTTTTGGTGGTGGGTCATTTATAATCATTACGTTTTCTATATCTTCATCTTATTTTATTTTCTGTGGCCAATTTCTCTGTGCGTAGTTAAATCACACACACAAGAAAGAAACTAACTATTTTCAATAGAACAGAATGAAAAAAAAAAAAAAAAGTTGATCTAATCCTAAAATCAATGAAAGCATATTAGCATAAGGGTTCACAGAAATATAAGTGTAGAGATATATACTGATACAAATAAGAAAAAATTTGGAAACATCAAAAATAAATATAGAGATTACAGTCATATGTTTGAGGCAACAAATATCATACTCGAATGACTGAATGTTTGTTTACCAACAAAATATCAAAAAATTTGTTTAACGTAAACAAAATCTATAACTATCACACTAGGCATAGAAAGTAGCGACATTAGTTTGGATTGAGATACTTAATAGTTGAATAAATGAGATGTTAATGAGGGTAATCATAGGAGCTAAATACTTAGTAATGATGGTAAAGCTTGGAAGCAACGGCAAAGCGGATGATGTGCATTTGTAAATACAAAGGACAAACAGAATTGCTTTGCGTGAAGCAAACACACTTAGCTGCTTGCTGACGTATCCACTCTCTCTCACTCCGCCGCAGGTTTCCTTTCATCCACACGTGCGATCCCTCTCCACACGTGTGTATTCTTTGACATGTACATATAAATAGAAATACATGTGTAACACCTCCTTTCATGCCTAGTTATAGAATATAGAGAGAGATCTATTGCTTCTTCTTTCTACAAATCCTAGTGTCAGATACTGACAAGACACTGATCACTGTTTGCTTCGCCGCAAGTACAACCTCAGTCAGTCAGTGTCATGTTTCTGTTTGACAAGATGCTGACCCTCTCTTCTCTTCCCCATCTCTCTTGGGCTTCCCAACTATTAATGGGCCGGCCCTTTTTATGTTTCAAATGTATTGTTTTGGATCTTAAATAGCTAATGTTAAAAGATTATAAAATCTGTCCTTTTGTTTGTTTCTCCTGTAATGTAATGTAATGACTTACTCTTACTGTATTAGGTAGGGTGTAAAATATAACGTACGCAAGCGAGGGCGTGATACGAGGACACGTGTCGCATAGAAAGTGTGTCTGTCGATGTTGCTTGTTCACAGTACAAGGATTGGACAAGAGGCGGACGGCACGGTGACCGCTCTGTTAACAACTGTTAACGTTTCTTCTAATTTATTTTAAGTGATTAATTAATTAACTCTCCTATTTTCATTTTTCATAATTATTTTAAACGGAGCGTTACAATTTTTACCTGTTGACCATATGTGGATCCCACGCGCCATTGGCTGCGTCAGCAAGTTGCACTGAGCGGTTACGTTCATAAAGTCACATTTGACACATGGCGAACAAACATACGTGCCAATCTTTCCGGTTCTTTCAATGTTTTGGCCATTTTGATCTCCGGTTTTCCTCAACCGACCAAACCTTTAAACTATTGCCTTTACCACAAGTAGGAGAATTTAGCTTGACTCACTTTTCGTAATCGTCACACTATTTTTTTTTACATCGTGATGAGATATGTCTATGATACACGCTCACACACGTCTATTTGATCATTCTGTCCGTCACCAAATTTTGAGTCATTTATTGTGTAATATTTGATTCCCTCTTGAGTGGTGATGATATATATATTTACATCAATCTTATAATTTACAAGTTTCAATTTTCAAATATTTATTAAATGTAGTAATGGAATTTGCCTTATTTGTATTTTAATCAATTAATGAGTAACAAGATTCTTGACCAAAATTTAGATATTAGTTTCAGGGGATTGCATTCAATAGTCTAGCTCTTTTGGAAAAATCATATCGTCTTCTGGTTTCCTTATTTACATAGATTTAGCATATGCAACTATATGTAAAAGTAAAAATAGATGTGAATTCGTACGCTAAACCTTCTATAAACTAATAATATCAAAACTATATTACATTTCTTAGAATAATTTGGTATCAGAAAGAATATTGATTTATCGAGTGTTAATTTGTAGAAGTTTTACCTTAATATATTGGTTTGTCATCGTATTAATTATTTGAATATTCGAATCATAAATGACAAAAATCAATATAGAATATTTAAAAATTCAAAAGTTTAATTTTTGATAAAAAAAATTAAACTTTTGGCGGAAAACGTATGCTATAATTTTTTAAACATGTTGCCAAATGTTGATAAAATACGCGTTTAACCAAAAAATATTTAATTCACGGCAGCAAGCGTTACATTTTCAATAAAATATTATTGTATCAAAATCACCGCCAAAAAATATCATTAGAAAACTACTAATTTGTAAAACTAATTTTTAGTTGTATATTTTTTTTAATAGCACCGTTTTATTTCCTTTGCTTTTACATCTTTCCCCAAATGAGACATCATTTGGAAGCTTACAATTTCTAATTGTATTAGATTGAATGTCCACAAAATACAATTATGTATACCAAAAGATGCACTTGCGTGGATCGATAGTAACAAAAATAAAATGTAAACTAGAAGTAGAAAAATGAAGGAAGGGAATAACAGTGAAGAAGTTGAGAGATATGGAATGTTTTGCTTCACGCAAAGAGCTTAACACACGAGACAAGTACGCTCCATCGCGTGGCTTTGAAGGCCTTTGTTGGTTTTTTTTTTTTAATCTTGTCTTAACCGTCTTTTTTGTTTAGGTAATAACAAAACTAATTAAATTATTATTTTTACTACTAAATAATGTATTAATGGGGGGAAATAAAAATATTTCCAATTACCAACAACCAAGCCCTAGTTTTGTTTACGTCCGATCTCCTCCTTCTCCCTGGCCTCTCTTCTCTCCCAAACGTTCCCTTTTCCATTTCTCTAATCGTGAACCAAAACGAAACCAAATCTCGATGAATTAACTCCACATATCTTAAAACCTTAATTACCAATTAGCTAGTAAAAGAAAAAAAAGATTTGTGTGGTAGGAAGATGAGCTGTAGCGGGAACCCTAGCAGCAGCGGTGGAGGCGGTGGGGGAGGACCGTGCGGCGCGTGCAAGTTCTTGAGGCGGAAGTGCGTCGCTGGCTGCATATTCGCTCCCTACTTTGACTCCGAGCAAGGAGCGGCGCACTTCGCGGCAGTACACAAGGTGTTTGGAGCGAGCAACGTCTCTAAACTCCTCCAACATGTTCCTGAGCACAAACGATCAGACGCCGTCATTTCAATCTGCTTCGAGGCTCAGGCTCGTCTTAGAGATCCTATTTATGGCTGCGTCGCTCACATCGTCTCTCTTCAGCAACAGGTTAGTTATTCATTTCATAATGTTTAATTTTATGATCATCACTACTTCTAATGGCAAATCCCATCAGTTTTTAACTCGATCTACTGTCTCTCTATGTCGTCTTGTTGATAAATTCTCTTTATCATTTTCTATGAATTTTCGATCATCTTCGACGATTGATCATTTTCTATGAAATTATGTCTTTTTTTAAAAAAAAAATTGTTACAATTTTTTTCTTTCTCTAATTTTCCTCTCTGCTATATTTCCAACCCCCTCATGCAAATCACCCTCTAAAATTAAGCATCGACCAAAAGTTTTTTTTTTTCTTTGGTTATAATTCCAATGTGTTCTTCTTCAAGGATTTTTTTTTTTTTTTTTTTTTTTTGCTTTTGCTATGACCGGCATGAAAACCAACCTAAAAAAAAGAAAAAAACCATGTTATTAAATTTTAAAACTTCACAGTTTGGGTTCATGCCCTTTTGCCTTTCGGATAAAGTTATGTCTTTGTATTACATGACGTGTCTATGAGTATATATGCGATATAGAAGAAGTTTTTTCTTTGTTTTGTTTAAAATATAGAACAAGTTGATGTTTGATCTGCATACATTTTTAGTAATGGTAGTTCGTTAAGAAAGTATACATAATTGCATGTTTGTGTATTTCACATGATCCAATGTGTTACATTACAGACGAAAACTTTCTCTTTCTCCTGATTAAAATGTAGTTAATTAGTTAGCTAGGATTAAGGAAGTTGACGATCATTTAGCATATGTATTAGAAGTTTTGTTCAATTTTCACAAGGTTGTTTTCCAAGTAATCCATTGATTGGGATGACAAGTCTTCCTCTATTCGCAACAACCACGTTGTTTTACACTTATTCCCAAGCATTCTTTTTAATTATCTTTTAGTTGCCAAATACATAGCCACAGGTACTTTCTTGTATTATACAGACTCCAATATATAAAATACACACACGTATCCAAGTACATTCTACAATTGATATTAGTGAAGGATATTTTCAATATCACAAGAAAGCATTTATTCATATGTAAGTGTTTAATGTTTTTGTGTTATTATTAGATGGTTTTATTTCGCGTATATATTTCTAAATCGGTGGTCTTGATTGATCAATTACTCCTGTCGTGTGTTTTTGGCATTATTGAATCAACATTTGCTCATTTTCGGAAACGCTTATAATTATTAAATATTGCTGGAAATATCATCGTCTAGATTATTATCTCTCTTTAATATCTGTTGGCATTATTATCAATTTTAATTCCTCAAAAAAAAAAAAAAAAAACAGGTGGTAAGTTTGCAAACTGAGCTTTCATATGTACAAGCACACTTAGCAACTCTAGAGCTGCCACAACCACAACCACCGCCGGCTCAGGTGTCGTCTTCTACATCTCCACCGCCTCTTTCCATATCGGACCTCCCAACAATATCGCCGTCGGTGTACGACCTCTCCTCCATCTTCGAGACGGGCATGTCCGCCACGTGGACAATGCAGCAACAATCACGACCGTCCGATCATTTCTTCGGCGTGCCGTCAGCGTTCAACATGGGCGGAGGCGGCGAGCTCCAAGCACTGGCGCGTGAGTTTCTTCACGGTGGGCAAATGCCAGCTCAGCCATCGTCGGGAACCAGTGGTTCTGCTTCAACAGTGATAAAACGAGAATAATGTTATAAATGTTGGTTAATTTGGACCTTAAGAGTTCTATTTAGCGGTAAGATTATCATTGTAATATAAACTTGGTCGAGTTCGTATTTAAATTGTTGGCTAGAATGTTAATATAAGAACTACAAACATATTTATGTTCCGGAAATCTAATTGAGTAAAAAAGTCAGAAAAATCATCCAGACATCATGTTTTTTGGGTCAGAACAAAACTGTATGTAGTGCAATCCGTAGTCAAAGAAATAGCAACGCGTGCAAATCTGTCAATCAAACGTTTCAAATGATTTTTTTATAAAATATAACGAATCTCATTTTATTCAGAAATGAATTTAATAATAACATTTTTTGTCATTGCATTTTTATGAGTTTACCAAAAAAGGCCGGATTTTCCAAAAATATTACCGTTGTCCTCATAGTGTTTTACCTCTCCAAATCACATGATATGTTTCCTTGTCAAATGTCACCAGGATGCAAGAGACACAAACTCAGATTCAACATCTTTCCAAGGCATGCATTAACATAATAATCTTCCTAAATTTTTGTACAAGAGAACTAATTTACTGTTTAAATACAAAAATGTCGTTAAAACTGAGTGAATGAATAAAGGGTTGAGATAAGCAATATATAGTTGTTGATGATATAAATACGAATTTATATGGTAATATTTAAGAGAAACATTGGAGTAGAGCCTTACAAGACATATCACCATTGGAAAACTTTAAAGCTATTACTTGAGAGTTGCTATATAGTATGCATATAGTAAGAGGAACTTGAAATTTGCTAATAATATTATTTTTTTTAAAGAAGGGAATTTATATGGTAATATTTACGAGAAACATTGGAGTAGAGCCTTACAAGACATATCACCATTGGAAAACTTTAAAGCTATTACTTATTGCTTGAATTCGAATTCAAGTAAGTAAATTCCCTTCTTTTAAAAAAATAATATTATTAGCAAATTTCAAGTTCCTCTTACTATATGCATACATGTGTATTGTATGCCATCACCCAAATAGAAACAATTAGATATAGCAATTAGCAAGTGACGACCACCCATTTCCTTCTAAGACACCGTACGAACTAATATAATTCTTATAAAAATACTAAACTATTAAATATACAATTTCGCATGTTTGGTCTACTTACGGATTAATTTAATCTCACATTTCTCCATTTATCATAAGTCCTTCTTAACGTTCAACCCATAAGGTATTCTTATTCTCTATTAATAGAGGAGAATGTGTCATCTTCTCATAACTCAATAACCAAACTTATCCTATACACAATATTATAATATGGGAAGGTCAAAATGTTCATGTCATCATCATCTTCTTGTTCTTGTTCTTGTTATTGTTCTTCTTGATGTTCATTGGATATCACCACGATACGCTTCAGCCGCAGATGAACATGTAAAGGTATCAATATACAATTTGTATCCTCTAGCTTCTTTTTCATTAGATTAAGCAAAAATATACCTTGCAAAAGAGAACTTACTGTTGAGATACTGTTTTAAAGGATTTCTACATAATTTATTTGGGAGATGGACCGGATAATAAAGATGAAGCTGTCAAGACACACATAAATCTTCTCTCGTCTTTGAATATAAGGTAAGCCATGCATCAAAACATGTATAAGTATAACACATGTTCTAAAAGCATATCGAATAATATTCTACTTGGTTGTCTGTTAATCAAATTGATGCATATAATCGTGTATGCTAGTTTATCAAAATACATCATCTTTCTTAAGAATTATTACAGTCAAGAAGAAGCAAAGGAAAGAATGGTATATAGTTACACTAAAGCATTCAACGCTTTTGCTGCCAAGCTTTCTCCACATGAAGCTAAGAAGATGATGGGTAATATATTGTTCCTAATTGATCCCTTGTTTATTTGTTATCACAAAATAACTTCCATGCACATATATAAAAGTTATTAAATCAAGAATAATTTAAAAACTGGTGCAGAGATGGAAGAAGTTGTTGGTGTGTTCCGAAATCAATATCGCCAACTTCACACAACAAAATCATGGGATTTCGTTGGACTTCCTCTGACAGCAAAAAGACATCTAAAAGCAGAGAGGGATGTTATTATTGGTGTTCTTGATACAGGTTTTTATTTATTAATTGGTGTTCTCTCTTAATTATATATTTACTTGTTTCTTATAAAAATATGAACTTTCTATAATCAGGAATAACGCCAGACTCAGAGAGTTTCCAAGACCATGGTCTAGGCCCTCCCCCAGCGAAATGGAAAGGATCGTGTGGACCTTTTAAAAATTTCACCGGATGCAACAAGTATAAATTTATTCACTTTTTGATCAAGATTTTTTAAAAGTTCTTGATAAGCTACATGAATTCTTAACCAATAAAGGGAAATATCAATGTTAGGAAAAACAAGGGGTTGGCTGATCACTTTAAAAGTTTGGGGAGCCTATAAGAATTATGCGTTAAGATAAGGGACTTGATTGGAAAATATAAATATTAATGAATTAACATTCAACTTGAACAGCAAACTAATAGGCGCCAAGTATTTCAAGCACGACGGCAACGTGCCTACCAGCGAATTCCGATCACCTATCGATATCAACGGCCATGGAACGCACACGTCATCTACGGCAGCCGGCGTTTTAGTCGCAAACGCGAGTCTCTATGGCATAGCAAACGGAACAGCCCGCGGCGCTGTTCCGTCGGCGAGGTTGGCGATGTACAAGGTGTGTTGGGCGCAATCCGGCTGTGCCGATATGGACATCCTCGCCGGATTCGAAGCGGCGATCCACGACGGTGTAGATATTATCTCCATATCCATCGGTGGTCCAATCGCGAGCTATTCTTCTGATTCTATATCCGTAGGGTCGTTTCACGCGATGAGGAAAGGGATCCTCACGGTTGCGTCCGCCGGAAACGACGGGCCGAGCTCAGGGACTGTAACGAACCACGAGCCGTGGATATTAACGGTTGCGGCAAGCGGCATCGATCGGACGTTCAAGAGCGAGATAGATCTGGGCAACGGCAAATCCATCTCTGTAAGCATTAATAATCAAATCTCTTAATTTGCTAATCAATTTTTAGGGTTTCAAATAAGAAAGTTTGATGATTTAAAAGGGGATGGGAGTAAGCATGTTTAACCCAAAAGCCAAATCGTATCCGCTTGTAAGCGGCGTTGATGCTGCTAAGAGCTCAGACGACAAGTACTTAGCCAGGTAAATCAACTTGATTGAATATTACTATATGTTAAGACAGAAACAAGAAAATTTACATGTTTGTTTTGTTTGATGATGCAAAAAAAAAAAGGTACTGCTTCACTGATTCTTTGGATGGAAAGAAGGTGAAGGGAAGAGTCGTGGTGTGTCGAATGGGAGGAAGTGGTGTGGAGTCGACTGTTAAAAGCTATGGAGGTGCTGGTACCATCGTGATTAGTGATCAGTATCTTGATAACGCTCAAGTTTTCATGGCACCAGCCACCACTGTTAATACCTCCATTGGCGATGATATTTACCGATATATCAACTCCACTAGGTCCTTGTTCATTTTCTTGGATATTGAGGAGCCCTGACAAAACAAGTTGTGTTCAGCTAACTCTTTCTTTGTTTTTTGACTATTGTCAGATCACCATCGGCTGTGATTCAGAAAACCCGGCAAGTGACGATCCCTGCTCCATTTGTTGCTTCTTTTTCATCAAGAGGTCCCAATCCGGCATCAACACGCCTTCTCAAGGTATATTACCTCATCACTCTCATCTGATTATGAGAAATGTGGCTCTTAATTATGTTTTGTGGAGTGTAGCCTGATATTGCTGCACCCGGGATTGATATATTGGCGGCCTTCACTCTCAAGAGATCACTGACTGGCTTAGATGGAGACACCCAATTCTCAAAATTCACGTTTCTGTCTGGTACTTCAATGGCCTGCCCTCATGTTGCTGGTGTAGCTGCTTACGTGAAGTCTTTTCATCCAGATTGGACACCTGCTGCCATTAAATCCGCCATCATTACCTCAGGTATTATACACCCGTTTGGTTCTCGTGAAACAGAGAAAGCAGTAACAACATGTATTTCTCTGTTTTTGTTTGGCAGCAACACCGATAAGCCCGAGAGTGAACAAGGACGCAGAGTTCGCTTATGGAGGAGGCCAAGTAAACCCAAGACGAGCCGCGAGTCCTGGTTTAGTCTATGACATGGAAGACATCTCCTATGTTCAGTTCTTGTGCGGGGAAGGCTACAACGCAACCACTCTGGCTCCATTGGTTGGGTCACGCTCAGTGAACTGCTCTTCCATTGTCCCTGGCATCGGCCACGATTCCCTCAACTACCCAACAATCCAACTCACGTTGAGATCTGCCAAAACGTCCACAATGGCTGTGTTCAGACGCAGAGTCACTAACGTGGGACCACCGTCTTCGGTCTACAACGCCATTATCAGGGCACCTAAAGGAGTTGAAATCACGGTGGAGCCAAAGAGTTTGTTATTCTCAAAGGCTTCACAGAAGAGGAGCTTTAAAGTGGTGGTCAAGGCACAACAAATGACTCCTGGGAAGATTGTGTCGGGGTTGCTTGTGTGGAAGAGCTCACGTCACTCTGTTCGGAGCCCCATTGTTATCTACAGTCCTTCTTCGGACTGAGATCGTTACATCTTCAAAAAATACATTTGACTCTTTGTAATCCTATCAATTGGTTCGTAAACTTATTTCACTGCTTTACTTCGTTTAATGTCTATACATTTCGTTTGTTCGAACATCACTATCCATCATTACACTAATAGGCCCATATCGCCAGATACTGAGGTTATTTTACAAAATCACCCCTGCCTTTGCCTGAGCATAAATGATAAATATTGGAAAAAAATAAACCCTAACAAGTGTTTCTTGAGCTTCATCAATGGAAGCTTCTGTACCGGAAGAAGTGCTTCAGCCGCTACTCCATGGAGCCGATGGCTGAAATACCACAAACTGAGAAAAATTAATCTCTAATGCCAGCACATGATCTATATGTCATTGACCTTGTGATAATCCCTTTATACCCTTAATGAAGGAAAAAGGAAAATCAATAAATAAGAAAATAAAAAAAAGCAAAAAATCAGTTTATCCTTCGAATCCTTCATCTCTTTATCCTTCCTCTTATCTTCCTTCTTCTTCTCTTCATCTTCAGCATCTTCATCCTTACCATCTTCATCCTCAGCATCTTGAAATTAAAAAAAAAATACATTCTGTAACTAATCTCAACATAGATATCAATAACACCATCAAAATTAACAAAAGTACTCACTTATTTCCTCTATACTCGGAACAATTGGATCAAGGATTTGAATGGATTTTTCACTCCTTGCATATTCATCATAGCTTGTTGGTCTTCTATTTTCTGCCATAGCTCTATGAGAGAGATTATGTTATCCATCTATGAGATTTTGTTATTCATGTCATCAAGCTTCTCTAGGATTTGCTTTAGAATAAATGGCACATTTGCAGCTTCACAGACTTCTTCAACATTTTCAGGGACATCATCAACATTCTCAGAAATATTCACACCGAGACCTCGAAAACCCAAGTCCTTTTGATACAAATCTTTCCACCATATCTTCTTCCTCTTTACAGTTAGACGATCTCTCCAACTACCAACAATCAAATCAATATAACCTATCCCATCATCAACATCATCGTTTATGATGTGAGTCAACAAAGCTTTCTCATGTGTGTCAGGTTCCAAATTCCAAAAATATCATGTGAATTAATTGAACTGAAAATCAAACTCATAACAAATACATATTTCACCAAGTAAGTTCACAAACTCTAACCTTAACACTTCCAAGCGCATCATTTATATTTTCTAATGGAAAACCTTTCAAGCAACTTTCAGTGAAGTTGTGTTTGCACATCCTTTGACAGTTTTTCACTGCGGGTACAACTTCTCGAAATATGTGCCCAAGATGGGGAATATCAAATGCTAAAATACTCGATTACTAGATATACGATATACTCTCGAGAATTACTTTTAAGAAAAGAAGAAGGAGATTGCTAGAAGCTTTTGTTTTTTATTATTGAATGATTTGAGAGAAGGAGGCGAGACTTTAATTTATATGGAGGAGTTTCTTGATCCCCAAGGAAAAGATTTAATTTATATGGAGGAGTTGCTTGATCCCCAAGAAAGAGATAAGCTCTGCAAGATTTAGCTTCATCTGCAAAAATAGAAAATTCAGCGAATATTCTTCTTTATCGCGCAAAGATTAAGATTTGATAATATTTACGAAAATATTTTTGACACAATCTAGAAACTTCTAGATCTATCCGAATTTATGCAAAATTTTTTAAGAGAAAATCAATTAAATTATTAGTAGAAATTTGTCCCAAAAAAAAATAGGTCTTGACCAAATGCCCACATTCACCAAACGGTTTTATAAACTAAAATCCATAGTCTTTTGTATAATTACTACAATTAAGCTTGTGTAATTTTTGCACTCGGGTATATATAATCTGGCCATAACAGCCTGACTGAAAAGTATCATATAAATGGAGGTAAGGATCACGATTATATCTAATATACGAAAAAGTTGCTAACTTGTTATACAAATATAACCCACTAGAAGAGATCTGACAATAATAATCTCTATTGGAATGAATTCTAGGTCTAAAGCAGGGTATAATACCTGTCCAGCCGCATTCTTAATTATATAACATATTTTACTTAGTTATATAGTTGAACGTTTATGATAACTATGTTATATAATTAAACGTTTATGATTTCGTTACAACTTTGATATTGCATAATGTTTTCTATACACATCATTTAACTATAACGCTCATCGCTTCATGATGAACATTTCCTTCTTCTCCACCATTGTCTGTCAACTAGCTGAAAGAAGAAACGATCATAGATCTGACAAAAGACATTTATTTGGGTTCTCCTAAAAAGCCTATTATTTGAGAATCAAAGATCCTATAAAAACATAAATTTATTCGGCTTCTCCTACACTAATGCACATAAATTTTGTTTAACTAGTCCGGCAAAACAAAAATGCAAAATATAATTAGATAATATAAAGTATCATTAATACATTCCAAAATCGTAACCATCCTCTTCCTCTTCCACTTCGTCTTCATTGAATTTCTCATCTGTGTTCATCTCGTATGGTGCTGCGTAGTCTTCTTCATCTTCTTCATCTTCAACAATCTCATGCTCTTCCGTCTCTTCCTTCTTCTCTGTAACTGTCTCGGTTCTCGATTTCTTCTGTGACTTCTCAGCTGGCTGAAAGAAGAAACAAGAACAAAATTGTATAGACCTGAAAGTGATGAGAACTAAGGAAACAAGAAGAGAGGATAATAAACTTACGAAAGTATCAAAGAGCTCGTCCAAAACATCGTAGTTGATTAACCCACTGAGTCTCTGTATAAGACTCAAAATCAGAAACACAAGAAAACTCCAAACGTTTTTCTTCAAAAGCTATATTTTGACAAAAGATACAATGTTTTTACCTTCCTCTCAAGTGTTCTGCGAACTGTTTCCATGGCTGTAGCTGGTGGAGGCGCGTACTTTGCTTCTTCAGCACATTTTTGTTGCTTTTCCTTTCTAGATTTCGCCACTGCTGCTTTAGAAGCTTCGACAAGAATTCTTGCATATTCTGGGCAATTAGCAGCATTGCCCGGGATTAAAGCCTTCAGAGCTGCTTCCTTTGCTTCTTGCTCCTACCAAACAATATAAATTCTTCTCAGAGTGTCTGAATCCAAGAGAAGATAAATGATATATATAGCCTATCAATCACCTCAAGATAGTCTCTGTTTTGTAAATTCCAGGCCATCGTCTTCCACTGCGTTTCTCTCTCATCAAGAAGAATGTCATCCACATGGGAAATATTATGACCAACGATCAAATGTAAACAAGTGAAACTCTAGTAAGGAGGGAACAAGACTGTAGAGCATTTCGACTTAGCATCTAATACAAGGCAAGACAAGAAAGTAAAACCATTGCCCACCTCAGAATCATCAACGTCAGAAAAGTTGCCTGATTCATCCGACGCCCCATCTTCTTCTCCTTCGCCTTTCTCTGGGACAATGCACACAAAGAGCTCAAAACGATAGCAAAAACTTTAATCTTCTGATTAGACATCAAGTACACTCACCTTGACATTGTTTTTCCCTTTTGCTTACATTTACTTGTTCATCTCTACCAATTCCTCCCTCGTTTTCTTCTCTAGCTGCTTTTTCCATTCTCTCTTTCTCTGCTCGCTGGAAAGCAGGAGGATCCAACCCACCAACAACTCCACCAGAAATTCTAATGAACTGCCAGAAAAATTTGGAAGCATCTGATTGTCAACTCTCGGAGCCATTTTTCGCCAGTTGCATAAGCATAAAAAAAATGGAAAGAGACAAGTCCAGAGACTTACTTTATCGTGACAGCTCTCACATAATCCATAACCAAAACGTTTTAAATCCTTATGTTTACAGTTCACTACTCCTTTGTCGGAATTTGGTCTTGGGGTAAATGTTTTTTTACGCAATATGTTTTCGCTTTTATCAAACTCATCAACCTAGACAAGCATGTACAACAATTGAAAAAGAATCAACATAAAATCAACAAGTAATATGAGTTAACAAATTGACAACATCTAATTAGCGTACGATTTGTAACATAATCCTGCAAATGAAATAACTCACAGTTAAACTTGCAGCCTCGGTATTAGCAAACTCATTCAATCTTTTGGTTATTGTTGCTTCACACATATGCACAATTTTTGCCTGAAAAATATTTAGAAAACACATCAAATCGAAACATCCTTGCTCTCATCTTATAACAATATTCTTTAAAAAGCTTAAATCATATTCTTACAATATCTGCCCTAGAGCACATGATACCATGAGAAAGTGCAGCTATGTAAATTGCTGCTCCACATATTCCACTTGGTTTCCGGCCAGTCTGCAAGCCAATAGATGGACAACATTAACACAAGCCAAGACAAAGAACATGTAGGTAACTATCCTTTTAACAATAAAATCACACCTGCATCCAATCTATCTTCATACTAGATATAATGTTTGTAGCCGTATCCAAGACCTCCTTTCTTTTTGTTATATCGTCTGCACCGTTCAATAAGCCTGCAAGTATATAATCAAACAAGAATTTGATATAACTGTTTGTATTTTGACTGATGTTCACACCAGCTAATAAAAAAATAGAATGTTCTACATCAACCCGATAAAGAAAAAGAATGGGAGCCAAAAGACGACATACTTACTGTTTATGAATCGAGGAATGAAGATTGAAGGATCAACAAGCTCCTCATAGTTCCCGTTTTCCACAAGGTACAGCATTTCACAGAGTTGCAAGTACACAGAACCTAACTCGTAACTAGACATGAAACCAATACCAGCATTACTCGACTCTGCAGTAGACTTAACAGGTAATTAGGCTATCAAATAAAGAGAAAAGTAGTATGGGAATGAAGACAACTCATCTTACACGCTAACTCGAAGGTAACTTGAAAAATCAATAAGAAGAAACGGAATTTCCTTTTCCCTACAAGTAAAGAAAGTAGTTGGTTAACATACAGCGAAATAACGCATCACTCGTAACATAACTCAGCATGATATATGAGGGAAACAAATCTGTAAGTACAATTACTAAGATTCTAACCTGCAAGTCAAGTAGAGACAGGAAGACAGTACAAGTTCAGTTCTGCGCGCCCTTTAGTGAAGTTTTGGTCAGCTGCGATCTTCAGAAGATAAATAAAGTTAGACGGTGTAAGAATCCTGACAGATTGATAAATATTCAGACGATATGTAAAACCTAAACATACTTCAAAGAATATGGCAGCCATCTTAATCACATCATCTCTCTGATCACCAATTCCCAAGGCATCTTTCAAATTCCTAAGCTCATCTCTGGCTGCCAAAACAAAAACAAAAACAAAAAAGGTCCGTCTCTGTGAGAGCAAACTAAGGATCAAATTTGGCGCAAACGTAAAGAGTATAACAATGCAATGACTTTTCAGACAGTCACATGGCCTCAAGTTTGGCAGGATATCCAAGGATGTAAAATACAAAATAAGGAGTTAGGCTAAAAGATGAGGCAGTGAATGGCAAGTGGTAAGATGAAATCGAACATAAACGAAAGCTGAAGACTAGATCATGTATCAGTGGCACTATTTAGGACAAGAGTGAAGAGAAAGTCTTATACCTATTCTAAATCTTCTCTCACGTGAGCTTGAATTCCCACTCTGAACACTCGTCACTATGTTACCAGACGCTTGGCTCTGCAGGCACAGAAATAATTTAAAATGGTCGAAAAAAAGATAGCATCCTAGTGAAGCAACTCTCTAGATATCACTGAGTTTTATAAACTAAAATCCGTTGTGAATTCTATTATTTGTATCAAAGATATTCCTAATGATGTAATTATTGCACTCGGGTAGTATATAATCGGACTGAAAAGTATATCATATACTAAATGGAGGTAAGGATCAAGTTAAAAAGGTACGAGTATATCAAATTTACTCACTAGACGGACTGTTGAAGAAGAAAAAGTTGCTAACTTAGAAGAGATTTGACAATAATAATAGTCCCTCTAATCTCATTTAAAGTGGATCACAAGTGAAATCAATTCGTATACCTGTCCAGCCGCATTCTTAACGAATGTAACTTCAGTAGAAAAATTGAAGTTTTCCAATATCCTCCCACATAAATCACATGCCCTACAAAAGCACAAGCTCGTAACTCGGAGCTAGAAACCGCTACTTTAATATCGAAAACACTTACAAACCACCGTCGAAGGGGCGAATTCCGGGAACATTCTTCGCACAATGGTTACACCACACCATACCTCCAAATCTCAGACGAGATCCCTAATCGCTGATTTTGGTTTCATAATAGGCCAATTAGCCCATATTAGGATCCTTGGGCCCATATTAGGATCATTGGGCCAATGGGCCCATAACGCCAAATACTGAGGTTATTTTCCCTGAGCATAAATCGGAGAAGAAAAACCTAACAAGTGCTTCTTGAGCATTCGCTTTATCAATGGAAGCTTCTATACCGGAACAAGTGCTCCGGCCGCTGCTCCATGCATCGGATTTTTCATTCTCTCTAGAAGATTCCTTGAACTTTCTTCTAGAGTCTTCCAGGACCGATTCAGGCCGCTCCGATCTCGCTTCCAAGGCTATCCTTCCGTCAGTCCTCCGTCTTCTTCAGCTTCTTCCCTATCCATCTTCCCGCCATTATCTAAATCTCTCTCTGAAGCTCCTCCGAAACCTCTGCGCCGGCGAAATTTCGAATCAAAACGCTTTCATCGATCACAACGGTTCTATTCTCGTTTCGGACTTGCTGGTTTCCGCGATTGCAGAGAAAATTACGGATTTTGAGACTGTTCGGTTCGGATTGCAGGTTCTGGCGAACGTTGTGTTGTTCGGAGAGAAACGTCAGAGAGATGTGTGGCTCCGCTTGTTCCCGGAGTTGTTCTTCTCAATCGCTAAGATTAGGAGGCGCGAAACCTGTGATCCTCTGTGTAAGATTTTGTATACTTGCTTCGATGGAAGCACCGAGCTTGCTTCTCATCTTTGCAGCAATGAAGGACTCTGTATCATTGCTGAAACTCTACGGACTTCATCTTCCGTTGGGTCTGTGGAGGATTATTGGCTAAAGTTACTAGTTTCGAGAATCTGTGTTGAAGAAGATTACTTCCCCAAGCTCTTGTCTAAACTATACATGGATGATAAAAACGAGACATTTTCAAAAGAGCAAGCCTTTCTTCTAAGGATGGTGTCTGATATTGCTAATGAGCGGATAGGACAAGTCTCAATCCCCAAGGATGCTACTTATTTGGTTCTGGGATTATTCAAGCAATCAGTTGACGTTTTTGATTTTGTTTCGAGTGAAAGATCCGAGCTTCCTACGGGTTCAACTAAGATAGATGTAATGGGCTACTCTCTGGTTATTATAAGGGACGCTTGCGCTGGAGGAAGCCTTGAAGAATTCAAGAAAGAGAACAACAACGATTCTGGTGATACTCTTGGATTGTTATTGTCCTCTGGACTAATAGAGATCCTCCTTGATCTGCTTCGCCAACTTGAGCTTCCGACAACAATAAAGAAGTCTCTAAACCAGAGTCCTAGTTCTTCTTCTTCTTTAAAGCCTTGTCCTTACAGAGGATTCAGGAGAGATATTGTGTCTGTGATTGCCAACTGTGCTTACAGAAGGAAAGAGGTACAAGATGAGATCAGGGAGAGAGATGGTCTCTTCCTGATGTTGCAGCAGTGTGTGACCGACGATGAGAACCCGTTCTTGAGAGAATGGGGCTTGTGGTGTGTGAGAAATTTGCTGGAAGGAAACGAAGAAAACCAGAAAGCAGTAGCTGAGTTGGAGATTCAAGGCTCTGTGGATGTGCCTCAACTCGGTGAAATTGGTCTCAGAGTTGAAATTGATCCTAAAACAGCAAGGCCAAAGCTTGTCAATGACACCTGAAGCTACATTGCCATGGTTGATGCAGTGTGCATTTATTTTGTATGTGTTATTTCTATCTTATATGATTTGTTATTCCAATTAGAAGTAGGAAGTAGTTTATTTTTTCACCTGTTCAATATCATCTTATTTAACTTACCTGCAAAAGGGAATAAGAAGAATGAAAAATCAAATTTTACATGGATCTTTCTTGTTAGTATAGAAACTTCAACCGCTGTTTATTTACACAAACATTGTCTGATCAATCAATTGTTGTCTACAGACTAACCCCTGTTACGTCCCAACAAGAAATTGTAAGATTAACAATCCTCAATTCATTTAATAAAAAATAAAATAAAAATAGGACTGCTTGTGATCAGATTGTGAGATTCTCCTGTATCACAAGGAAGGATCCGACAATGTTTCCTCCGACATCGGGGAACTCCTCGTTCCCTGGAAGTGGCCGGACTTTGCCTTTGCGATCAACTTCCACCGGATATTTCATCAGATGTCCTCTCATCTCCGACACTTCCTCTGTCCTAAACTGTTTCCAGTTCTCCTCCGCCATTGTTCCCACTTTCCTTACACACTCTAGACTCTCCGGCTCTGCAAAGCAGTCATCTAACATTGCCATGTGTTCTGCCCAAAGCGACATTCTGTATCCGTAGATCTGCAAATTAATGTACAAAGTGTTTTCAACATTGACTCGGACTATAAAATCATGTTTGGAACATCTTTGTGCGTGTTTACCTGACCCCGAGGACCAGATTGTCGGCCTGCCCATGTATGTTGAGGCTGGTAAGCTCCCATTGCAATCTCTGTATCTCTTGTCCCTTCCATTGATCTTTGGTTTATGTTTGCAGATCCGATTACCACATACTCATCATCAACAACCATCCCTTTTGAATGAACATATATCATAAATCTTCTGCTCTTTCGAGATAATGCCTATAACACCGTTTCAATTACAACTCATCATTCAATGATGATAGAAACCGCAGTAGCAAGTCAAGCAGCTGGTTTAGTTACCTGAGGAGTGTTCCCGTTGCCTGGACTTCCCGTGCCTGATTCACTATTTTCGTTCACCATTTCACGGTTTCCAAGACAGAAAAAATTCAGATAGTCTTGTGGGGAGAATTCACCTTCGAGCCCAGCCTCCACTAACGCATTGTAGATAGTCCCATACATCATTTGCATCGTCTTGTGCTACAAGGACGATAACTATTACATTCAGTTTCACAAACTTGACTGTCCACGCAAGAAGAAAACATCATATTGCATTATATATGAATTACATATTACTAATTTTTGGATACATATTGTTCTATTATAACAATGTGAGCCTTAAAGAAACTCTAATCCCAAACTACACTACAGTTTAAGAACATGCACAATCAAGATTACATTCCCTAGTTTTTGACACATGGACCAAGAGAGAGAAGGTTAACGTTTTGCAAAGAGACATCTTCACTAGGAGTACCTGCCAATATAGAATCCTTTGTGTAGCAGCGCCGGTTGGAACTCCTTCTGGCCACATTGGAATGACAATATATACAGCAAACCGTTCATTTGCTCTGATCTTATCAGCAATCTTCAACGCAATTTCCATAGGAATTAAGTTGTTGGCACCTACATGACAATCAAAATGGAATAAACAACCTTAAAGATGACCAATGTTACCACAAACAAAGCTAATGCATTTGAGAACTGATCAAAACAATGTCTCTGTTTCTGTGTATCAAATTTGAAACTACCAGCAGAAAACTTGAAACTCAAAGCTTGTTAGAAAATTAGAGATTAGGTAGACATTCAAGTTGGATAAAAGACTAATTTTTTTTAGATGATGTAACATAAAACTCGATTAGAAGAAAAATATCAAATTCGAAACTAATTATTAACTGTCACAAAAACTAAGGTTTCTTGTATCTAAACAATGATATATACACACATGTTTAAGGAGATAATCCTAATCTTGAGGTTTTCTAATCATTTGCTCTTTTGAAACATAAAAGACAAACAAACCTATGTCCTTGTGAGCATTCCAGTCGTAGGAGGATCCAATGAAATATTGGTTCTCAATGTAGATGAAGTGTTGGGCTGCACGAATAGCCTTTACATATGCGGTGTGAATGCTCATGTCAATGAGCACGTTCTTACCGCACACCAAATTCTATCAAAAAAAAATCCTTTTATCCATCAATTTCTCAGCCATATAAGTTCCCACCAAATCATAATGACAGCACAATTTTCCTTTGATTTATCAACTCACCTTGCTTGTAGCATACTTTGGATCCTTTGGGAAACCTTTCACAGAGTTTGAATCAATTGAGCGGAAAATCTGAATCCAGAAACCAAACAACCATCAGCTTAGAAACAAAACCAATTGGGAGAATATCTGTGGACCAAAGTACAAAGTACAACTGCATGGTCCAACTGAAATTAAAAACATCATGCTGTCATAGTACATGCAATCTGTCACATTTTATAAAATAAGAGTTTCAAGGTGCTTACCTGAACATGCCAAGCCTCGGGGTCGTTTGCACTAACAGTAGGAGCATCAAAAACTCCTAATATATCAGGAACCCTTTCGATCCTTAGTAATGCATCATCATACGACGTCTTCAATTTATTGATTCTGTGAGGCTTTGCAGCCTTCAGCCACCTCTCCTCAAAATTTGTCAGCACATCGTATGCAGCTGGGCCATCAATCTTACTGTGCAAGTCATGCCAAGGTTCTCTTGGACAACCAGACGTGTTACCCTTAATTACATTTGAGTACAACAAGTCAAGGCTTTCCCATTCAGAACAAGAAACTAGCAACTAAGAACTACTTAGGTGCGCCAAGAATTTGAGAAGACAAACAAAGATTGAAGTACCATTTAGTAAAGTTAAAGGCAGTATTTTTTCCTAGTGCCAAAGGTTCATCTTTGCTAAGAACTACTTAAGTATTCGCCACCAAAGTTACGACATAAAAAGAAAGACATACCGTGAAAGTGGGGTTGTGATAGTCACCTTTATGATCTGTTTGCAGCGTCCTAAACAATGGATGTTGAGGAGTATCATATCGGCCATCACATAGATCAAGTCCGCCCACAAACGCTACGATTTTCCTTCTGTTACCCCCAGCATCGGCATCAACTATCAAGGTCTTTTGGTGGTGTGTATAGATGGTTCCAACTTCCTGATGGACTAAACTATAAATAGAAGCCGGATACCTCAACAAAAAAAGACAACAAAAGTTCATGTTATACCCTCTGTTTGACCCAACTATGTCGCTTTCCAGCAATTCGAGGGCATAGTAAGACTTGAACTGAAGAGTCCTTGAAAAAACGGCGTGTCTCCTCGTCATGGGTTCCCATCACCCCATCCTGTTCAAGTGAAAATATTGTGTAAATACCTAAAACATACAATTATGCATGAATCACCAAGATACAATAAACCATGCCATCTAAGGACTAAGATATATATCTCTAAATCGAGTTGTAGATTTCTTCATAAAGCAGGCTTTTCTCATACTTACTCGAACAATACTGAGAGACTAAACCCTAGAGCACTAAGACTTTTTGGTTTACAAGGAAAAGTAGACTAACTATGATGGAATCAACCTCGGTAAGACTTCAGTAAACTAAACTGTTGACTTCTAAGACTCTAAAAGATGTTGTAATTCCTACCCTAGAGCGTAACTAACATATGCACTTCACAACAAATAAAGAAGGACGAACTTAAGGTTCCTGGAACTTACTGTCATATATCCCAAGATGTTTTTCGAAGTTGGGTCGTCCCAAACCAAAAGCAGGACTCTCACACCTTCCTGGGACTTTGATCTTAGGAGCTCACCAAGTGTCCATTTTGAAGCAGGATCCTCTTTATCTCGAGCAAGCCTGACATTATGCCACACTGACCAGCCTGTGATATAAATCAAACGTCTAGCTTGACAAATGGCATGAAACATATCATGCCAACACTTTCCATGCTGGTAATACATTCCATTGCCGAGTCTTATTCCTGGGAGCATCCCTTCAGATACATGTGCATCTTGGTACAGTGTCACATTTCCACCTTCCCTAAGAGGAAAATATGTTCCAGGCACCCCCTGGTAATTGGGACCTGCACCAACTCCGCTGTGATAAACACTGAGATTATCCATTGAAGTATACTGAATCGACAATGTTAGTGTAGCCCCTGGTTTACTAGGCTTTCCATTGCTGCTCAAAATCGAGTAAGTCCCTTCAATTCTTGCACCTGAGTATATTTGTTCAACCGGGATTGTAACGATTCCTATAAGCTGTGAACCCACAACGTCACTGTCTTTAACAACAAAATGAACCTCAGCAGCATGATGAGCAACAGGAACATAAAAATGCTGCTGCCAGACAGGATTTTCACAGTTGCTTATGACGTATGTTCTTCCTATGACTGCACCTGTAAGTGATATGGAAACATAAGGATCACTTGTGACCTTCTTGCTCAACTGGCCTTCGATCATGTTAGTCATGCTTCCAAAGACAACACCCAATGTCTTATGGAACAGGTCCATGTTTGGAAGATTGTTTGCACGAGAAACCCAGATATCCAAATTCCCATGTAACAAGAGGACCTTCAAGGAGGTCTTACCAGAGGGCACAATCTGCATACCAGGACTATGTGGCGATCCAGTAGATGTATAACTATGAGTAGAATAATCTAGCCTGGCAGAGTATGAGAAATGTGAATGACTTGAAAAGGAGTTGTAAGGATGTCCATAGAAGTTCCCCTGGGAAGAGCTGGAAGAATGGGAGGATAAATACGGAGCTGAGGGAGGTGGTGGCGATGCAGGCACAGTTGGGTGGTTGACAGAAACAGTCAGATTACCCAAAAGGTCATCAAGAGGAGGGTAAAGAGGTGGAGAAGAGGAAGCATGAGTGCTGGAATTGTGATGACTCAAACCCACAAAAGCCACATTATGTTGTGGATAATGGGATGGGTCTTGATAGGAAGCAAAGCTAGGATGAGGAGCAGGATAAGGGTAAGGAGGAGGTTGGTGTTGGTAAGCATAATAACTCGTAGGTGGAGTGTAGTCAAATGGCCCAGAATGAGACATTGATCCATGGTGATGAAACGGTGGTGGAGGAGGTGGGTATGTATCTGAATTGGGAGGGTAATAAGGGTACGGAGCATTCCAACCATAATTCTCCATCGTTATTACACGCAGCTCGATTTCAAATGGATGTAAACACTTTTTGACGATCAAAATCACAAGCCTTTCTTCCTCGGAAAATCTAAGAGGATTGATTTATTTCACTGGATTTTGTTAATCAACAAAGGCAAGTACATTACGGATTAGACTGACCTTCCAAGGCATTGAGGCTGAATTACCTCCATGATCATCGCAGTGAAGAAGACGAAGACGAAACAGTCTCTCAAATTTTGATTTTGATTTTGTTTGGTGATGGACTTCTCTCAAAGTCAAAGCTTTAGCTGGTCAACTAAACTTACTGTACCCGGTCACATCTTTCGGGTTAACCCAACTTCCTTTTTTCTTCTTCTTGTATCATTAATACAACGAAACAGAGTAACTCAGTTTCCCAAATATGAGGGTTAAAAACAAAAGTCAAGATGACCAACTTCTTTGTATTTTATTGCATATATAAAACAATTATCAACCATTTCTGTAACAATTAAAGAATATCAGAATATCTGTGACTTTCAGTTTAATTTGCATCTTCTTCTTTTTTCATACAGCTAATGGCCTTAATTCGCTTTTTATTTGGAACAAAAAGAAAGGTCGAGAAAAAAAAGAAAAACAAAAGTAAGATCTTGGCCTGCTTGATCACAGTGTTCTTTTCCTCTTTAAAACTAGATCACTAGTTCTTATCTTGAAAAAAATGAATATCGCATAAAAAATCTCTAATCCTTTTTTTTTATTAGGTTTGTGTATATTTTTCAATTTTCTAATTTCATCGAAAATGTTATCCTAATTTTTCCTTCATGAAGAATAAGTTCACAGAAGTGCGCGGGAAGGCCATCACGACCAACAAAGATTCCAAAATTCTTATTAACGAATAAAAGTTTGAGCTGAATTTGTTGATCATGCACTGCAAAACACATGAAAACAACAATCTTGGGGTTTAATTGGCTCAAAAAACATATTAGTCTTGGGGTTTTGCTATACACACAAATTGTTAGAACACTCTAAAGCCAATATGAAAAATTTCCACTTGAATCCCCTAAAACAGTCATCACGATTTTCTGTAATTAACCAAGAACACAGATTCCTTGATTCATCTGGCAAAGTAGCTTCCCGATCAGCATTCCTTACCTCTACCAAATGATCACTCAAAACGTAGAATTGTCCCCGGTGATACCCAGTGACGCACCATGCTTCTTTATGATCTTAACCGACTCAAGAAGGACCTCTTGTTGTGTTGTGTATAACTCATCTTTTCCCTGTGACAAATGATCACCATTGTATGTACAAATATCGCATAAATTTACTAACTTTTTCCAGAATTGACGGCAAAGATCACTACTATATAGTAGTACCGATTCAAAAAATCATAAGAATGTAATATATAGACTAAAGAGAGAAGAGATGATACCATGTATCTCAGATTGCACCCAATGGTAAGTTCAGCGAATGATTTTTCCACTCGGGATAAGTAACAATAAGGAGCTTCTTTCCCCAAGAAAACTTTTGTGTTTGACCTCAATGTTTCTTTGATTTCATTTGATATCTGAGGGATCTTATCCAAGTCATCGATCTGCAGCGGGATCTTGGAGGCTATGGCTCGCCACTGAGCTCGGGACTTATTCACAATCACCTGTATATGTTATTATACTTTAGGGTCATTCTGAATTCCGTCTATTAATTCAGAGTGGACGCCTTTGAGTGTGAAATTCTGAAAGCCAGAGCATAAGCTTCTACAATATGAAGATGAATAGTGCAAAATAGATAAACTAACCTGACTGGAAAACAGTGAATTAGGTACCAAAACCGGAAATTTTTCGGCGTTCAGCAAAGATGTTGTTGTAAGTCCCATCTCAACAACCTGACCTTCTACAGATCCAGCCTGAAATGTGATTACAAGCAAAACATTGTATCTTAAAAAATAAATCTGAATGAGAACCGCCAATTGATTTGCTTGCTCTAGAAAACTTAATAAAAGAAGAAAGCAAAGAGCATGTAACACAAAAGATTTAAAGTTCAACTAACTTTGATTGTATCTCCCATAGAGAAAGGCCTTGAGAATTGCATCGACAGACCACTCAGCACATTACCAAGAATGTCTCTAGCAGCAAAAGCAGTGGCCACACCTGAATAACAACGCAGATCAAACTTGATGCATTATAAAGAAAATTCTATACAATCAACAAAACATCTAAAAAATGTTAGCAACCCTAGAAAATATAATAATACTACATGCTTGTGGTGGCCACTAGAGGCCTTCTTTTCTGCTGAATCCTAGCAATTATCATTATAGACTAAGCAAAACAACAAATTTGAAATAGAGAACAGTGCACACACCTCCAACTCCACCAACGGTCAAGATAGATTGAACAGCTACCCCACATGCTTCAGCCGAAGCCATTAAACCAATAGCAAAAAGACCAACTGATGATACTTTGTCCAAAGTCAATATCTTCTCCCTATCTAGCCCAACAAAACTCTTAGAAGACAACATTCGAGTAATCACATTGGTCTTCCACCGATGTAGGAACCACACAAGTGAGAGAATGACCGCTCCCTTCAATGCTGGGGAAAAGTATTGAGCTGCTATAGTTGTTGGCGCCACCATCGCAGCACTGCAACATATCACAATCATCAGTCATTTGATCTTCTACAACATAATTTTCAAATCACAATCAAAAGTTAAAGGGAGTAGTCACATTTGTGCAAAGGCAATGAAAGTCACTAAGTAACGCGCAGGATCCTCCAAAGCTCCCCAAAAGCTTTTCTCATATGGAACATCTTCGGTTGAGAAGCCTCCAGGAAGCAAAGCAGCCGAACCTTGCATAGCATATTTGTGAAATCTCCTCAAAATCCTAGGCATCACTACCCAAGCAAACAAAGTACCAGTCATAGTGAGACTAACAGGAACTATCACGTCTTTAAGATATGGGTTGGAGTCTAGCAATTGTTGCACATAAGGGATCATCTCATCAGAGGCTTCTTTAGTCTTCCTTGCAGTTTGAGTAACCGCATCTACACTAGTCTGCAACACATCTTTAGCCTTGTCAACCCAGTCAATGTCATTCCCATCACCAGAGCCAGTAGCACCAGGGGCTACAAAGCTTCCAAGACTATCAGGTTTGGAGCTGAAAGCCCGTGCGTAAGATGAATAACCTAATAAAGGGATTGAGTAATTGAAAGGCTTAGCACTATGCATGCGGAAAATCGACACTCCATGAAGAGGATATCCACAACCAATGGCCCTGACATGAGATTTGAGGAGATTGAAACAAGTGTAAGGCTCCTTCTTCTGGAAACCAGAAAACACCATAGAAGATTTTGGTGGTTGAAGAAGATGAGTGTATTCAGCTAGTCTCGAAAAAGGTCTGCGAACTTGAGTGGAATGAGGTTTAGAAGACGATTTTGTTGATCTGTAAAGAGACTTGAGAAGCGATAACCTAACTCCAGCCATTGAACATTCAATCTGCAGATTTTAACAAAGAAAATTTCCATCACATAAAATTAAAGTCTTAATCCTCCAAAGAAAGAGGACTTTCGTTGGTTAATTATAGTTGAGATTATTCAGAAATAAAGAAGATACTCAAAATCCCATGTATTTGCTCATCCAAAATCAATTATAAGAAACAAATACATTCCCCACATTAAACACATGTGAAGCAGTCAAGAGTCAATGCAAAACCAATCAAAAACTGGAATACAAGTCTTAATCTCATTCTTTAAAAAAATTCAGAGTAATAAGTATGAGAACTAGCGGGAGAAGACGGCATCAATAACTGCTGGATTGGAATTATCTTTAGCTAATGGCAGACGAAATCAAGTCAATGGTTACGAATTTGAAGAGATATGTTGTTATATCTCTTACCTGGAGAGACTTGATGGATGCTTAGATTCTTACGACTCCCTATGAATCACTCCAAAATTCTCGCTGGACATAGAGAATTCGATGAAAATTTGCTTGGCAAAGAGGGGAAAAAAAAAAAAAAACTCAACTTGGGCCTTTTAGGCCTTGATCCTTCTAATTTCTTCAAGTTCATTGGGCTTAATGCGAAACCTTTATGAGCACACAAACACAATTGTTCTCGCTCGGTATGACAAGAGGCTTTCACATGCCACAAGTTAATTAAGAAATTGATTTAACTAATCACGGTTTTCAAATACACTTGGGAAATGGTTATCTTGTTTCTAATATGGTCACTATTTCAATATCTTATGAATTTTTATCTTCTATAGTAATCTGCTTTAATTACTGTGAAATCATAATAACAGGCACGTGTTATTCACCATCTAATTACAATATTGACATTGTAATTACATATTAACATCTTTGGATCAATGTTCCAAAACAACAACTTTGAATTTAGTAAAAAAGGGAAATATTAAAAGAGATCCTTTTTTGAATCAAAATTCAACAATATTTGTCATGTATGTAAAAATAGAACATTTCTTATTACGGTTGATCATTTGAGTTAAGTTTTCAGATTACTATTGTATATATATTTGTTACTTGCTCTGCTTCACAATATTAAATGTTTTAGGGATTTTTTCTGTTTCAAAATATTTGATATTTAAAAAAAAATCTATGTAAGAAAATTAAATTCATTTTACTTGTATGACAATCAAATAAAAGTAATATAAGATAATCCAATCAATATTTTATGTACTATTGATTGGATTTGTTATATTGTGTTTTTAATGTATATAAGAAAAGAAAATCTGATTTATTATGGTTTCTTAAATCTTGTGATTTTAACTAAAACATCAAATAATTAACAATCTAAGACAAAGCGTTCATTCTTTTGGATCTTTGATAGATATTAAAGATAAGAAAAAAAGTCAAGATAATTAAAATTAAAGAATAATCGAAATTCGTAACATGTGTCCATATGTTAATAAAAAGCGTTCAATCTCAGCAGAAGAAGAAGAAGAAAAGAAACAGGTAGGTGTCTTCTTCAAACCTAATCTGTTGTTATCAAATGGGAGAAAAGAATCAAAAAGAGCAAAAACTAGCTTTTTATGACAAATCTAATAAACCCTTTTCTTCATTTTCTTCACCATGCTCTTTTACTGCCATCATCGTCCTCTTGATCTTTCTCTCATATCTCTTATACTCATTCAGTTTCATCTCTTCTGTAAACCCGTATTCTCCTTCTATAATCCCCAATTCTCTCCTCGTACCCGTTATCCCTCTCGGGTCGGAGGAGAAAACAGATATCAAACACATAGTTTTCGGAATCGCTGCATCCTCAGATCTCTGGAAACATCGGAGAGAATACGTCAGAACATGGTGGAAACCAAATGGAGAAATGAACGGCGCCGTTTGGCTCGACAAGCCCGTCAATGACTCCGTTTCTTCCTCCGCCTTGCCTGAGATCAAAATCTCCTCCGACACATCGAGTTTTAAGTACCGTTACCGTAACGGTCACCGATCAGCGATCAGGATTACAAGAATCGTATCGGAGACGGTGAGGATGTTAAACGGAACGGACTCGGAGAGAAACGTGAGGTGGGTGGTGATGGGTGACGACGACACAGTGTTTTTCACGGAGAATCTAGTTAGGGTTTTGAGAAAATACGATCATAAACAGTTTTATTACATCGGAGCTCCGTCGGAGAGTCATTTGCAGAATCTACATCAGTTTTCGTATGGAATGGCGTACGGAGGAGGAGGCTTTGCGATAAGTTATCCGTTAGCGAAGGTTTTGGAGAAAATGCAAGATCGCTGTATTGAAAGATACTCCGATCTGTACGGTTCCGATGATCGGATTCATGCTTGTATGGCGGAGCTTGGTGTTCCTCTCACTCGTGAAGTTGGCTTTCATCAGGTTTTTTTTTTTTTTTAATTATTATTTTTTTTAAATGTTACCGAGAAAATTCAGCCGAAAAATACAAAATGTGAATAAGTAAAACTTAAATTCCGTGATTTGATTCATTTACCATTGACTCTTAGCTCACTTTGATTTTCTTATCAGTGAAATAATTAAACCTCCATCAACAATTTGTAGTTTAGATTTAAAGGGAAAAGCTTTTTTTTCTGTCTGGACCAAAATAAACATCGAAACCACCACTAATAAGTCCACACAATAATTTTTTTGTTGTTGTGTGTATTTTGTGAATATTTGATAAAAGCAGATTTCTATATGGTTTTAGTTTTCTCAATTTTTTTATTATAAAACTTGTTTTTTAGATATAATATTTTATTTATTTTTATTCTGTAACTCTTTTATCATCGAGATTTTTCCATATTGAGAAGCTAGCTAGTACGAACAACTGAAAAGTTGCTATTTGTAAATGGTATTTTGACTATTGGTTCGACGGGTAATGGTTATAGTTGTAGGCCATGTTCAAAATTTTGGTAGGTGTGAGTTGGACATTAAGATCACGTCTACCACCATTTAGTTAATTAATATTGGGAATTACAATTAACGCTAATTATTTTCATATAATTTCAACAGTTTGATGTATATGGAAATCTAATGGGTCTATTATCGGTTCATCCTCAAGCGCCAATAGTCTCAATCCATCACCTAGATGTAGCCGAGCCTATATTCCCGAACACAAACCGAGTCAAGGCCCTAAAGAGACTCATGAATGCAGCAAAACTTGATTCAGCCAGTCTCGTTCAGCAATCAATCTGCTATGATACAACCCGCCAGTGGACAATATCCGTCTCATGGGGATATACAGTCCAAATCACACGTACGTATATGCCAGCAAGAATGATGGAGATGCCTACTCGCACCTTTAATGATTGGCACAAACGCCACGACTACACTAATGTTGCTTTCAACACACGTCCCATAACATATACTGATTGTCAACGTCCACGCGTGTTTTACAACTCTTTTGCGGTTAAAAGTTCTTCTTCAGACACAACGATTACTGAGTATTTGAGGTACAACGAGTGGTATCCTAAATGTGATTGGGGAATCCCAGATCCTTCTGATATCAATAGGATCTTCGTCTACAAAAAGGTCAATCCGGATAGGTGGAATAAGGTAATTTTTACTTTTGTTCACCTATTACTATATTTGGTTTTGTAGTTAAGGACTCATGTCAATGTTTTTTTAGGCTCGACGTAGAGATTGTTGTAGATTAATGCCTACGACGAAGAAGGGAACGATGGTGATTAATGTGACAGCTTGTGCAACTGATGAAATTGTTGCTTATTCTGATAAATAGTGTGTGTGTTTTTTGTCACATGGCTTATATAAGGATAACTTGTTTTTTGTAATAGAAGAAATTCGGAATAAGGAAAACTTGTTTATTTACTCTAGTGACATTTATATACTTGGGTAGTTAGGTAAAATAATATATACATTGTTAAAAACAAATTATCAACGTATTTAGTTATTTAAAAAAAATGTAATGGAATTAATTTTGATTATTAGTAGTTAGACTTGGGCCTTCAAACAAGTTTAAATTAATGGGCTGTAGCCCATTAGTCGTATAATGATTTAGAAAACAGAAAAAGAAAAAAAAAAAGACAATGGAGACAGAACAGCTGGAATGACGCGTTGACTTGGTCTCGATACTTTCAACTCTCATTTTCATTACATTTTCGTGTCTGTTCGAAAAATCAGACTGCAAATGTTCAATCTTTCCGCAACAATGGCGATCCTGTATCCAAGGATCGGATTCCTTATCTTTGTTTTCCTTGTATCTTCTTCAATCTCCGTCTCTGTATCTCTCTCTTTCTCTCCCGCCGACGAGTACCTCGTCAACTGTGGCTCCGACGTTGACTCCACCGTCGTTAGCCGCCGCTTCGTCGGCGACGCATCGGCTTCGAACGCGAAGTTATTCTCATCCGAAGGTTCAGTCGCTCTACACGGCGAAAATCTAGCTCCGAACGTTCCACAGATCTACAGAACCGCAAGGATTTTCGCGAGACGGGCGAAATACGAGTTCAATGTCCACGAGAAAGGAACTCATATGGTACGTCTTCATTTCAATCGGATCAATTCCTCTAAAGTCAATCTAGACGACGCTCTATTTCACGTTACCGTTAACGGTCATGTCGTGCTTAGGAATTTTAGCGGCGATGATTACGACTCGTCATCTAAATTTGGATCTAGGGTTAGAGAATTCCTGATTTGGGTTGATGTTGGAGAGATCGTGATCAGGTTGGTTCCTAGTGAAGATTCGAAATTAGCATTCGTTAATGCCATCGAAGTTATATCTGCGCCTAAAGATTTGATTGCTGACGTTGCAACCTCTGTATCCAATGATGGAAGTGTGAAATTGAATGGTTTAGCTAAACAAGCCATGGAAGTTGTTTACAGAATCAATGTTGGTGGTAGAAAAGTTACTCCTTTTAATGACACATTGTGGAGAACTTGGCTTCCTGATGATGAATTCCTTAAAACCGGTGAGGGGTCATCTCAGAAAACTTACTTCACCGGTAGGATTAAGTATAGGCCCGGAGGTGTGAGCCGTGAAGTTTGCCCTGATAACGTCTACAACACTGCCCGTGTTGGTAGAAGAAGCAAAGGATTGGTCGATATGAGTTGGGATTTCCAGGTGACCGCGGGTTACAAGTATCTCATTCGGATGCATTTCTGTGACATTGCTAGCAAATCACTCGGTAGGCTGTATTTCAATGTTTACATTAACGGGAACTTGGCATATCAAGATTTCGATATCTCATACTCTGCGGATTATGTCCTTGCTTCTCCGTATTACATTGATTTCGTTGTGGATGCTAACAACAGCCCTTCAGGATCATCAATAACCGTAAGTGCTGGACCATCAAATAAGACTAGTGTTGATGAACACGGAGTTGATGCGATATTGAATGGTGTTGAGATTATGAAGATGAATAACTCGATGGGTAGTCTTGATGGGTATGTTTCAACAGAGATGATCCTGAGTTCTTGCCCGAATAGAAGAAACCTGAGCATATTTATCGCAATGATGGCGTTTATGTGTATATTTATGAGCTTCTACATTGTGGCTCAAAGGAAGAAAGTTAGGGATGAGTATGGCTGGACCAAGCTGTCCATGGACGTCCTTGAAGATGATCCCAAGTCCGGGAATCAATTTGTAGCAAGAAAGCCTTGATGATGCTGCTTTTGCAGTTTTGCTTGTTGGGTATGTTAACAATGTACTCTCTTTTTTTTGGTCTCGAGTACTTTCTAGTTTAATACGTTGGAATAATCTTTTATGATTAGGTTTGTAATGTTTCACAAGGGTGTTGTTTATATGTATATGTATATGGTATATTTATTATATGATATATATGGAGAGACTCGATTTGTAATTGTCGGAATATTAATATTTATAGATTTTCAATTCGTTCTTTTTTAAAAAGTATAGTTGTCATATAAATAAAGCTGCGGTGATTGTCGGAATTATTATGAATAATTAATCCAAAAAGGATAAATCTATACAAGGTCAAAAGCCAGGTGATGTTCCTGATGATGAGCAAAGAAATAATGGTACGGCGTACCGTATTTTTCCGTACCGCATGATCCCCACCTCCGAATATATTACACAACATGAAATCAGAAACTAAACTAAATTATACAATAATTTATCGAACCAAGTGGTTAAACCCTGTCATGCGTACCAAGTTTGGTACATCTACTAATTTTGGTGCCACAGGTCCATGTATATATATACAGTATAACTTCAATAAATTAATACTCGATAAATTAATAACTTCTCTAAATTAATAAATTATCCCGGTTCCGAGTTGGACCGGTGTAATAATTGACACATTTCGATAAAATAATAAGATAATAATTTTTTTGAAATCTCTATATAAATATATGGTCCTATTAATAACATAAATTAATAATCATATAAATTTATTGTTTATATATAAGATATTTTAGTGAAATATGATTCTAATGTTGTTTATTTATTCGTAAATTTATAATTTGTTGGAGTTTATCTCTATTTTTTTAAAAATATCAAAAATATATGATACTATCTTCTCAAAATGCATCAAAAATTATTTAAAAAAATTTATATATGCAATGATTATTTTCTTATGTGTAAATGCATTAAAACACATCGAAGTATTGTCTTCATTTCTCTACTTTTTGTATAACAAATTTTGAAATTCGGAAAAACTCTCTATAAATTAATAATTATTAATTTATCGATAAATTAATAACTTCTATAAATTAATAAAATTCTCCGGTCCCAACATTATTAATTTATAGAGGTTTTACTATATATATATCAATTAATCTTGTTGAATTTCTCCTTTAGTTCACATTATACAGTTACAAGATTTTATGCTTTTTTAATTGTTTCTGTTTGGACGGTATGCAGGCTTGATCCTTTTTATGTTCATGTTCCCTATTGTCCTCATGGCTTGTTTGGGATGTCTCTATATTCACTTGAAGAAACAAAAGATTACTAATCATCTCGTTAGGTAATTAATACTCATTGATTAACCACTCATTAACTCAAAATATATGCCTATATCTTATATTCTTCATGACAACACATATATGATGATCTTGACAGGGAGAAGGTAACTAAAGGAGGCGTGTTCGCAGCTATGAGAAGGCCAATGTTGGTCAAAGGACCATTGGGGATAGTCTCAGCAACTGAGTTAATCTTCTTGGCAATGTTTGTGGCTCTTCTACTTTGGAACTTCTTTATGTACTGCGCAATGCTTTCCCCAACATTACTCTTGAATCAGCAGCTAAACATCACCAAAAATTGTAAGCACTCTTTCACAAATACAACTTGGTTTCTATAAAACATGTCTTTTCTAAGTAATTCCAACATTATAGATGGCAAGCGAGGTTAGAAGCAATGGCACTAAGGATCGGTCTAGTCGGCAACTGTTGTCTAGCTTTCCTGTTCATACCGGTGGTGCGTGGCTCATCATTGCTTCCGGTTCTAGGGCTGACGTCAGAATCAAGCATCAAGTACCATATTTGGCTTGTCATTTGCTCATGGTCATTGTTTTGTCATCTATTGGGCCTCAATGCACGAAATCTCTCAGATGGTGACTTGGTCTAAGACCGAGATGTCAAATGTTGCCGGAGAGATAGCTTTGCTGTCTGGACTCGTGATGTGGGCCACCACATATCCGTCGATTAAGAGGAAGTTCTTTGAGGTTTAATTTCTTCTATACTCACTACCTTTACATCGTCTTCATGCTCTTCTACATCCTCCACGTTGGCATCGCCTTCAGCTTTATCATCTTCCCCGGTTTTTATATCTTCATGGTCGATCGTTTCTTGAGGTTTCTAGAGTCACGTGACAATATTCGGTTGAGCTCTGCACGTGTTCTTCCTTCCAACAGCGTCGAGTTCACTTTCTTCAAAACCAAAGGTGAGTCTTAATCAAGGATACGTGTGTGACTCGAGATTCTGACTTAGCTCAAGATGTTTTTGGCATAACCGTAATATATGTGATGTTACAGGATTCGTGTATAATCCAACGAGCATCTTGTTTGTGAACATACCGAGCATTTCAAAACTGCAATGGCATCCATGTACGATTACTTCGAGCAGTAACCTCGAAGCAGAGAAGCTAAGCATTGTGATCAAGAACGAAGGGAAATGGTCTACGAAGGTTTACCAGATGCTTTCTTCTTCTGATCATATCGATCGTTCTCTCTCTGTTTCTGTTGAAAGACCCTATGGTCCTGATTCAACAGATTTCTTAAGGTAATATATAGTTGATTGTTCAAATATGATCAGTTTTAAACAATACTTTTGTGGTTAAATAAGTAGAGGAAATTAGGGCTGCGTCTTTCTTGCAGCACAAGCAATCTTAATGAGGGTTCTTTTTGTTGCTTTCAGGCACGAGTCTTTGGTTATGGTTTGCGGAGGCAGCGGAATTACTCCATTCATCTTGATAATCCGCGACTTAATCGCCATAACCCAAACAACTTCATGTGAAATCCCCAAAATAATTCTGATTTGTGCATTCAAGAAGTCTTCTGACATCTCCATGCTTGACCTTATCCTCCCTGCATCCGGTTTCGAATTATCATCTTCCCTAAATATCCAAATCGAAGCCTTCATCACCAAAGAGAAAGAACCAATAAACGAAGAACCCAGAAGGTTAGAACCCTCTGGTTCAAACCAAGTCTCTCAGACCAACCGATCTCAGCAATCCTAGGACCAAACTCATGGCTCTGTCTCGCTGCCATTCTCTCATCTTCCCTCGTAATCTTCATGATAATCATCGGAGTCATGAAAAGATACTACATTTACCCGATCGATCAAAACAGGAACAAGTATAATGCTGCTTCAAGATCCATCCTTTATCTTCTGGTACTCTGCGTTAGCATAATGATGACGTCAAGTGCAGCTGTGTTATGGAATAGGAAGAAGTACAATGTTGAGAGCAGCAAATAGGTCCAAAACGTCGACGTACCGAGTTCAGTATCTTCTCCTAGCTCATGGGCTTACAGAGAAACTGAGAGTACTCCACAAGAGTTACTTGTTCAATGCACCAACCTCCATTTTGGTGAAAGACCAGACCTCGAGAGTACGTATTAATTCTATAACTACTTATATACTCAAGATTTCAATATATATATATGAGATATGACCATATGCTTTTGTAATATGTACTTGAAAACAGAGATTCTACTCGAGACCAAAGGTTCAAGTGTGGGAGTTATGGTGTGTGGTCCGAAGAAGATGAGACAAAAAGTGGCGAGGATTTGTTCTTCTGGTCTGGCTAAGAATCTTCATTTTGAATCTATCAGTTTCAGTTGGTGATTGCGCATATACAATATATACATTATAACTCCGTCTTGTGTGAAAAAAAAAAATTCTGTTTTGTGTGATTGTTTTTGTGAGGTTGTATTATGTACTTCTACAAAGAGTATTATTGTGGAAATGGCCCCTAAACTTCCGCATCTTTCTGTGTTTTACCCCCTGTATTATCCTATGTAAATTCTGAAATGAATGATTTGGTTTCCTTATTTTACCTTCTTTTCTTTTCTAGAATGATTTGTTTCTATCTCCATTATGTTCTTGATACTCATACATGGTGCACAATCTTGTTTTTTTTTTTTTTGATGAATGGTGCACAATCTTGTTTGTTCACAAATAACACTTCTTTCTTGATTTGTCTCCATGTACAACTAATAAAACACAGAGTTACGAACGGGAAAATTAGCATTACGAGTACGAGCATCTCGGTTCATACTACAATAATTGAGCATCTCCGTTCATACTACAACAATAATGGACCATTTATTTTTATACGTTATTCAAAGACAGAGTTAGTCTAATCGCTGCTTCAAGTAATTAAAATATGAATGAGGAAAGCAATGAGCTAAAAATGTGATTTATCCATCTATAATAGACGTCAGAGAAAATAAATGTGAATAATCTATCTAGCTCTATTTTTTTTTTATTGGTTTTTAGCTCTATTTTAGTTATTAAATATTTAAATGTACTTTGCTTTTGCTTCTAAGGCATGTATTTCAAATATGTGAACTTTACTTTTTCTTCTAAGGCATGTCTTTGTCCGTCACCAACCAATCAAACACCTTTTATCCATTGATTTGTTCTTTGTTGGTTGGTTGTTTTACATCACAGTCAGTAGCTTTATCTCCTTGACGTACGTTTCAATCGTGTACTCGAAATCCCCCGCCCTCGCGATCCACGCACGCTAACACCGAATTGTATACAAATGATATAAATAGCCATTTTAATATCCTCCCAAAACCTTTCTTTCTCCATATTTGATAAAATAAGATTCCTAAATTTCTTATCCAACATTGTTAAGAAAAGAATCATCAATCATGGGATTTCCTTATGGAGGCGCCGGAGTTATCATCGTCGGAGTTATTATGAATGATTTTATCAGAGGGGTTTGTTCTTTTCTTAATCTTCCTCGTTTATTTGGTGTTTATTCGTCAGAATCTTCCGGAAGTATCGCCGGTATTAACAAGATTCCGATGGACGACATGCTTCCAGCTACAAAATTCGAGGAGATGTCACGGGTCAACCCGCCGGAGAGCTGTCGGATATGTCAAGATGAGTTCGACGGCGGTGACGAAATCCGGTGTTTGAGGAATTGCGTACATGTTTTTCACAAGACGTGTATTGACCGTTGGATCCAAGACGATAAGATGACGTGTCCTTTGTGTAGGACCCCGATCGTTCCTGATTTCTATTTTTTTCGCTTGTAAAATAGAAAAGCTGCCGTCTCATGAATCATAAATCTTTTTCTATTCTTTTGTTCTCAACAAAGAGGTAACCAATCGTTAAAGACTAATTTTTGTTTATATTTTCCGCATCTTATTAGTTTTTTTACCTTACAAACATTATGGTTACAATCTTTTCTCCGAAGATTTCAAATATATTAAAGAACACAAAGTTGGATAAACAGCCAAAGAAAACATGTGCCTTAGTCCACAATACTTCACATCACGTGTGTATATAAGTAAACAAACACTACTCGTAAGAACAAGGTCATCTTCAAGCTTATACACCATTTTGTGTTAAAACTACATTATTTAAGTACTTTAACAAACAAACAAAACTACACTATTCGATATCATATTAAAGATTTTCCTAAATTTTAATTAATATTTATTATTATATAACTACATTACATTAAACTATATTTATAAAATACATAATAATATTCAAATATTTCATTACATAATAACCTTTAAAATAGTATAATTAAATAAATCATTTTAATACATATGATATTTTATTTTTTCTATTAATTTTGTCATTTTATATCTATTCACTTTATTTTTATATTATTTAATTTATCATATCATGTTATTAATAACATAATGAATAGTAGTTGAGACTATGAATAGTATCAACTAAATTTGGTATAACATTATAGCATCACATTACAATAATATGATTTTTGGAGTTTCATTAGAAAATGATGCTTTAGAGTGGGTTGGTCTAACTTGAAATTCGGTTCTTGTTATTATTGGGCCTTTCTTGAAGCCCATATGCTATTTCTGGGGCCAAGGTGCAAAGGACATTTCGTCCGGAAAGTCAAAGGCGGTTGATGACGTGGAATCCACGTAATTAAAGATGGAAAAAAATGTGCTGAAAGAAACACTCGAACCTTTGAACTTTAACACCCCAACCACACACTCAATACCAATTGTGCTACCATAATAATTGTTATAACATACAATACACAAATATATATATACGGTTGTTGTTTTTATCAGACAAAATAGAAATGTTTTGTAATAAAATCGAATTCGAATGTAATTCGGACACAATTTCGGTTTCTATTGGTACTAAACCAGAAAATGAAGGAAACCAAACCAAGTACGGTTAATAGTTATACCTGGACGACGGATTTGAGAGCTCTACCGGCGGTCGAAGCGACGCAAATGAGGAAACCAAAGAGATGAAAAGAAGGTTCGGAGTTAGAAGCGAGGACGATGCCGGAGACAACTGGAAGGAGAGCTAAGTAAACTTCAGTGGATTCAGTTTTACAGGTAATGAGGAAAGAGAAGACGGCGGTGAAGAAAGGCGTGGTGGCTCCGATGGCTTGGTTGAAAGAGACAGGGATGTAACGAAGCGAAGTATTGCCGCACACTACGGAGAGGCAAAAGATAGCTGAGAGGGCAAGGATCTTCAAGAACTGACGGCGAGAGAAAATGTGCTGACATGGCACGATTCTGGCGACGTTGATTACGGCGGAGCTGTAAGCGGCGCATGATAGCATATGTGTCATGGTGCTCCCTCAGATCTGGTTTCATCAAATCTACCATTAATCCAACATCAAAAAGCAAATCGAATATGCAATTTCAACAAATCAACAAATCATCCATATGGCTGGCGATGGTGGCTGGAAGGATGGCTGGCGATGGTGGCTGCTCGACAGTGGTTGAATCTGCATAAACCCAGCCACATCGTTCAAGACTCTAATCCACATCTAAATGAAATAATCAAATCGGTGGCTTAAGGGGGATGAGACTCGGGACTTACAGTTTCGGCGAAGTCATCTCACACGGTGGTTCAGGCTGGCTCGGCGAGTATCTCAGGTGGTCTAGGGCGGAGCTACAATGAGTCACGAGCATGGATTTGGTTCAGGTCCAGTCAAATCGCAAAGGTTATCAATCTAAGGACCAAGCTTAAGCTTTCAGAGCTTACCTTGAATCGAAGGAAGCTGAAGACGGTGGAGCAAGGTTGACGGTGGATCAAGCTCGTCAAACGAAGAAGATAAACAAAATGATGTCGTTTTGTGGCATTTTTAATTCTCCTTTTTGGTCAAAACGACGTCGTTTTGTTAACGTTACAAATCATCAGATTAAGCCTTCATTACGTGGATTTCTCATGTGTTACGTGGATTCCCTGTGGGACCCACATCAGCAGTGGTTAATGGAAACTTAACACTGTTAGTCAATATGTATACGATAGCACAAGTCCATTAGTTCGGGTATAGAATTCAAATTATTTAATAGTTCAAGTATAGAAATGCACGGGGTCTAGTTCAGATAGAAAATTAACACATAAGTATAAGTCAGGCATGATTTGGCCGACTTTCCCATTTCGTCCTTTATTCTTGAAGCTTCATGACATACACGTGGCAGCTTCAGTGAGAAATATACTTGACTAAATAACACAATTGGTGTATTGAGCTGTAAACATTTCCTTGTGTGCAATAGACGTTGATTTCGCTATTAATAACATCGATAGAAATAATGTTTTCCCACGCATGGTGCCACGTAAGCCTTGGAAATACGGCCCCGTGCATCTACCTAAAATAGTAAAACCAAAGAACGACCGTCAGATTCTCTGTCTATCTCCTCCGCGTATAAACAAATCGCGGCCGTTGATTCTCTTTGACCTTGACGAATAGACGGCGGCCTTTTCCCGAGCTGATCACCATCGTTGCCTCATAAGATCACTATCTCCGTCCAGCTCAAGTGGGCCACACGTTGTCGCCACTCTCTAGCCTGTCGCGCGTGGTTCTCACGCTCCACATATTCTGTAATCACGATCTTAGGCTGTCTGAAATTTACCTTAAGGTTTAAAACCTCGGAGTCGGAGGCGAAATCCCATGTGCATGCTCAGTCAAACGCACCCTCACGTGACCCATTGCCTCTATCACGTGATAGACGAGTACATTTTTAGATATCACATATATATGTCAGATGATCCGTAGATCCTTTAGGATTTTTACTGTTGTTTGTATAATTTGAATACATTCATATATGGCGTTGACAAAATATAAAAGTAAATTAAGATATGACTTTTAATTTCTTTCAGTTTTTGTTTTTGTAAAATATATACATTTATGTCATTGACAAAAAAGAACAAGGAAGAAGGGGTGTATTCAAACTCAATGTTATAGACCAAAAAAGGAGTTAGATGTTACGGTGGGTCTTGCTACAGATGATTCTGCTATCTTGGAACTTAAATTTGGTAAATTTTAGCGGCAGCTTTTCTTTTCTTTTTATTTTTTTCTACTCTATCAATTGGTATTATAGGGAATTAAAGTAAAACCTAAGGGTATTTCCGTCAAATTAAAAACTTATGAAAAATATATGAAGGGCCGAGAAAAGCAAACAAAAAGTTTAATAAAAAAAAACAACCCTCCTATCGAGTTCTGTGAGATCTGCTCAAAGAAAAAGAAAAAAACTGGTGGGGAAGAAGAGGTGAAATCGAGTAATATGCTTACGTGGTGATATAAATATTTATATATTGAGTGTAATATATATAGTGTATCTTATAAGTTGTTTGGTTTGTGTGTTTTTTGGCCAAAGTTTTGTTGGTTTTGGGGGTAAAATGAGGATTCGGAAGAACACGAAGCTGGCATCGATGCTTTTAGCGACAGCTGGTTACGGCGGAGAGATACCGGAGACGTATACGTGTCACTTAAACCAGTCTCCATGGGATGTGATTCCGGCCAGTTCTTTCGGCGACGGTGAGTTAACTAACCTACTCGACTCGTCGTGGTTCCTCCCTTCTCCGTCGTCTTCTTCTTCTCCGCCCCTCATTCACCAGGTAATCCAATTCATTTCAATTTATATGTGATTTCATTTCGATTTCGCTTCCATGAATGCCCAGCATTTCTTCTATTTCCTCCGCCCATTATTAGGGTTTCTTTTAGTTTTTTCTTCTGCTGTTCGGGAAACTTCAAAGAACCCTAAAATTCTGGATTTTGGGATCCTGGGTCGTTTATTCTATCGATTAGGGTTAATGGGTCGTTATTATTTTGCTCTGATGATTCCCATTTCGTTCTCTGTCTCCGATTATTCTTTTTTTTATTACAAAGTATCTTCATTTCTTCGTTAACTCAGTTCAATGGAGATGATAGCTTCAACGGGAATGTGAGTTTGGGCGATTGTAATGGCACTGCTGAAAGGTAATAATCCATTTTGTTTTCACTCCAATCTCCTCCCAATTATCCACTATTGTCTGCTTCCTTCCTTGGTCGCGTTGGGTCTTTTTTAGGGTTTTAGTCGTAGTTTTGATAGTCGGGTTATTTAATTTCGCCCGAATCCAAATGCCGGGCGACCCGGTTACAATTTTACATCTTTCTTTTATTCTTATTCTTATTTTCTTCTTTTTATCGTCCAGATTAAATAGCTCCATAGAAAACAATCACAGCCTTGTCTCCCTCGAGAGACTTAATCTCACTGCCGCGGCGGATAATTAGGAGAGATCGCCGGACGTTGAAGATCCAATGGATGAGAGCGATTACATAGACAAGAAATCCAAAGCCGTCGAGCCAAATTCGCTGGTCAAAACCTCGGTTACAACGCCGGCGCCTCCTAAACGCGGACGGCCACGTGGCACGGGCAAGAAATTAGCTCCAGTCTCCACCCCCGCAACGAATAATCCGTATGAGTTTTACTATTACTCTGGTTTCGGGCCACTGGGGGAGAAAAAGAGGCGGCTCCGACGACGAGAAGAAGATAGTAATGGGCGATGATGAAAAGAGTTACGAGAATAAAATACGCAAAAAGAGTAAAAGTAGTAGTAGTAGTGATGAAGAGGATGGTAAAACGGTGGCGTTTAGAAGTGGGAGTGGTAGTTTTGATTATGTGGAAGAGGATTATAACCAAGTAGTGGATGAAGATAGTGATCATGGGAGGAAGAAAAAGAAAGAGAAGATGATAATGATGAAGAAGACGATCAAGAGAGGTAGAAAGCCCGTAAAGGAAAGGTCTTTGAAATCCCTCATGTGAAATATTTTATGTTTTCTGAGGGCTTTTCTGTCTTTTACTTTATCTCCTTATTATTGTCTGTTTTTGTGGGTGGGGGACTTGTTCTGTTTGTTTAGTTGGTAAACATTTGTAGGAAGATTTTTGTGGTTATTTTCTCTAAACTTTTTCTTTTCAATTGTATTCTAAACAATCCTGTTCTTAATTTTGTTTTTAAACTAATAATTTATCCGTATATGTTTAAAGAATTTCGACCTCTTAAGAAATCATCTTTTTTTTTTTATCACTGAATCAATAATTTAAGTTTAATCTCTGTTGTCATGTGTTGTGTATAATTCAAACGCGTAGTCATTTCGTTAAAAATAAATTTCTAAACCTTAAAATTCTTCAAGTACATAATTTTAAAATTAATAGATGTTGTTTCGTATCTACATTTTTTTCATTCATCTTTTTTGTTTCTGGCCGTCTCAGTTCTAAATTCATTTTATTATTTATTTTTCATCATTTTCTATGTTTCATCTAACCATTTTCATTGATTATTTGGAGTTTTACATTTCTTTTCAAATTTTATTTTATAGATTGGTTTGTTACTTTTGGAATGCTGTCTAAGAGACCTAGGAAGAGAAAGATGAGTGTAATGACCGTTTAATATATGTCACAGTCAATTTACATTTAGAATCCACTAAAAAAAATGGAGAGGAGGAGGTTGACAGTTTTGGAAAAATAAGTCTTTTACAGAATGACTAAAAAATGAGATTTATTAGGAGTGTATGCGTCTCTCAATTTTTTTTTTATATTAACTAATCGAAAGTCTATGTAACGTATAAAATTTTACAAAAAGTAATACATATCTTTTTATTTTAGAGATAAGGATCAACTGGGATAATAATACGATGTTTCGTATAGTATCAAAATTTCAATGAATTTTAACTTTCAAAATCAAATAGAAATATGTCTAAATACATAGATAATATATCTAAAAATAATTTTAATTAAATATTACGGATATGTACTAATAACATACATTTTTAGTAACGAGTATTAAAAAATAAAATATCTATTCACAGAAACTTATCTATACCTACAAAATTTTTTATGATTTAGCTTGAAACTCATACTAAGGTATGTGAATTCTATGTTAGCTAAGGAAAATAAGCATTGAATGAGAATCGGTTTATAGTTGAAGCCATATGAAATTATGACCACTAAACTATTGTCACTCGGCTTATATATTATAAACATGATAATTTAGTTTAATATATTTTGCTTTCATATAGTACAATACATCAACAAAATAGGTTTATGAAAAAATCTAAGATAACTACGTCAAGATTTTGCTTGTTTTAGATTTGAAATTTAACATGTAAATTTGAATTTAAATATAGTTTCGAAATATTTCGTTCGGAATAATTTTGGATTGGTTTAAATAATGTTTTGTAGTAAAACATACTATATTTTAAATAATTTATTTTTAAAGAAATAATTAAGCTTCAATCCATTTTATTATATATTTTGAGTTTATTATGTATAATAAAATTAAACTGACATTTTTTGGATCAGTAAGTTTAAATCATTTATTTATTATTTTACTTATTTTGCAAAGACAAGATTTTATGGTCTAGTTTAGGGAAAAATGGATTAGACTAGGTTTTCAGACTAATTGTCCCAATTGAAACACTATTAATTTTTATCCCTGATTTCTATTCAAATTTGCTCTGCCAAATTTCATTTATAATATAATGACGTGGAAGTTTGAGTATCAAAAATAATAATAGTAAAATGTACATATTTTGTTCCACTGATCGGAGATCTGTCATATTAATCCTTGTGTTACGATAGTGATAGATAACTAAAATTATTAGCTAATGTGGAAACTTATTAGTTAATGTGGATTCAAGAAGATATTTATACATTTTTAAAATGATAAGTGAAAACAATTTAATAGACAGTCTTAAAACAAAAAAAAATATTAAAAATTATCTTCAAGGGTATTTTTCTGTCTGCCTTGTCTTAATCAACATGTTTTTGTAATGGCTATGGATTATGTTGACCCGAGAATGTTAGTTTTAGGCTTTTAGCAAATAATTTGTTTCTAGAATTCTAGTAAGGTGAATGGTATACCAAGTAATATAAGTCCATTTATTAATATCACAAACACTAATGTAATATTAGGGTTTAAAAAGAAAAAAAGAGTTACAAATCAACATTTCTGGCACAAGAATCATCGTGAATCAAAAGAAATAATGATAGTTTATATATTACAAGGCGTAGAGAATCTCAAAGACTTGTGTTGAGCAGCTCTCTATAATCTTTACGGATACCCCAAAGAATCTCACTGCATTTTTTCATGGTTGGCCTCGAACCTCTATGAGGAGCTAGACACTGAAACGCCATCTCCAGCACCTTCTCTAGTGCTAAGTTGTTCGCTGGATTTTGTTCTAGCTTCGGGTCCAATACCGATAACGTATCTCCATTCGTGAACTTCTTGATCGCCTGATCAAATCACGACCATTTAAACACGATTCATAACATACTTTACACTAAGCTAATTAATTAAGATAGTTAGTATTCAGTTTACCCATCTAATGGTGATGCGTTCCTTATGTCCTCTGCTAAGCTCAATGGGACGGCGACCCGAGAGAAGCTCGACGAGCAGTACACCAAAGGAGTAGACATCGCTTTTCTCTGTGAGTTGATACGTTGTTAAGTACTCTGGGTCTAAGTAACCAGCGGTTCCTTTGACTTGTGTTGAGACATGTGTGGCTCCTGATTCGGTATCTGGGGCTACTCTTGCAAACCCGAAATCTGCAACCTTGGCTCTGAAATTCTCAGTGAGAAGAATGTTTGAAGATTTGATGTCTCTGTGGATGATAGGTGGCTCTATAACACATCCAAAAACAAATGAGTCAAAGAAGAAATTGAAGAATTATTATAGGTTTACAATTTGACTTACGTGTATACATGTGAAGATAGGTTATGGCATGAGCTACATCGGTTGCGATATCTAACCGAGTAGCCATGTCGAGAATCTTTCCTTCCTTGCCTACAATAAACAGATTACATTCAACAACATTGCTTGATTTGTTTGATCCTAAAAAAAAAAAGAGAGAATGTACTCACAATCCAAGTGCTCTCTGAGACTTCCATTGGCTACATACTCAACAATCAGAATCTTCTCGTCATTATGCACCAAAAATCCATAATATCTAACCAAACTCAGATGTGTAACTTGAGCCAATGTCTGAATCTCACTCGTAAACTCTGCACCTTGACGGTCGTCATGTGTACTCTGCATATACCCCAATCACACCCATCAAGCAACAATGGTATATATATATATAGAACTTGTCATGAGATTATTATTTTCGTTTAGGATTCAGACCTTTTTGGCACGTTTGACAGCAACGGTAGTGCCATCTCTAAGCTTGACCTTGTAAACAGTGCCAAAACCTCCTTGTCCGATCCTGAATGATGGGGAGAAGTTCTTGGTAGCGTCGTAGATTTCATCGAAGGTAAATCTTGGATGCTCTGTTTCGTTTGCAATTCCATTTCCATAATGCCTCTGGACACTTCCAGTTGAGCTCCGCCTACTACGAATAGTATGTTCTGTTTCGTATATATATACACAACACATAGACAACAAAAATCATTCATCATCAACTGTGTTCTTTAAAATCGAAGAATCTTATGATTAAACGGTACAAGATTGAGGAGTGATCTCATATCTGAGAGTTAACACTTGGGGAATTTGAATTCTCATACTATATAATATAACTATCAAAAAGATATCCAAAACCAATGAGAAATCGAGTACCGGAATCGTCGAAATTCTTGGAGGAGACGGTATCGGGAGGAGTGAAGCAATTGATGAAGACCTTGGAGATCCAACGAGCGATGGAGCTGGATTTGTCGGTGGTGGTGGTGGGGGTGGTTGGGTAGAAACGATCGGTACAAGTACTATTACTGTAAGAAGAAGATACGGTTGCAGGAGAAGCTCCGCCACCGTAGCTATGTCTCCGACGACTGGGCATCGCAATAATTCGTCGATGGTAGAGAGTAGAACGTAGCAATGGAGGACAAGGAAGAGTCAGAGAGACTGACTTTTTTTTTTTTTTTTTTTCTTTAAGACTCTTTGGCCTTGAGGGGTTTTATATTGAAACTAATTTAAACCCGAGAAGCTACTACATAATTAAGAAGTGTATAATTATACCCCATGTATTCGTTTTTAATCTTATTTATTACATTTGAAATCTATCGCTATGATTTTTTGAACATGTTACCGATTCTTTAGCCGTCACCAATATTAAATGCCAGAGGGGTCCATATCTCATCTCTGTAAATGCAATAATCGATATTATTATTTATCAATCGCATTTAATTTGTTGTATCTTTCATTTCTGCTGTTGAGAACATACAAAGAAAAAGGTACAGATGTATAATTAGTAATTTACTTAGATTTCGTTCTACTGTAATAATTTTCATATGATTTTTGGTCGTTTTTGAAAAAGTCAGTTTAGAGGAACTAATAAAATGGTAAAAAGTTGAATAACTTTGATTATAAGTCAATCAATATAGGTTAGGATGGAAGATTCATAATAGTAGTTGAAGGATGATATTTGACCATACTATTAATAGCCTCTGACAACGACAGAGGGTTTGACATTTTGACCTTCTTAATAATAATGGGCCATGTTCTAAATGTTTATAGCCCATGTTGCATAACAAAAGCCCAATGATAAGCCCGTATCTTTACGCAATGTCGTACACCTTGTCCGATTAAATGATACTTAGGATATTAAATGTGGAGAGAATAATTTTGGAGACTAATCAATTGGGTTACAGTATAATTACGATGATGAGGTAGAGGTGGAGCGAAACAAAGCTCTGTAGAAACCCTCGCCACTATTTCGCAACACCAAATCAATATCTCAGGTTATCATCTTTCGTTTTTCTCTGGAATCTGTATTCGTTTTTTTTTTGTAAGGTTCAGATACTGTTTGTTTGTGTTGTTTAGTTTATTGATTAAGATGTGTTGAATGTTTATGTGTTTGGGATTTGGGTGAATAGAGTTCATGTTGCATTTTTATTATATTTATTTGTTGCTATTTTCTATGTATATGGCTTTACTAAGCGATAATATCACGTTCTTGAAGAGTTATGGTATCAATGGTGTTACCAATTTTGAAGATTATTATTTTGTTTTCAACTCTTGTGTTGTATTCTGTATTCATTAAAATTGGCCGAAAAGTGAAAAGTTATTGCTCGGGTCACTGTTTTCGTTGCAATTTGACTGAATCACGTAGCTATTTTAGATTAAAAATCAAATTTTTGTAAACATTTTCTGATAACCTCAGTGTTTCTTATGGAATCACTTTGGCATCAGATAAACTTCTCTCTGAGATTTTGCTTACTAACCTTGTAACAATAATTTGTTATTTGAGGTTTGTTGAAAGTGTACATTAATTAATCTTGTTGCATTCAAGAAATCTTTGTTTAGTCTGTAGTTAAAAATCCACTATTCTCTCTTGCAGAATTATGCAAGGACTGTTGTTGGCGTAAATTATACAAGTTTGTGAGAATGGGAGGTTGTTGTTCTTCTTCGAGGAAGTCGCATCTTGTTGGAACACCTGTTTACTACTATGTTAGTATATCCTTTTTCTCTAGCTTGTATACTGTCTCCCTTTACTCCACCTTGTTTGCATCTGTGTTGACTTTTCACAATTCACTATTGGTAAATTATGATCTTAGTTCTGCATCTGAAAACAGACAAAAAAAGTACTGACATTTGATTGTAACTTTCTACATACATTCTCATGTTAAAAGAATGTAGTTTCTTCTATTTACTAAGTTTGTTATGCAGTGTCCAGAATCATTTGAAGAGCTTCAGACTTCAGGAACTCGAGCTGCTGTTGGATCAGCATTCACTACAGGCCTCTTAGTTGATATAGGTTTGGAGACATCTATACCGGACACTTTTTGTGCTCCTGCTCCTCTTCCATATGATTTGCTTTTGGGGCGACCACAGTGCACAGATTCTGAGTCTATCAAAGGAAAAATTAGTGGAAGCAGTTTCAAAACATGTGAAGATCTCGAGGGATCAGACTGTAAAACTCAAGCCAGCTTAGTTATCCTTTCACCGAGGAAATCAGATTTCTCTAAACAAAAAGGATGGAAGAAATTGGTAGATGAAGAGGAGGATTGTTGTCCCATTTGCTTTGAAGGTTAGAAATGAAGATAGTTAATGAACAATTTCTTTTTTTTAGAGTTTAGAACAAAACAAAGTTGTGGATTCATGTGGCTTCATTATGCAGATTATGATGTTGAGAATCCAAGACTAAAGACAAAGTGTGAGCACGATTTTCACCTCTCTTGTCTTCTGGAGTGGATTGAAAGAAGCGACAGTTGCCCTATATGCGATAAGGTGTGTTTCCCTCTTCAACTTTGATTCCAAATGAATGCATTTTACTGTTGTCATTACTCCGCCTTATGAAAAGGAAATAGGTTTGTGAATTCATGGTTAGATCCACCATTGATGGTTGTTGAAAGCTTTTGAGTAGAGAGGGATGATAAATGCACAATTTGGCAACATACTTGACATTCCGTTTTGTGTCCAAAAAACACAGGGACTTGTGTTTGATGATTGCTTGAAGTAGCATCACTATCCACCTCTGGTTTGGAAGTTTGAAGTTACGTCTTATTTGGTTAGTCCGCTACATAATTTGGGTACATACCTTTGGTTCTTCCTCACACATAAGTGTTGTGTCTCCACATTTCCCACTTGGTTTGTCGAGTTGAATATGTTCCTGACCTTGTGCAGTCATATATATACAATTGTAAATATCAGTTGCTTCTTGTTCGTGTGTGAGATAGAGAAGAAAGGACCATTTCAGG